>CM050209.1:26950000-26962500 GCA_027475355.1 Coilia nasus | reverse complement strand
CATTAAAGGCATTCTGGGATTTGTAGTTTGAGACTTCAACAGCAGTTAAAGAAATAAGACATGCCTTTTAGCAACCAGACTTGGGCAGTGGTGGAATTGTAGTTAAGGAAGCGGACTTGTGATGCGGTTCGCAAGTTCAAATCCACCAACTTCCACAAGTGCCACTGAGGTACCCCACACACCCTGCTCTCGTGTGTGATCGGGTTAAATGTCTTAATATTTCATGTCTCTTAGATGTATTTATTACTTGAACTGTAAATGTCTGCTCAAACTTGGTCAATAAAGGTGATTCTGATTCAGATCTAAATCTGATGCAGGTTGCAAATGTTGTTGTGAGCCCTGTGTGCTGTGGAATGCAGTGTAACCACAATGACAAATGGGAATCACTTTCACTTAACTGAGGGGACCACTGGAGCACAGGCAATGGCATTTCATCAGTCTGTGTGTCACACCGTGCTGGCTGCACAGGATAATGTCCCTTTCTGTGACTTTCAGAAAGTTTTTTTGCCTCCATTATGCAGCAAGGTGGCTCCAGGCTCCTTCCACTTTTTCACTTCTGAAAGTCCCTAAACGGTCTATTTAAAACCCATAACGGTGCCAAGGCTAAAAAAAAGGGTTTAAAGGTCCTCCCTTCCTCCAGTCTATCTGAAAACAAGCTAAATGCTCCCTGCTGACATGGAGAAACATTCCTTTATTTTCAGAATCTACAGTGAGCACTGCTATGTGAGTTTCTAAGCAGACATACCCCTGATGCATATTTGGCATAACTATTCCATGTGCGCCTCGTTGTCTGGGGTTGGGGGATTTGGCCCACCTATTCAGTATGTCGGCAAATGGGGTACTAGGATTCACCTAAGCAGTGTGTGTGTGTGTGGATGGGGTAGTGGGGCTTGCCTGAGCAGGGTATCTGCGGTTGGGGTAGTGGGGTTCACCTGAGCAGGGTATCTTTGTTTGGGGTACTGGGGCTTACCTGAGCAGTGTGTCTGGGGTGCTGCCATCGTCGTGGGGCACCCGGTAGCCCACCTCCAGGCCCAGGCTGAGGTCCATCTCGTCGGCCACGTGCAGAGCCAGACTACAGGCGGCCGCCGCATACGGCTGACAGCAGCACACCAGCCCATCTGCAAACTGCTGAGACAGAGCATACTCCACACACCACTGAGGCACCTGCACAGAGGACAGGAGAGGGGGAGAGAGGGGAGGACAGGAGAGGAGGAGAGGGGGAGAGGGGAGGGAGGGGGGAGGGAGAGGGGATGACAGGAAGGACAAGAGGATGAAAGGATATTTTTTTATGGGTTGGAACGAACAGCGTCCAGAAAGGACAACACAAAGCATGGCAGGATATAGGAAAAGACATGGAGGACAAACACAAAAGTGTGTGTGTGTGTGTGTGTGTGTGTGTGTGTGTGTGTGCGTGTGTGTGTGTAGAGACACTTCACCTGAAAGTTTCATGTGTGCATTTACTGAGCAGTAAGGTGAAACTCCCCTATGGGCTGACCTGCGTGGCTTGGCCTCATAGGCCCATTATAGCCTCACCTCACTGTGCTCCCTGGAGCATCTCAGTGCATGCTCTCGCCTATGCAGCAGAGTCTGCTTACCAGTGTATCGCACTCTCTGCACTAACCTGGGTGTGTTCACCTGGGTGTGTTGTGTGTTCTAAACCCACCTGTGGGCTATAGTCCCTGCTCTCATCTGTGTGTGTTGTGTTTTGTGCTTATCTGTGTGTGTGTTATGCTTTAAAAACATAAAAAAAGAGCTGACTGGTGTTGCAGACTTTGTTTCTGTTTTTTGACTTAGCTTATTGGTTCAGCACCCCGAAAACTTGAGGTGGATGTCCCTGCTTTCGGCCTACACACTATGAATTTTACGCTTACGTGTGTGTTACGTGTGCAATGGTCACCTGTGTGTGTTATGTGCTCTAAGCCCACCTGTGTGCTTCAGTCTGGGCTCTCACCTGTGTGTGTTCTATGGTTACCAGTGTGTATGTGTTCTACACTTATCTGTGTGTGTTGTGTGTTCTATGGTTACCTGTGTGTGTGTGTGTGTTATGTGTTCTATGCCGGCCTGTGTGTGTCATGTGTTCTATTGTTAACTCTGTGTGTTATATGTTCTATGGTTACCAGTGTGTATGTGTTCTACACTTATCTGTGTGTGTTGTGTGTTCTATGGTTACCTGTGTGTGTGTGTGTGTGTGTGTGTGTGTGTGTGTGTGTGTGTGTGTGTGTTATGTGTTCTATGCCCACCTGTGTGTGTCATGTGTTCTATGGTTACCTGCGTGTGTTGTGTTCTACTCTGCCCTGTGCACTACAGTCTCTGCTCCCATCTTTGCCCTTAAGTCTGCGCTCTCACCTGCGTGCTCTTGCCCGAGCCACTGGGCGCGCTCAGGACCAGCATGCTGTGCTCCTCCAGGTGCTCCAGGAGGCTGTACTTCAGACTCCACACAGGCAGGAGGCGCCGCTGCTCCAGCAGGCTGTAGTAGCGCGAGGAGAAGGGCAGCCCGTCGTAGGGGTTGACTTCCAGGTCACCCAGCTCCCCCTGCGCCGCCCCCTCTCCCTCACCCTCCAGGTCGTCCGACAGCAGCGACGACACGGACAGCGTGTCCAGGGGCGGGAGCACCCCGGAGCCTGGGGGAGGGGGGGCGGCCGAGGCGGATGACATCACTGCTGCTGTTGCCGCAGCGATGGGTGGGAGGGAGTGGAGAGGACGAGTGGGAGGAGAGGACACCTCAACCTGATGAAACAGAGATTACCTGACAGAAGGAGAGAGGGGGAGAGAGAGAGAAAGAGAGAGGGAGAAAGAAAAGAAACTCATCAACAAATCTAGACATCATTGGACTGGGGAGTGTCGCCCTTTCCGAAACCAGTTCCTAATCACCACCACTTGGTTACAACTAGGGCTGCACAATATATCGAAAATATTGTGATATCGCAATATACAATATCGTGATATATATATATCGCAAAACATGGCTTAACTGCAATAAATGGGACATTACTGTAAGATGTTTCACGCTCCACCTATGAAGATGTTTGGGAAATCAAATGGAGTCTTACTACCCGTAATATCCACCCCCATAGGCTGCGCACTGGCTACGGCCTAGCGGTGAAGATCAAGCTGAAAGATATTAAAACTATATTTAAAAATGTAAATTTTATTTATCGCAAAAACATATCGTCATTGCAACGTTCAGCAATGTTACCGCATATCGCACATTTTTCCGATATTGTGCAGCCCTGGTTACAACATGCCCTCTAGTTGAAATCATCATCACAGTTTAGTTGAGGCAAAGGGTACAAAATACAGGAGCCAACTGTCAGACAAACCTCCAGTTGCATGTGGTCTCTCTTTAAAATGGCACGAGGGCACAGTGGACATGCAGCGATTGCCCACAAATAATGTGTTAAAGAACAGAAACGAAGTCCACAACACCAGTGTGCTCCCACAAAGGTTTTACTTTCTGTTTCTGTTCTATGACTTTGCTTTTTGGTCCAGCACCCAGATTCCTTGAGGGGGATGTGCGAGCTTTAGGCCTACACAGCTCCAAATGAATGTGCTCCTATTCACACACACACACACACACACACACATACACGGGTAGTTGAGTGAGCAGTGAGCACCACCTCACTAGCCCTTACACAGCCAGCCAGTCCAGCTCCTTCTAGGTCTGTGGATTTATCAAAGTCATTGATTACAAGCAATTGCATGGCCTATCATCAGTACCCATGACAACTGCATTCTGGGATGTGTAGTCTGTCAGCTCAAACAGCAAAAATGAAAATATGAACACCATGGGTGTTTTCCACTAACTCTGTCTGAGAGACAAAACTAACCCCTTGCAGGCCTTGTCCTTATGAAAAAAGTGTTCATACTTCTCAGACGGGGCAATATGAGGAGGGCGGACTTTGTCTGTACTGTAAAACTATGTCTGTGAGGAAGTTATCCGAAGCCATGCTGGGGTGTGGTGCTGCAGCTGCTGAGACAGCCAGCATATTTAACTTATTCCAGGAATGTGTGCATATGCCCTGTGGTCATTAAGGCAAGACACTCACTCACCAATACTTGCTACACACACACGTTGTTTTTCTTTCTTTCTTTGTACACACTTGCACATAGACACACGTTTTTTTTTTCACGTCTTTAACTCAGGCAGACACACACACACACACACACACACACACACACACACACACACACAAAACAAACATTCACGCTCTAGTTAAGATCTTATGACATAAAGCCATCATATCAGATATTCAAACAGACACTCTTGGCTCTGTTATAAAACAGCCTCTGCATTTACATGCCAGCTGATGAGCATGGGCATGTCACAGGCTGCCTAAAAAAATATCACCAAAATGCAGCGACTGCACACAGTGACTGCAACTCTAGCTCTACTGTAGGCAAATACTTGTCTTCAGGACCTCCATCCATTTTCATTATTTAGGGAGGGACCAGTTCTGCCCCCCACCCCCCACCCCCCCACCCCCCCCCCCACCCCCCACCCCCCTTTCCCAGGTATTGGGACAAGAGACCGGTTTGCCCCCCCCCCCAACAGCGGGCCTGCTTGTCTTTTATATTACATCCTACTTGTACATTATGTCCCACTTGTATTATGTGCATATATATATATATGTATATTACTGTCTATAGTAGGTGCCTATATGTACATTGTTGTCTCTATTGTACAGTGTGTGTCTATAATGTCTATTTGTCTATTACATGTATACCACTACATGTCTATATGTTGTATTGAGAGCTAACATCTACCAGAGTCAACTTGCTTGAATATGTAAGTATACTTGGCCAATATCTGCCCAATCTCATTCATACAAATCGATACATAAGCTGCCTATAGCCTAGTTTTTTTGTTCCAGTTGTATTACTAGTAGGTTATAAAGTAAAAATGTGGGAAATCCCTAAATGCACAAGAGAGGACAATAGGTTAAGTCAAAAGTCACTACAAAAACAGATAAGACACAGATACAATCTTGACGGTACCATTTCTGACACAAAGCATACTACACTGTGGCGCGCGCTGGTACACACACATACAAAACAAGTCTGTGTCACCCTGTGTCACAATAGGCAGATGCTACGTGAGAAAAGACAAGGGCTATTTTAATGAAAAGAGATAGTGAGAATGAGAGTGATGGGGGACAGGGCTCAGAGTGGGGGATGGGGGGTATTAAAACATATTAATTTCCATCTAATATGGGAGGAGTCAGGCTCTCACTCACTGTACATAGCAACAAAGAAGTGTCAAAACATGCCATGACATCCTCGTTTCATGACACTATACGCTCTCACAAACATGGCGTGTAAACACAATAAATATTTCCGTATCCCCAGCAACACAGACATCTAGATAAAAAAAAATATCCAGACAATTAATAAAAAGACGATACAGCCTGCACTACACAGGACAAAAACAACGGGGGTCGAGGCTTGGTAGGTGCTCTTGGTTAGGCTGTGGGATATGTGTCACACACACTGAACAAAGCAGAAAACGAATAGTAGCAGATCGGTCAATAAGTACTCCAAACACCCTCTGTCACCCAGTTCATGGTAGTGACGCCCGAGATGGTGTGTGGACATGCAACGTGTCAGCTGACTGTCACATAAAGAGGTAGAGAGCAATGTCGTTCAACGGATTAAAAACGACAGGGACGAAAACTGTTGCAAATAAATAGTTGTCCTGTTCAACCTACCTTGGGAACATTTCTTCAAAGTGATCATCCGAAACCACAACCTAGGATCGAGTTCCCCTCGCGAAACAGTCTACTCCCCCTGTCACTGAGCTAAGGTTGACAACGACGTTGGGAATTCTGGGGCAATAACGTAGACTTGATGTCGGAAGTACGGCCTGTATATTTTTCCAAGAACCGTTGTTTGTACAGATGAATGGCCTACAAAGCCGGAATACGACGTTTTTTGTGAAAAATTACTCTACGACTGCTGACGTTCTAAAAGAATCTGCAATGATCAGAGTCGAGCTATGGAATCCCCGCCATGTTGGCTCCAGCTCACGGTGCTCAGGTGGAGGGCAACGCCGGCGGAGAGGAGGAGTCATGATGTTGTCTGTCGGCAGTCAAAAATGAAATCGGTGGGCTAATCCCCTGTAAACAATACATGCCCCCTATTTCACTTAATGTAATTAAATGATTTCAATCACGCCCGTCTCTTTATGTTAGTCAGAAGAAGAAGAGAAACATTAAGACCAGTTTGACCACGGCTGGATGCTCAAATAATGGATATCTGTGAACAGTTGATATGTTTTGATAGGGATTGACCCCACTGCACAGAGCCCTGTGTTAATTAAGGCATGATGCTTCAAAACGGGGACATCATTTGTCCCAGTTCCAGGGTTGTTTTTATAAACCACATAATGGGTAAGCTACCAGGAAGATTAGTAGGTTGTTTTAGATCCCCAGAACCTCTTAGGGCCCTACAGAACATGGGCCTGTAATTTAGATAAGATCCCCTTATTTTATTTATCCATGGGATGTGATTGTTTAGGACTGTGAATTAACAAAGCCAAGGCTGCACAACATCCTTCCTTCTTTCTTTCTTTTTTTCTTTCTTTCTTTGGGAGGGAGGGGGTGCTGAAAAGGGGGACTGCACACGCAATTACCTGACACTAATTAATAAGCCACGACGAAGGCCGACAGGATTGCGTCAAGATTCTGACATCAGTTATGGGCTATTTAAACTCTGCTCCTCTTTTGACTGTGGGGTCTAATATAATGAACTTTAGTTCAGTGGCCCTGAACATCATTATAGCAATTATCTGTAAATTATTAGGCTGTATGGTGATACAGAGAATATCATTAAATGCATGACCTCACCACAATATTCATCTCAAAATCACATGCATCCTCTGCGTGTGTCTAGACATAGCCACTCTGGAGATAGGCTTGTTATTTTTTTTCCTAATTTGAAACAGAATACCTCAGGCCTACCTAATCTAAAAAGGTATGAGGATGACTAACCACAGTGATGTAGCATTTAGAAAATTTTAAAGAAGAAGAAAATAATTTTTATGGTGCAGTTGAGCAAAACCTTGGCTGATTAAATGGGACAAAGAGGATAGGGGTAATGTTTGGATGGTGTAAGGGCGTAGCCTAAGAAATAAGGACATGAACATACATAGTATCAGCACATAACACATACAAACATGATAGCCAATATACAATATGTCTGAACACGTTACACAGTTATATCTGTGCATCAGTAATATCAGTCATAACAGTGTTATAACGTTTACTGAGACATCTCAAATGAAATGCTGTCAGAGTCAGACTCCACCTGTCAATGACCCTCACTGACCCGTATTAGCCTAGTGAACCCATGAACTCTAGCACAACACTGTGAGGTCACTGCAGATTACATTAGGGCCAGTTCCCATCATGTGTGAGCAGTTATTGTGGCAACATTCAAGGCAATGCATTCGGTCAAGCAGATAACTACTTAACTACTTAGCTGTCTCTGAAGATTCTCATTCACCCAGGTCATAGTAGTCAAAGGAGCTAAGTTGTATGCAAAGAACAGCTTCTTTGACAACCACTTACCTAAAACACTGACAAACATTTTGCAACGATTGTTCCAACTATACCTATAGCTGACCAAAAAGCCAAACTGACAGCTTTGTCAGAATTCAATTTCAAAATGTGACCGCTGCTGGCCACTTAACCTTGTCCTGTCTCCTGGCCGTGATGTCCTTATGCATGGTCACGGGTGATCTCCATTAAAAGCTCACCCCTCATTACAGGGCATCAGGCGTCCCATTCCTCTGACCCCTCAGGGTCACATAATTAATCTGATGGTGATCAGTGTTAATAGGACGATCCAGACCCAGATCATGTCCTCAGATAATTCAGGAGGTATATAAGGGGCCCCTTTTCATGTCAGGGACCAAAGACGCATCTTCACTCCTTATACAACGCACACCAGCGCCACAGACCTTCAACCACCAACCTCAACAAAGTAAGTCTGTTTTCTGTTTGGTGGGCGAAAACTTTTGTCTTTCCTTCAGCTTCCAGTTGGTGTTCATTTGAAATTATACAACAGTTAGTTCCGGTCGAACTGTTAAGCACTTAGTGATCGGACGAGAAGCATTCTAAGCAGTGACAGAGACAGTGGAAATTCTCTACTTGAACAGAGTTCTGTGACAGACTCGCCAGTATGTTTTGATGTTGATGAAAACGATGTGGAAAGTGGAGTGTAGAGTGCCAGTGCGATGAAATGTGGCTAATTTTTCCTCCCATCTGTCCCTTTACCGGTACATCCCCGCGGCTCCACCAGTGATGTCAGGAGCTCCAGGACTGGCCTTTTGTCTGCTGTGCCTTCTGTCCGTCTGCACAGCCTGTTATATCTCCAACTGCCCCATCGGAGGCAAGCGAGCCCTACCCGACCTGCCCAGAAAGGTTCGTTTTCTTTACGATTATTCACACGGAAGGTACAATAAAGGATCCTATTTGAATAGAGGTCACCGATAAGCCACACTGCAGTGCAGAGCAATGGTGCATCCAGTTAAGGGTATTGAATTGCAGATTTCTGCGGTACTTTGCTTTTAATACTGCCTATGAAGGACACGTACACTTCCTGGGAGATAATTCTGTTTTGTCATTGTTAGAATAGCTCTCTATACATGTCCTTGAAAGTCACAAACATTGTATGTATTGTGTGTGTTTCAGTAGGCCTTAATTATGTAATCTTTGCCTTTTCGGACATGTTATTTCATTTTATGCTGTAGTGACACTGCCATGTAGGTTTGTCAGTAAAACAAAGAGTTTAAATTGGGCCAGAGCCCTCCAGAACCCAGCTCCCCCTTCTCACCTCGGGAACCTCACCTCAACTGCTAATGCATAATAATCCCCCCCATCTACCTTTCACAGTGCCTGTCGTGTGGGCCAGGGGACAGAGGGCGCTGCGTCGGGCCCAGCATCTGCTGTGGGGAGGGCATGGGCTGCTACCTGGGCTCCCCCGAGGCTGCCCGCTGTTTGGAGGAGAACTTCCTGCCGTCGCCCTGCGAGGTGGGGGGCCGGGCCTGTGGCTCAGAGGATGGACACTGCGCTGCTCCGGGAATCTGCTGTGATACAGGTGAGGAAACTACCCCCCCCCCCACCCCCCCACCCCGCATTATTATTTTTTTTTCTCCCCAGTTAAGTAAATGTATGTATGCAGATGTGTGCAATATGTTTAATCTGTTTTGTAATGTGTATTATGTGTATGCTGCTAGACACCTTAATTTCCTTCGGGATCAATCAAGTAACTTTACTGTACTACTGCATTACATTACACTGTATTATGTAAGGGATAATGGACAGCGCTGCCATATGGTTATCAGAAATTAATGCACGTTTGGGGTGGTAATGCAGCCGTGACGCAAAGCGTCACATTGGTAAATGCTGTCCTTTATAGCACAGAGCCTAACACTAAGCAGTACATCAAGGCTAACAAGAAATATGCAGAGGTGGCATTTACAGAGGGCATTTTGCTGAGTAATTTAGAAGTTAGGGACATACGGTACCTTAAGCTGCAGTCCTTACCATATACTGCTGTAATGTGTTTTCAAGAAAAGAAAGAATTTTTTAAGCATCTCCACCTAAGTTTTGCTCAGGACTCGTACTATGCTACAACTAGACTACACCAAATGCACACCAGCAGAAATATGATAGTGGATGTGGCCTATCTGCTATCTTGTGTCGTTATCAGGGAAAGTCATTTACAAAGACAGCAGATATGGGAAGCACTGAAAATATAAAATCGAATGAAATTGTAATCCAGATTATGCATCAACTCAAGGAATGAATCAGTCTGCTGTGAATGTTTATCTCTATGCTAGTCAATTACTCATAGTGAAGTTATTCTCCTGTTTTATGTACCCTACCAGCAAAAAGACGCGGAGTGTGTCTCTTAATCTGAACAACTACTCTGTGTCTGTTTGCAGAGGGCTGCGCTGTTGACCAATCCTGTCTGGATGGTGACGATGACGACACCCCTCTAAAACAATTAGAAAGCAGCGAGGATCTCCTCATGAAGCTCCTTCATATTAGTGGGCAGGCCCACCCGTTCCGACTCCACCAATGAACACAAATGTCACAAAATGGCCTCAGCAATTAAGGTGTGTCTAGAAAAACAGTGACCGCAACAGTCAATGACCTAAGTATACACATGTACATACAAATATTTTGTACATAAAATAGATAGATATAGATGTATGACATAAGAGCAGGAATATTGTACTGTACTGTAAAAGTGGTTTCTGGAAGTGAATAAACAAGAGAAATGAATAATGAAAAAAAGATCTTTCAGTGTTATTGCCTCTGTTGTGTTTTATTAGACTGTAATGTTTCATCTTACTTTTAAAGATATAAAACTGGTTTAGTGCACAGTAAAACGTTTCACCACTCTCCTCTTTGAAAGTGACCGACAAACACCAGATTGTAAATTAACGCAAACTACAGAATTTACACTTCATAGACTGCTTACTGCAGTTCTTTACCAAAAAAGTCAGCGAAGTACAACTTTGTTTGATCATCTATAAAGCTTAGTAAACGTCTGAAATATAACAACACACTGTTCTAACTGAATTCAGTTTGTTGTACATGGGAAAATTAATCCTTCAAATGTCAAAAGCAAAGTAAAACAGCTAGTGTTACTGGTCACTACAGTAAGCAAGAATACACTTTGTTGTTACCTTTGGTAAAATAATATTTCTGAGTATACCTGATGTGTGCACACTGTATGTGAATATAAATTGTATGTACAGTTCATAATTCAGAATTTCAGAAATACAGCATACACAGTTTGGCCTACAGATGGAGCTGGTATTTAATCTGATGGGCACATGCATCTTAAACAGGAAATGCAGGAATTTGTTAGGATGCATGGTAAAAATCCAATACCTCAATAATAAAGTCATTCATGGATGGAGTACCTTTACACGTGTACAATATGAAGTGTGGGAACTCAATAGTGTGAGAACATAGATTACATCACAGGCCGCCACACTTACCATTTTCCTTTGGGTGCAGAGTCCAGCGGGTCAAGAACACTGGCGCCAATAAAACACTGGCCATAAAGTTTTATGGACTTGCCTGTGCCATCACAAAGGGCAGTGGTGATAGGGGCAGTTACACACGCATGTCATCTAAGAACATTTATAGTACATGTGTATTTTTTTATGAAATTCTAATTAGCCCTGTATATAAAAATACAGTAAAAAAATAAAACTGCCTTATTGTTTTTACATTTCATATAAAATCATGTTGAATAAAAGAGCTATAAAAAAAATTGGACTATGCACTTGCACTATGCATATAGGCTTCTGTAGACTGATCCATATCAACAAGTCTTCACATTTCATATAAAATTATGTTTAATAAAAGTGCTATTAAAGAATCACACTTGCAGCTGCACTTGCACTATTCACACTGCAAACCTGCTCCACAACAAGTCAGTAAGTCTTCTATGTTGAATAAAAGGGCGAGCCTCTTGCCCTGGCAGAGCCGATGGCCTCGATGCGCTCCCTCAGCCTGGCTTCCCAGTCCTCCCCCAGCTCCAGGTCTGTGTATCGGGTGGCCTTGCTCTCCAGGGCCCTCACCGCCTCGGGCAGCTCCAGGGACAGCCCAGCCTCCTGCACCGCTGCCTGGAACTTAGCCGGGGACGCGGTAGCAACATAGCACCTGGCCAATAAAGAGACGCATGGATAAGAGAGGATGAGGTGATGTTTGACTTTAACAAGTTTACAAAGAACACACAGTACTTGTGCATGTAAATACTGTGTGTTCTTTGTAAACTTGTTAAAGTCAAACATCACCTCATCCTCTCTTATCCATGCGTCTCTTTATTGGCCAGGTGTAGGAGCAGGGGTGAGGTATTCATGGAATGGGAGTGAGATATGACCTTAACAGAGATACAGGGAGAGAACAGGTGAGGCATGACTTGCAACAGATGGTGATGGAGAGGATGGGTGAGGTTTGACCTTAACAGAAATGGGATATAAGGTGGTGGCCATAAATCTTGCATAGAGAGGAGAGTTAAGGCTGAATTTAGCAGAGATGGCACAAAGATGTAAGGTTTGACCTAAACAGAGACGGGAGAGGGGGGCTGAGGACTGACCACAGAAATGGAAAAGGAGAGGTGAGGTGACTGACAAACTGATTCAAAGAGTGAATCAATGCGAGTGTGTGAGAAGGAGACAAAGCGTGAATGGGTGAGTGAGTGAGAGTGAGTGTGTGTGAGAAAGATTGAGTGTGTGTGTGTGTGTATGTGTGTGTGTGTGTGTGTGTGTGTGTGTGTGTGTGTGTGTGTGTGTAAGTGTGTATAACCTGTTTTCTCCCGGGCGTGGTGGTGTTTGATAGTGATACCACACAGCAACAGCGGTGTGTGGACACACAAGGTAGTGATTCTCCTCCCAGCAGCGACGCATAGCCTCCACTATTCCCTTATCACACACACTCTCTGCGGACATCAGCGAGCTCAGCTGCACACAAGCACAA
>CM050209.1:26937500-26945000 GCA_027475355.1 Coilia nasus | reverse complement strand
TGATGCCAGGTTACCACAGCTAAAATTTATGATAGACTATGGCGTGGTTCTTTATGTTGGGCATGTTTTAAAAGAAATCAAAACCTTATGAACGGTCTTTATTGCCTAAATAAGGAACCTGAATGTAACTGATAAATTCAGCTGGGCAACAGTGCAAGGATACAAGGAGTTTTATTTGTCACATGCATAGACATACTGGGTAGTAGGACATGCAGTGAAACTGTTGATTGTGAGTCTAGACTGTGCATGGGGAGTGGATTGCAGCTTATGCACATAAAACAACCGTCAGACAGATAGTGACAGAGGCAGAGCATTCACAAACGCACTAACAGGCTTTGCATTGTTAAATGTTAAAACGAAAAATAAGCTTATGTGTGAAGCTGGAAGAAAACGCTGAACTCTTGAGACACTCAGGGTTCGTTTACTTGTGACAACCTTTGGAAAGGATTAGCAGTTTGATTTCAGATCACAAGACCTACAGTTAGAGAGTAATGTATGATTGGTATTTTGCAAGGAACGACGTGAAAAAACGACGAAATACCTCGGTCACTGCAGGTCAATCCACTGAAGGGAGCAAGAGAACACAGTTACAGGACGGGAACGTTGGTGTATGGATCCACGCGAGGAACACATTTCTGTGTAGCACATAGGGTTCACGTCAAGGCATAAATTGTTTAAACGTGCATAACGACGCCACCTTCTGGTTAATTTAATACAAGTGATTATCCAGTTATAGATAATTGCAGGCTTTGGTTGTTTTTTGTTTTTTTGTTTTTTTTTTATCTTATCGCAGTTCTGTACGTCTGTTAAACTATAACCCTTGCCCTGGCCTACATTGAAGATTTCGAGTACTAGTGTGACTTTTTTACATCTCTAAGACAGTGAAACATATTCAGTATTGCTCGGCACCTCATTGTTTTGAGCACAGTGGATTTAAACCGTGGTTATTTTTACCAGCAATAAATTGCAAACCAATATGCTTGACCAGAGTCTACTTTATATTAAAATAAATAAAAGCGGCGTTCGACTAAATTACAGCCTCATGTGCAAACCATTAGGCTCACATGAGACGGTTCATTAAAATCATCTACAAATTATATGCACGCGCACGAAACCTTTGATGAATGAGTTCTGTTTTAATTAGGAAACAAAAGACGGGTGGAATCACTTTGTTGACTACTTTGATCTCACTGCCTGGTGAGTTCATACTGATTGGGCCGGGAACCTTATCAGCGGCAACTCTTTAGTCGTGTTTCACAACTCATTACCTCATCATTGGTGCACGATTATCAATGAAATCACTTCACCTGTCGGGTTAATCATTCAGTCGGGACTATATAAGTGGCTGGTACCAGCCAAACCATTGCTTTCTCTCCGAAGTTCACCATGGCCTTTGCTGGAAAATATCAACTGCAATCTCAGGAGAACTTTGAGCCTTTCATGAAGGCCATTGGTAGGTGTCATTATATTTGCTTGTCTTTGTTGTGCTCTTTAGAGATGATTAGAGAAAATTCGTGATTTTATCTGTTCATTTTCTCATACCCAGGTCTCCCCGATGAATTGATCGAGAAGGGCAAGGACATCAAGAGCATTTCTGAAATTGAGCAGAATGGAGATCACTTCAAGGTCACGGTCACCACAGGCACCAAGGTCCTGGTAAACTCTTTCACCATTGGGCAGGAGTGCGAGCTGGAGACCCTCACCGGAGAGAAAGTCAAGGTGAGTGTGGCGCTATCTGACCTAACATGCAACTGTCCACCAGTATTTGAGGCATCCTTTAATCAGATTGTTTTGGTACCATATCCACTTTATTTGGATGGGGAATAGTCACATCAGGGGTGGAAAATGCAACCGTTATACTCATCCGCCATCAACGTGCACTAAAATTCTGGACAGAGGGTAGGAAACCACCACAAAATAAAAGCTTTTAAAGCATAGTATAGCAATGGAATGGTCATGTTTTAGCAGTACAAATAAGGCTATGGCAAATGTATTTTATTTATTTTTTTAATTAAAAAAAAAAAAAATTGCCTTTTTAAATTGGTGTATATTGCCTTAACTACCTATTGTGCACCAAAATCAAAACCGCTTCTGAAGGAGAGCCAGTGACCAACATGCTAGAGCCCTTAATATGCTATGTGTGCTAGATGGGGAGCTTTTTTATTTTTAAAAGTGGTAATGGTTTGCTCTGGTTGTGTAGAACTTCACAAAATGCATCCCCTGTTTGCTTTAGTCTTGACCTGACTGTCCCTCCCCTTTCTCATATTGTCATGTCTTCTGTTTCAGTCTGTTGTGCACATGAATGGAAACAAGTTGACCGTTTCACTGAAGGGCATTGAATCTGTCACTGAGGTGTCTGGGGATACCATTATTAATGTGAGTACCTGTTCCCACGTCTTTATGCTTAGAAGTTAAACACTTCACAAGGATCTAATGAATAACGCCTAACACTATACTTTGTTTTTCAGACCATGACTTTGGGACCCATTGTATACAAAAGAGTCAGCAAGCGGATCTCGTGATTCTATTTATGTGGCAAATAAAAGAGAAAAAATGAAATCTGGGTTTGCTTCATGATTTGTGTTCCCACTGAAGGGTGGTTTTTTCCTTCTCCCTCAATGATGTTTAAAAACATGCATGGTGCTTACAACAGCGTAGCTCTTATCAATAGCTTGTGACCATTGGTAATCAGGTGAAACCATAGAAACCAGACACTGAAGATTGGGTTCTTGTCTGAAGCCCTCTGCAAGTCTAACTTCAGGGTGCAGGTGTGACTTGACTCATGATTTCATGAGCTGGTGCCTTGTGACCTGTACCCACACTGTCCCACTGTCAAAGGTGCACAAGTGAGTCTCCTAAGGCAATAGGCCTACAATTGTACTCATGCAAGCAAATTTTAACTGTACTCGGTGACTGAAGTTGAGCTGAAGGACACTTTTCAATGAGGGTGTAAATTTTTTTTTTTTTTTTTTTTAACAAGCTAGTCCATGAGTGTGTGTTAGAAGTTCAAATTGCATGTTCGGTGTCTGGTGAAATGCAACTTCAATCCTTTGTGTAATGCTTGTTGCGTAGTGAATTGACAAAGTTTGACTTTTGACACGGTGACTGCACATGAGTCGAGACAAAGAAATGCTGACTGCATGTGCTTCATTCAAAAGCTGTTGCAATATAGGACTTTAAGACTCTTGCTAGGCTGCAGAAAAAGATCACATCCCTTGCCTCACTTGTTTACCTGTCTCAACATGTCTATATGTGACTACACAAATATATTGACCTGGTCAGGAGATTAGTCATGGGTTTGGGTGGGCCGGACATTTGCAGCAAGTCAGATGAGATACTGTTTTGTTTTATTCCACTCTGCAGTGAGACCAGCTACTCAGGTTCCACCCAGATTGCAAATGGTTGAAATGTTGGTTCTTACCTGATCCACCTGTTACGACCCAGCCAGTTCCTAGCAGGGTCTCCTCCACCCTGTTCCTATTTGCCTTTATTCCCCCAATTAGCAGGTGGACTGGTGGCCAGGTGTGGGGGTTCTACCTGCTGGCCTGGCTCACAAAAGGCTTTCCAGCCACGAGTATGGGAGTTCTCTCCTCCTCCTTTGTTTTGGGATATTGTTTTGGGATATTTGATTTGACATCACAACACTGCACACTTACATTACACTTTTCTTTATTTCCATTTCTGACATTTTTCTTAAGTCTCCAATAAAAATGTGAAACTTGTAACTACGTGTGGTCTCCCATTCATGTGGCTCACGCTTCGAGCCAGTGTGCGTAACACACCCAAGAGCTGTATCTCAAGAACTGGCTCCTATTTGATTAGATAAGGCTGTGATTAGACTGATCAGGTTTACCTGTGAATAGATTTGTGTGATATCTCTCACTTTCCCAGATGTCACAGAAAAGTTCCCGACTGGGTGGTAGGATGCATAACACATTCATCTAGTGTCCTTTTTCTGACCTCATTAAAATGATGCTAGTTTTGGGCCTTTGACCATAACCTCTGATGGACTGTAGAGAGAGCCAGCATAACTGCCTCTGTTGACTCTGTGCTCCAAGATCAATCAATCAAACCAACTGCTGCACAGTAGGTCACAGTGTTTTATTAGTTCATTTAAATCCATTTGTTGGGTAGAGCCAGTCTTCCTTTATGCAGCTGTGTGCGTTCATGGTGTGTGTTTTTAAGCATACGTTTCTGAACATGACTGAGTTCTATGTGTGTGTGTATACTCGTGTGTCTGTGTGTATGTTTTTGTGAATACAACTGTGAGTGTGTGTGTGTGTGTGTGAGATTGTTTATTTGGCGGCCATGGGAAACTCCTTGACCTCCCGACGGGCTCACTACTGTGTGTGTGTGTGTGTGTGTGCGTGTGCGGGTGTGTGTGTGAGAGAGAGAGTGTTTATTTGGCGGCCATGGCGAGCTCCTTGACCTGCTCTATGATGGGCTCATGACTGTGTGTGTGTGTGTGTGTGTGTGTGTGTGTGTGTGTGTGTGTGTGTGTGTGTGTGTGTGTGTGTGTGTGTGTGTGTGTGTGTGTGTGTGTGTGTGTGTGTGTATGTGTGAGTGTTTATTTGGCGGCCATGGCGAGCTCCTTGACTTGCTCCTTGACTGGCTCAGACAGGGGCTGGCCCAGCAGGGCGGCCTCCCTCACACACTGGTACACCTTCTCGTTCTGCCTGAACATCCGCAGCTCCATCTCTGTCTGCGTGCGCATCATCTGCAGGGGGCGGCAAGGTCAAAACGATGAAAAGAAATATCCTGTTCGAGGCATACTTATACTCATGTATGAGTACACACTTTTATGTGGGGTTTTTGTGTGTGTGTGTACATTCACATATTTGTGTGTGTGTGTGATGATGTGGTGTTACCTCTAAATCATGTGTGATAAGGTGGTCTGGGCTGCTTCAGTGTGTGTGTGTGTGAGATGAAGATGTGGGGTTACCTCTAGGTTGTGTGTGATGGGGTGGTGTGGGCTGCTTCTGCTTCTGTATGTGATGATGTGTTACCAAGTCATGTGTGATGAAGTGGTGTGGGCTATCTGTGTGTGTGTGTGTGATGATGATTATGTGGTGTTACCTCTAAGTCATGTGTGATGAGGTGGTGTGGGCTATCTGTGTGTGTGTGAGGGTGATGATGATGTGGGGTTACCTCTAAGTCTAAGTGTGTAATGGGGAGGTGTGGGCTGCTTGTGTGTGTGTGTGTGTGTGTGTGTGTGTGTGTGTGTGTGTGTGTGTGTGTGTGTGTGTGTGTGATGTGATGTGATGATGTGTTACCTCTAAGTCATGTGTGATGAGGTGGTGTGGGCTATCTGTGTGTGTGTGTGTGTGTGTGTATGTGTGTGATGATGATGATGTGGGGTTACCTCTAAGTCGTGTGTAATGGGGAGGTGTGGGCTGCTTGTGTGTGTGTGTGTGTGTGTGTGTGTGTGTGTGTGTGTGTGTGTGTGTGTGTGTGTGTGTGTGTGTGTGTGTGTGTGATGTGATGATGTGTTACCTCTAAGTCATGTGTGATGAGGTGGTGTGGGCTATCTGTGTGTGTGTGTGTGTGTGTATGTGTGTGATGATGATGATGTGGGGTTACCTCTAAGTCGTGTGTAAATGGGAGGTGTGGGCTGCTTGTGTGTGTGTGTGTGATGTGATGTGATGATGTGTTACCTCTAAGTCGTGTGTGATGGGGTGGTGTGGGCCGTGTGTCACCAGGAGGATGCCGTAGGCCTGGCAGATCATATTGTGGCCCTGCTCAATGTTCCCTGCGTGCCAGTTAGTCACGCCCGCCCTCATGATGGCCATGCCCAGCTGGGCATTATTTGGATGGTACAGCTTCCTGTGAGGAGGGGGACACTGGTAAGGGCAAGGTCAATGCCAAAGTCAAACTCAAAGCACACTTTATTGTCATTCTGACCACACAACAAACATTGCATAGCAGAATGAAATTGTGTTTCTCCACACTCCAGTGTGCTGGTTAGTAACATATATTTACATATATTTACATACTTAAGTAACATATATTTACATATATATATATATACATACTTAAGTCCTAAAACAACAATTATCCAGCGGTCACTGGTGCTACAGTCTACGTAGTCATTATACTAAAGCGATGACACTGCAGAAAAAAATATGTAGTATAATTCTGAACAGATAGGCAGTATAACTGGTGAGGTAGTTAAGCAATTATGTGCTCTAAACAGTATGCATAAATGCTTGCAAGAACGAGTGGATGTGTGTGTGTGCTTGTGTGTGTGTATGTGCATGTAGCTCTTGTACAACTACTCACGCGTATCCTGCCACCATGCGGTTGGCGCACTCGGCCGCCTCCTTGAAGTTGCGCAGGTAGGACAGCACCTCGCTGGCCTTGCACAGTAACCGCAGCTGGTGCAGGTGCGTGTCGGCGAGCAAAGCCTCCTGCTTCTGCAGGCACTCGCGGCACAGCTTCACCACCTGTCCACCAGGGGGAGTGCCAGAGACACAGGACACGAGTTTGAACATGGTAGGGTTTGACCATGGGGAACTAAACTGGCCTATACTTTTGCCTGTTTAGCACATGATATTTAATGCTGCCAGCAGACATTGGGCTCTACATTACCGTTTCGAAGTCTCCAGTGAGACGTGCCACTTCAACCTTCTCAAAGGTCTTCAGGCTGAGTTCTGTCACCTCCTTTGCCTGTTCTGCAGCAGCCTGCACACACACAGACACACACACACACACACACACACACACACACACACACACACACACACACACACACACACACAGACACACACATACACACACACACACACACACACACACACACAGGTTTAAGTATGAGTAAGTGAGCAAGTAGTTATGGTTGTTGATGGGTCACCCTGCAGCTTTGGCTAACCCTACTCTTCTTCAGGCAAACACTGAAGTACCTCTGTGACCTGACAGGTTGTGTGTATGCATGTATGCATCTGCTTGCTGCTTGTGTGTGTGCATGTGTGTATGTGTTTGTATGCATGTGTGTGTGTGTGTGTGTGTGTGTGCGTGTGTATGTGTTTGTATGCATGTGTGTGTGTGTGCATGTGTGTAGGTGTTTGTATGCATGTGTGTGTCTGCTTACTGCTTGTGTGTGTGTGTGTGTGTGTGTGTGTGTGTGTGTGTGCGTGTGTATGTGTTTGTATGCATGTGTGTGCCTGCTTGCTGCTTGTGTGTGTGTGTGTGTGTGTGTGTGTGTGTGTGTGTGTGTGTGTGTGTGTGTGTGTGTGTGTGTGTATGTGTTTGTATGCATGTGTGTGCCTGCTTGCTGCTTGTGTGTGTGTGTGTGTGTGTCTGTGTGTGTGCATGTGTGTATGTGTGTGTGCTGGTGGTCACCCCACCTTTTTGTCCCCAGTGTCCTTTGTGGCCATCATGAGGTCATCTTTGAGGCCTTTGCTGCAGTGCTCGCACATGCACTCGAAGTAGTACTGCTTCTTCAGGGCCTTCTGGCGGTCCTTGGCCACGCTCAGGAAGTCCACGTAGGACACAGTCAGCTCT
>CM050209.1:26867500-26930000 GCA_027475355.1 Coilia nasus | reverse complement strand
GTTCTGTATACGCTCACATGTATTTTCTGTAAAGGCCACTCTATAAGTTCAAGGCCCTTGGACTTGTTCTAACTCCCATCCAATGGCACTTCTGGCTAATGGTATTACTATCTGTTTTAATCTGCATTAGTGCCATTCTCAGCTGTGTTCTCTCTCCAAACCTGTCAGATGTACTAACTTGTCAACAAATTCTTGACCAGCTTTAAAAAAAAAAAGATAGTTCCCAAAGGCAGACCTCTGACTTCTGTGTCATTTCCCGATACTCATGACACACACATAGTACAAGACAAATTCAAAGATTCCCTGAAAATAAATCCAAACTGAATCACTTAATGTGACTGAATCACTTAATCACTTGGTCAGTTTGTGGTTTGCTGTTTGCCTAACCACTCTATTCGTAGCACAAATGTTTTTTTAAGAATGATTGGGACGCTACGTGAGATGGTGCTGATGGCCACTGAGAAGTCCAGGAAAGCATCTGACACTCTATCCAGGTACTGAACGGGATTTGGCACTTGTCAGGCCCAGTTAAGGCCCAGAAGCAGCAGCAGCCACAAAAACTGGCAGCACTATGAGAGATGGCCTATGGCCACTGAGATGGGCCAGGAAAGAGCACCTGACACCGGCCTGCCTGCATACTGAGCTGGACACTGAACTGGATCATGTACTGTACTTATCTGGCCCACTTAAGGCCCAGAAGCAGGAGCACTTCTTGCCAGAACTATGAGAGGTGATCATCTCTGTTAAGCCCGCTGTAAGTAGAGTCAGCTCCAGTAGATGATTTGGGGGGAAGAAATGTGCCTCTGTTATGAGAAACCCCCCATCTCCCTTCCCCTTCCTCATAGGCGTAGCGAGAGGTAGGCTGGGGTGCGCTTGGGTCCACCCTTTTGTCAATCAGTCCAATCACAAGGCTCCCTTTGTTTGATTGATTGCTTTCTTAATAATGATAACCAAAGTGTTTTTTTTTTCTTTTGCTGGGCCCACCCATTTTATGATTTCTGGCTATGCCCCTGCCCTTCCTGCCTACACCTCCTACTGTGGGGTGTGTGTGTGTGTGTGGGGGGGCATATTCATGACCAGCATTCCAGTGAGTAGGAGGACAGAACACCCACTGAGCATTGCACTGCACCAACCCCCCATTACATCCACCAACTGCACCCACCCCTCATTACATCCACCAACTGCACCCACCCCTCATTACATCCACCAACTGCACCCACCCCTCATTACATCCACCAACTGCACCCACCCCTCATTACATCCACCCACTGCACCCACCCCTCATTACATCCACCCACTGCACCCACCCCTCATTACATCCACCAACTGCACCCACCCCTCATTACATCCACCCACTGCACCCACCCCTCATTACATCCACCCACTGCACCCACCTCCCACTGCTCCCCACTAACCAGCACCTCCATCCATCACCAGTCACCAGCACCTTCCCCAGAAACAGAGGGGAGGGCCAAGCCATGCATAGGGCATACTACACGTGCCCCACCAGCTCATACTACACATGCCCCACCAGCTCATACTACACATGCCCCACCAGCTCTTCTGTCATGCACCCAGTGCTCCCAGCCCTTCTCTGTCAATGTCATGCAGACTGGAGCTGGTAGACAGGGTGGAAGAGTCTAACCACATAACTAGACACAAATATCTTCATATTTATACCATACAGTATATTAGGTTATATTCCTGTTTTCCCAGGAATTGTCCCGTTTTCATGTCCTATCCTGGCCGTCCTGGCTAATTTTTATAAAGTGATGAAAACATCCTGGTTTTAATTGTTTTTCATGTCATTTGTATTGTGCATGTATCCTGAAACAAGATAACGTAATTATTTAGTAAAAGCTGGTCCTGAGTTTTGTCCTGGTTTTCGGTAATCGGTAATAAAATATGGTCACCATACACTACGTAAACACTTATACCAATCTACAGTACATGGACCCCAGTGCTAACATACTCCATGCTACATCGTATGACATCATTGCAGTATCAAACTCCTGGCTCTGTTGATCTGTCTCTGTCTGTTGATCTTGATTTCAATTTTAAATACTGATCTACTGTAGACTTTAAGTCCACATGCAGACAGGAGAGAATATGCATCATTTATGGCAAAACTAAACCAAACAAACACACACACACGAAACATTACAACAGCTGATATGACTGTCATGTAAGCCTTCTCACGTTTCCCTTTTGGTGTGTTTGGCAAACACCAAGACTTAAGGCAGATTAGCAGCATCTAAATCAACCACTTCCACTAATATTATTAGCCCCTAATTCATCCATTTTTGGCTGATTTACAGGCCAGAGCTTGTGTGTGACACGTGGCCAAGATTTCCTTCAAAACGAAACAGCCTATATCAGTCCTCTGCTCAACAAGGTCAAATATTCCTTCCTGCAGAAACTTAACCAATAGGCTCTCACCAACACCCCCTCCCTGAGCAGCATGCATGACTTTAAAGCGCTGATGGCTATGCCTGGCCCACAAATGCCTGGCCCATGAAGCATGCCACTGATCCACCATGACACCTGCCAACCAATGTCCCTGCCGCATGCTTATCCACTACCCCATGTGCCAGGGGTCAGCTGTTCCCAGGTCAGGTACCTGGGGCAGGTAAAGGGCACCCACCTGTCGAACACGACGGCGGCATAGCCGGCTTCGGTGAAGACCACATCTCCGGCCACCAGCGCTTTGGTGGTGCGCAGGCCGCGTCCCTTGTTCCCGGCGTTGAACACCTCCACGGGGTCCTTCTTCTCCAGGGTCATGGTGCTGCCGCTTGCTGTAAGGCGGTAGGGAGAAAGGGGGAAGTCCGCTGGCTAGCTAGGGCTGCTGAGATGGGGGAGAGCCTCTAGGCTGCTGCTTCACGCAGGAACTTCACACGGATGACTACACACCACCTGCCTCCCTCTATGGCTGTCCCGCCTCTACCCCTCCAAAAATAGCCTGCCCCCCCCCCCATCCCCACCCCCACAACTCTCTCTGGCTGTACTACCCCCGCAAAGGGGGGTGGAAGGGGGGTGGGTTGGTTTGTCTCAGGCTGAAGGAGAGGTGCCTGCCCGGGGGATGTGTATTTGCATTTCCATCCCACCCCACTCCACCCCGCCAACCCCCATGTTTGGGAGTGTGTGGGCCGGTCTCAGGGGGTATTTTGGTCCGAGCTGCACAGCTGTGTCTGTCTGTCACCGGCTGGATCTTGAGACGGTCCCACAGGCCCTCATCAAAACGCTCAGCCCCCGACACACAGACGCACAGACACACCAGCCAGATCTGGACCCCATGAGGGCCACATTCATTGCCATAGCACATTATCCCGCAGGGATTGGACAGGACACACACACACACACACCAGCCAGATCTGGACCTCACGAGGGCCACTTTCATTGCCAGAGCACATTATCCCGCAGGGACTGCACAGGACTACTGTAACACCAGGAGTAAATAAATATTAGAAGCGTCACACTATTTTACTGTCACATTACCCTTCCTCCATTAGAGCACAGTGCATGCTTTTGAATGCACATCCTACATTGGACAATAATATACACAGTACATGGCTCCTGACTGGTTATTATGTGCAGAGGGGCTGTTAAACACATCACACTGTGTGTGATATACAAGTTATTGTTGAAGGCCCTTGTAGTAGTAGCGGTACTAGTAGTAGTAGTAGTAGTAGTAGTAATAGTAGTAGTAGTAGAAGACATAGTAGTAGTAGTAGAAGACATAGTAGTAGCAGTACTAGTAGTAGTAGTAGGAGTAGCAGTAGTAGTAGACAGTAGTAGTAGCAGTAGTAGTAGTAGTAGACATAGTAGTAGTAGTAGTAAAAGACATAGTAGTAGTAGTAGTAGTAGCAGTAGAAGACATAGTAGTAGTAGTAGTAGTAGTAGCAGTACTAGCAGTAGTAGTAGTAGTAGTAGTAGTAGTAGTAGTAGAAGTAGTAGTAGTAGTAGTGGTGGTAGTAGTAGTAGTAGTGGTGGTAGTAGTAGTAGTGGTGGTAAATTAGGTACTTTGAGTATTTAATCCAGTGCTCTAGGACTGCTGCAGGAGCATTTTTTATTTCACTGAGAAAAGACAGAGTGAAGTTACATTATCATGATGAGCTGATTGCATCACGACCAGAGCACAAGCTACACTACGCTGATATAAAAAACAGACACCAGCATCTGGTCCGTGCGCTTTGGCGCAGATCCATATTTATAAAACACAGCACCTTTTCAAACAAGCACGCATCGTCTCCCAGCTTCCATGACCTCACTGAAACAAACTGTTTACTGTACGCGGTACACAGTATAAAGCACAAGGGGATTAGGGAACAGATAGATTGGGGATGCTGTGCTGTGTTATGTTGTGTTGTGTTTGGCTGTGGTGTGTCTGTCTCTGTGTATCTGTGCAGAAAGCCCTGCATGACTATTTACTGATTCAAGGTGAATGTAAAAAATCTCTCAAGTAGCAAACCTGCAAACTCAGTGCGACAACAATATTTAAATATAGATTTTAAGAAGTGTGAAAACAAGGGTGTTTTGTCTAAATTACAATAGTGAATATTGTGTTTATGTGGTTTAAAACTATGCCCTAAAGCCATTCATTTAAAAAAATACTTTAACAATCCTAAAGACATTGTGTCAAAGAGGAGTAGTACTGAACCCAGAATAAAGTGAAATTCTTCACCTAAATGCTGTGATGAAGGCACATAAAACATTTTGTGCTTATATACAGTACTGTGCAAAAGTCTTAGGCAGGTGTGAAAAAATGCTGTCAACTAGGAATGCCTTTAAAAATGGAAGTCATTTATGTTCATCAATTAACAAAATGCAGTGACTGAACAAAAGAGAAACCTGAATCAAATCAATATCTGGTGTGACCACCCTTTGCCTTTAAAAGAGCATCAATTCTTCTAGGTCTATTGCATAGAGTTTTTGAAGGAACTTGGCTGGTAGCTTGCGCAAAATATCTTGAAGAACTACTACAGATCTTCTGTGGATGTATGCTTCCTGACATATACAAAATACATGTGTACCCCTGTGTGTGTACACTTTGTGTGGACCTGCACACTTGTCAAAAAACAACTTATGCTCATTTTATGCCTTAAGTCCTTTCAGCCTTATGGGTGTTTTAACATTAAACATGTGGATGGCTAAAAAGATACAGTACTGTCCAAAGATCTAGGCAGGTGCCTTCAAACCAGCATCAGTTCACACACAGGGGTATACCAAAGTCAGGGATTTTGCAGGATTATAGTCAGGTGTATGATCAACCAATTACACGAAATTGGTTGAATATGTCAGGAAGCATACATCCACAGAAGATCTGTGGTAGTTATTCAAGATGTTTGGCGCAAGCTACCAGCCAAGTTCCTTCAAAAACTCTATGCAATACACCTAGAAGAATTGATGCTCTTTTAAAAGGCAAAGGGTGGTCACACCAAATATTGATTTGATTTAGGTTTCTCTTTTGTTCAGTCACTGCATTTTGTTAATTGATACAACATAAATGATTAACACTTCCATTTTTGAAGGCATTCCTAGTTGACAGCATTTTTTCACACCTGCCTAAGGCTTTTGCACAGTATATGTCTGTTCATACCTTTACAAGAATTTCAAGCTCCATTTTGTTGAGCTCTCTGTCAGAATGTGCTTACAAGGTAGGTGTAGAATTAATAATGTTTAATGTACTGCTTTACTCTGGATTCTTATTTTATTACATTTACTATGTGCATTATTATCATTATTTAATCATGATATTATTTAAAAAGATCACTAAAACATGAGACCAGGTGATTTGTATTTAGTGTTTATTCATGATTGTGCTGATTTATAAATTCACTAAAAATAAACAGTTGGTCAATGCACATTATTTCAACACAATCACTTGGCACATATATATTTGGTCATGAAAATCACTGAGAATCTCACCTCATATTTAAAAGCAGAAAACATTGTGGTTACATAAAGCTCACAGCTCAAATCTCACATACTCATAAGAAAACATATTTGGTTCACAAAAATAGTAACGTCTCTCAATGTGCCTGATAACAAAATAGAGGCTAATGGCCATTTATGACTAACTTGCACTCAGTAACACTCAGTAATCCAGTACCTCTGCTCCTGTACTGATGTCTATAATGCAATGATCTGATATCTTCTATAACAGTTAAAGGTGTAATAGCTGTAAGAATTCTATGGCAAATAATCATAAAATAGTCCTGATACATCACAAGATATTAAGAAAGCAGGCGTACTCACATTTTAAAACTTGATTCACAGCACACAAATTCAATTTATGTTTTGATTTGGTGTTGTGCCTCTACAGTATTAGGATTTTCATTGCAGTACCAGTTTTGGCCACAACCCCACATACAGCGCCATTTCCCCTCTCCAGTGATTTGGCACCACTGCTCCTCTGCACTCTGACAAAGGCACGTTGGTGCTGTGTGTGAGCTGACAGCGGCCAGCACTCTAGTCATGTGACCATCCGACCGCACACATTACACAAACACATAGAGACAGACAGGAAAGTGTTTCAGACAGTAACACCACTACATTTAAACACTGGGCAAATTTTTACCAATCTCAGCTCCAATCTCAAACAGGTAACTAAATGACACCTGCAATACTACCGACTATGCTGCCCTACAAAGGCACTGTGCACTAACTACACAAACACTGAAACTGAGAAAAATGCCTTCGAAGTCATACTGCTCGAGCAAACATGTTGTAGGTATAATAGCCCAGTGGTGATGCTTATGTGTTCTTTCTTAATAGGAAGAAGCACAAGATTAAGTCAAAATAGGTGTTATAAATTCAATTTCCATTCGAAACTCAGTTTTCACAAAATATGAAGTTACTGCCTTTTGGCTTTGTAGGGCACCAATTATCTTGGGTCATGCTAGTCATATTTCAGTGAGCGTGTTTGTGTTGGGGGTGGGGTGGAGGGTGGGAACATAGGAGTACATGCCCTTCCTCCCTATGTGATCTAGGTGTTGAGATGCATTTCTGACTGGTACTATATACCGTAGAAGTCGAGGTGCGTTCCTGACTGGTACTATATATCGTAGAAGTCGAGGTGTGTTCCTGACTGGTACTATATATCGTAGGAGTCGCGGTGCGTTCCTGACTGGTACTATATATCGTAGGAGTCGAGGTGTGTTCCTGACTGGTACTATATATCGTTAAAGTTGAGGTGCGTTCCTGACTGGTACTATATATCATTGAAGTCGAAGTGCGTTCCTGACTGGTACTATATATCATTGAAGTCGAGGTGCGTTCCTGACTGGTACTATATATCGTAGAAGTTGAGGTGCGTTTCTGACTGGTACTATATATCGTAGAAGTTGAGGTGCGTTCCTGACTGGTACTATATATCGTAGAAGTTGAGGTGCGTTCCTGATGGGTACTATATATCGTAGAGATCGAGGTGCGTTAGTGACGGGTTATATATATTGTAGAGATCGAGGTGCGTTCCTGATGGGTACTATATATCGTTGAAGTCGAGGTGCATTCCTGACTGGTACTATATATCGTAGAAGTCGAGGTGCGTTCCTGACTGGTACTATATATCGTAGATGTTGAGGTGCGTTCCTGACTGGTACTATATATCGTAGAAGTCGAGGTGCGTTCCTGATGGGTACTATATATCGTAGAAGTCGAGGTGCGTTCCTGACTGGTACTATATGCCGTAGAAGTCGAGGTGTGTTCCTGACTGGTACTATATATCGTTCAAGTCGAGGTGCGTTCCTGATGGGTACTATATATCGTAGAAGTCGAGGTGCGTTCCTGACTGGTACTATATGTCGTAGAAGTCGAGGTGCGTTCCTGACTGGTACTATATATCGTAGAAGTCGAGGTGCGTTCCTGACTGGTACCATATGTCGTAGAAGTCGAGGTGCGTTCCTGACTGGTACTATATATATCGTAGAAGTCAAGGTGCATTCCTGACTGGTACTATATGTCGTAGAAGTCGAGGTGCATTCCTGACTGGTACTATATATCGTTGAAGTTGAGGTGCGTTCCTGACTGGTACTATATATCGTTGAAGTTGAGGTGCGTTCCTGACTGGTACTATATATCGTTGAAGTTGAGGTCCGTTCCTGACTGGTACTATATGTCGTAGAAGTCGAGGTGTGTTCCTGACTGGTACTATATGTCGTAGAAGTCCAGGTGCGTTCCTGACTGGTACTCGTCCTTCAGTAGCACCTTGATCAGCTTGCTGCACGACTCCTCACAGGTGAGCAGCTGGCCCTTAGCGTGCATGTTCACGCAGGTCTCCTTCAAGCCAGCGTCACCAGAGATCGTCCTCGCAGCCACCTGCATGTCTGTGTCCAGTGGACCTGGGGACAGAGGGAGTGTGGGAGGGAGAGAGAGAGAGGGAGAGAGAGAGAGAGACAGAGACAGAGAGAGAGAGAGAGAAAGAGAGATGGGAGATAGAGAGAGAAAGAGAGATGGGGGAGAGAGAGAGAGAGAGAAAGAGAGATGGGGGAGAGAGAGAGAGAAAGAGAGATGGGGGAGAGACAGTAAGCGGAAAGCGGACAAACAGAAAGAGATACAGTAGTACGAGAGAGAAGCAGAGATAGCGAGAGTGAGCGTCAGACAGTGTTTATGATGAACTGGAAAATAGCTGAATGTGTGTGTGTGTGTGTGTCCAGTGTTATGCAGCAAGGCTGAGTATATGCTTGGTGTAAAAAGAAGATGCTCTGGTGACTCTTCTTTTTATTCTGAATTTAGTCCTTTCCCGTGACGCACCAGACTGTTAGGAACAGGAGCGCGGAGGATATTTGACTTTTTTATATGCTTGGTGTGTGTGTGTGCAAAGCTGTGTGCAAAGCTGAGTGTGTGTTTAGTGCTTGTGTTTCATACCTGACGCATGACTGTCTGTGAGTTACATTGTGTGAACCTGCGCTGTGTCTGCACTGTGTGTTTGAACACTTCCTGCTATATGGATGAGTGTGTATTTATTTGATAGATGTAGCCTACCTGGTGCATAGTTGAGCACCCTGATGTCAGGTTCCTCCTTGGCCAGCACATTGAACGTCATGTCTCTGGCCGCCTTGCCCGTGCAGTACAGGACCCAGGAGGGAAACGGCTGCACAGCGCACAGCGAGCTAACGTTCACCACGCAGCGACGCAGGTCCTGTCGCCGCGGAAACGCCTCCAGCACACCTGCGGTCAGGCACAGGGCCGAGCTGACGTTGAGCGACAGGTAAGCGTTCACCTCGTGCAGGTCGGTAAAGCTCCTGGCGAAGCGGGAGATGTCACCCAGAGAGGCTGGAGGATGAAGAGAATGAGGAAACACATCAAACAGGCTATCACACACACACACACACACACACACACACACACACACACACACACACACACACACACACACTTCAATGATTTCTCTGTTTAAGTTATGCAACAGGTATAATCATTAGCTTACACTCTCATATTAACTGCTGTTCTCAGTTATAGCAGTGTTTGGACTTTATTTCAGACTACTGCATGGTGAAGCCCTTTGTTGAAAGAGCATTATGCATGTTTTATAATATCAAAATATCAGGATCAGTCCTGAACAGCAATACAACTTAAGGTCATCTCTGAAAATAAAATGGTCCATGTTCATTATAAAAACATGTCATAGTCCTTACCTGCATTGTTTATAAGGAGAAGCTGGTTGATGTCACTGTTTGACGCTGTCGCTCTGATCTCTCTTACCACATTCTCCACATCATTCTTCACACCCAAATCTGCGACCACACACCGAATTATCAAGCCTGCCTTGCCAGCAGGACTGGCAGCCAGCTCTACCTCTAGCTCTCGCAACTTCTCACCAGACCGGGCAACCAGAACGAACACCGACCCCGGTTTGATCAAAGAAGCTATTTCTTTGGCTAAACACCGACCGAATCCTTTCGACGCTCCGGTTATTATGCAGACGGTTTTGCCGAAGTTCCTACCGTCTAAGCCATCAACCACATATGGCAAATTTTCTTCCTGCATGTTGTCGTGCAACAAATGATAGAGAACGATGCTGATGCTGTATCTACTAATTTGAAAAACGCACTCGCACTTAGTTCACCACTGTGTGCAACTTACCTACTCTACAAAGAGCTGTCAATGGTTTTTCCAGTGAACAAGCCGGAAACACATCATAATACTCTCCATCCATGTGACGCCTCCTCGGCCAGCCAATCAGAAGAAAGGACCGAGTTGTGAATGAATAGGCAAGATGTAGAGTAGATTTATTTGTCACATACACAGTTATAACATGTACAATTCGCAGTGAAATGTAGACTGGTTAACTCTATAACTGTGCAGAAAGAACAGATCGATTTAAGGGATCCTAATATTAATATTTTTTAAAAGCATAAGCTATTACTGCAGAACTGAATTATATCTGTCATAGAGGCGATTTTGTCCCTGTCCTGATGGCATAATTCTCCTCTCCCCTTACCCTGCATGTATGATATTAAAACACTATATGTTCATATGTTGAAGGATAAGCAGTTAAAGCTCATTTGTGAAACTCATGAAGCCCAGACCTGTTCCAGCACCAGAGAGAAATCTGGAAAGAATTTTCTATGGTATGTGTGGTATACCCTTAATAATATTGCAGGCTGTGGCATTTGCTTCTTCCAGAAAAGACAACACAATGACACATACAGATTTACTGTGTAAACCACACAATAATCCAATCATTGTAAAATAAAACAAGCTACTAGTTGAAGTTGTCTTCCACATTTGTCGTGTAACTATACATTTCAATGGCTATACTACTATGTAATGACACTCAATGTCCACCCTCCCAAAGTACCCATGTTATGTAGAGCCTCTACCTGTCCAATCCAAAGAAGACAAAATGAGTGTTATGCACAAAATATAAATGGTATTTTGGAAGGAGGTCAAACATTACATATAAATTAAAATGCAACTTCAGACTACGCATCTAAGTCACAGCCATGTGAGCTTCATATTTTAATTAGTCATGTTGCACAGTCTTGCATTTTCACCATACACACATACAAAGATATTGTTAGACAATTAGATCAATTACATGGTAAACTTGTGGCTAGAAATGCCAATTCCTAACATGAATATGGCGTCAGTGCCAGTGGAGGGGGATCCATGGTCTCAGGGAAAGTTGGGAGATGTGCGTGGTCACTCTGCCCAGAGCACCTAAAGTTGTACTCAAAATGGCTGCTTCTCTTGACCTGTGTGTGCAAGACAACTAACCGAAGACAAAGCAACCTCAATTCACTTTTACAGTTCATCCTATATTTCAGTTTTTTTAATAATACATTTTAGTACAGGTGGTCCCAACATGGTGACCACTGGTACCAGATAGCCCACCAGGAGCTTGTGAGGTCCCCACAAGAGATGTTTTAAAAAAGCAAATAACTATCACAGTGTTCTAATCATCATCGATTTTTGTGTTTTCATGTTTTAATGTCTAAATACCGGCTTATGTCTTAACTATTGTTAATTAAAAGCAAACAATCATACACAGCGTTATTTGAAAGGGATGTTATTACTTTCATTTAGAGGATTATTTTGAACGAGTAGTCCTCAGTACAGATTCTCATACTTCGGGTAGCCCTCAGTCCCAGAAAGGTTGGAGACCCCTGTTTTAGTCTCTTTCATTGCACCCAAGGTCAAATTGCCTTCAAGAGTCATTGATGAAGTCATCGTTTATATGATAATAAACGCAATATGCTATGCATTGACTGGGCTATATCTGTCCACACCAGGCAAGGGCAAATGGACTTTTATTTACACTAAAAACTCCACAGACCTTACACTGCATTTTCAATCATCAATGTGTGCAGTGTGCAGTCCCCTTCTGCTTGCTTACATATGCCCCCTAGTGACCATTTTTGGTACAACACAAATATGTTCACAGAAAGCAAGAAAGGCCAGAGTGAAACTGGTAGTCCTCATTCCGACAATTAAGGCATGTGTATAAAGCATAATCACAGTAATCAGTCTGGTCTTAGAGGTTGTTGTTGTTATTGCAACACTTGAGTGTTGAAGTCCAGGGGTAAGGCTTACTCACTACTACAAGAGGGAATCTGTAGAGCTGCTTTGCTGTGACTGATAGGAATAGAGCTCTGTGTGTCTGCATCTTGAGTATTCACAAATCTCATATACAGATCAACACAGTCCAGCAGCAGTTGGATACACAACACAACAAAACATTGCACCAGACAATTCCACACCCCACCACACCACGCAATACCACACCACACCACACCACACAACACAACACCACACCACACAATACCACACCACACCACACCACACCACACCACACAATACCACACCACACCACACTATACTACACCACACCACATCACACCACACCTCACTACACCACACCACACCTCACAGGTTAAGTTGGCTTTCATAAGGAGAGGGAGCCCTTCTTTACTCACAGTGCAATATCTTATATTGTATTAGTATAAATACTGTAGTAGAGGGAGCTCAGCTCCGACTGGCTGGATTGTAGCTGTTCAACACAAGAACAGTTTAACTGGCTGAATATGAATTACTCACCAGTATACGGGTACGCCTCGCACAACTTTTTGACAAAAACTGCATCATTATTCATACATCCCAGTTATAGTCTGAATCTGGGTCATCATTCAAGATTAAGATATGGTGGACATTTTAATTGCACCAGTAGTTTTTTTTTTTAAATCATGTTAGCAGTCCCACACACAAACAGACAAGACAGATCTAATAACAATAACTATAGTTACATGACATGACACACCCCCATTAACAGTGACCTGTAAAAAGTAAATAAATAAACTTGAACTCCAAAAGTAATTTCCAGTAACCATCTCAAAACAGACATGTGGCACTGAGACAGGCAAACCTGTCAATCAAAACATTGGGGTTCTGGGTCCACACCGCCTGATGTGATAGAGCATAAGTAAGCTAATTATGATACTGGTCACTGCGCATCAACAGAAATCAGCAAAGTGACACATTTGAAGCCCCCCTGTCCTTATCTGCAAATTTTGAGAGACAGTTGAAATTTGTACACCCGTCTGAGGCTGTAGCCAAGGAGCCTACTTCGCTCAGTGGATTCGATGACGAGATTTTTTAGGGAGGTTTGTGTCGTTTTTTAGTCTCCACCACAGGATGCATCCTCCAAGACCAGAGAGGTGTGATGCTGCCACGCTACGGTTGCTTACGCTGAGCCAGAAAAGTTGTAGGCTAGACTATGCCCATCATTTTAACGGAGTTCGTTTTGTTGGTTTTCGTGCAAGGTAGGATGATTTCGTATAAATAATACTTGTTTACACTTGCATTTCTATTTCCTACTGTATGTGATAGGCTAGGCTGGTCTTTTATCTGTAGAAAAGTTACACAAGAGTTTACTTAATAGTATAATTTAATGGCTGCCAACAGTATAGTCGCTAAGGTCCGAATTGGTAAATGGTAAAGTGCGTCTTTCCTCATATCTGGCACTTGCTATCAGGTACAGTAGTAGTGGAATTAGTGACTCAGATGCTACCTTTGCGGTCTAACCATTTTTGGTGAGAGCATATGAAAAATAATAGGAGCCATCATCCTACCTTTACAAAGTAGCTTGCTAGGAGATCACATGCTTTGGGAAAAACACAGTATACTCACTGCATGCAGTGTGTGCATATATTGCATATCCATCTGTTTTAATTTGGTTTATGTATATTTCATACAAGCTGCATATTGCATACATAACTGCTTAGCATGGCATTCTCTGATTACTACCCATGTGACTATACATGTTTCTCTTTTTTATACATCCATTTTTTTCATGTAGCCCATTTATTACACATGTATGCTTTCCTGGTTTTGTGTCCATGCACTGACAGTGGAGATGGTCTATGTTTGGGATTCCTACACCCACAATGACAGACAGGGGACGTTACTGGCATAACTAGTCATAGTGGTCAGGATGAGGGGCTTATTCTGTCCACACCATCACACTTCATACTCAGAATGTGAACAGAAAGGGCTTGTGTGAACTCATCATTTTAAAATGCTTGCTGTTTTTAAGTCTTGCTCCTTGAGATTTTGTCATGCCACTACATATATTCATGTAGACCTTGCTCAGTAAAATACTGTAATACCGCACAGACACATTCGAAGAGAACAGACAAATGATTTTAAATTCAAACAGTGTTTGCACTTGTCCCTTGCCACCACTCTCTGACTTAGTTTAGCAGCAGGCAAACATTACAAACTTGTTTTTGTGATTGTGTACAATCTGGAGTAGACAGGTTCTGAATAGAAAATATGAGGTGAGTCTCTAAATACCAATCAACTATGGACAAGAATTTTAGAGCCACCAAAATAATACTCTAGGATGGCAGTAGTGTAAGTGCACAACATTATTGATAAATTAATAACATGCTTTCATCTGATTCATTACTCTAACCTCTTTACCCTGGTGTTGAAATATCTAAATCTGCCCCCTTTCATTATCTGAATGAACTATTCATACATGTACAGTATAATAGATGCATATAGACAGATAGCCAGATAGATAGACAGATACATACATACATACATACATACATACATACATACATACATACATACATACATACATACATACATACATACAGTAGCAAAGCAGTCACCCCACCCAGCTTTGAACCGAGATCTCCAGGGTACCAAACATGCCTTCAGACTGCAAGGCCAAAGGGCCAAACTCATTAGAATAGCAGTCAGAACACATCCTCAACCGTAGTGATGGCACTCCATCACACATTCATACATTCATACATTCATACATACATACATACATACATACATATATACATACATACATACATACATACATACATACATACATACATACATATGTATATGTATACATACATACATACATACATACATACATACATACATACATACATACATACATACATACATACATACATACATACATACATACTTTATTAATCCTAGAAGAATTTTGAAAACATTTTTGAAATCTAGGGAACATTTGTGTACAAATTTAACAGTGGCTTTATTTTTGTGGCAGGTTGGTGTATTCCGTATTGCAGGAGTTTTAATGTGGGAACCACAGGAGCCAAAGTGTTCACTGGACCAGCATCAGATGAGTTTGGGTACACTGTTCAGCAGTTCACCAGTGAACAGGGGAAATGGTAAGGGGTGTACTTGTGTGTGTGTGTGTTTGCATGTGTGCGTGTGGGTGGATCCATGAACTAAACTAAAATAACTCAAAGTAATCCATTTGTATGATCGACATCCAGGAATTTTTCTTCTGTTTTGGATTCATGCCCTTTTCACCATTGTGTTTACTTTAAAAGTGATGTTAGAAATAAGGAAGTTTTTTTGTTTTGATCTGAAGCAACCCTGCTGTGTGTGTATATCTCTCAGGCCTAGTGGATGTCCTCTTAGGTGAGGCACAGACACAGACACACACACACACACACACACACACACACACACACACACACACACACAATTACACACACACACACACACACACACACACACACACACACACACACATGCACATACACATATACTTTTTGTACAGTTAGCCATTACACTCATATTGGATTGAATTATATGTTATGTGTTAGCATTTACTTTCTTCTGACACTGGAAAACAAACTATTAGCGCTGGATCCATTAATAATTGAATAGCTTTCTTCTGAAGGTCTATTAAAGTCCTGTTGCAGTTGCGAGTCTTTCAGATAGGACAACAGACCATGATGTGATGATGATGTGGCACACGATCAGAGAAACTCAGACGGTTTCCTAGGGATATTGGGTGTTTGTTTTGTTTTCCGCAGCAGGAGAACAGATGCACGTCCTTAAAATCCTGGAAACCCCCCCTCTTTCTTCCCAGGAACATTGCATCATTAGGCTACAGTATGTCAGAGGGCACACTCTTGATTAAATAAACCACATCCTGTGACTGAGAGACCTCTTTGAGTTAGACATCAAGGCTACCAGTCCATTGGTGATGACTGCCCCCAACCAACTTACACAACAATACAAATGTCTTTAACTCCCTGCCAATCTTAAGATCTCCCAGAAAGTCTCATCTGTACAGGCAATATTTAAAATATCAAAGCAAAATCTTGTCACAAAACAGGTTTGTTCTTACAGGTAGCTTCTCTGCAGTCATATTCATTTTCTAATTGTGTGTGTGGATGTAAACGAGATAAGTTTTTTGGTCCCACTTACTGCTGGAGGTTTTTTTGTGCTCAGGGTCAAAAAGATTTTACAACATGACATTGCTAAATATACAAAATAAGCCAAATCTGGTTGCCATTTACAGTTGCCAGCACTGGTTTTGGTAGGGTGACCAGAAGGGCCAGTTTTCTGGGGACACTCCCCATTTTTGGTGGTCACTCCACAATAAAACTCTTTGTTGCTGATTTTTAAGTTAAAACATTATTTATTTCAATGTTATTGAATGGAGAACTGGGAATGTCCCCAATTTTCAGGAGTATGTCCCCCGACCAGAGATCTGCTCTTAGATATAACACACTAATTGATTTTAGACCAAAGTTGTGTAGTGCCTCTTAAAAAGCAACATGTTGTTAGTAAAAAGTAAAAGACGAAACGAATAATTACTTTTCAAAGGATGTGTTTTTCATTTCAGTTGTTAAGATTCACTACAGGGAAAAAAGTTTTTCTAATACCATTCCGAGGTTTGTTGATGAGAGGATGGGTTTCATGCTCAAAATCTAGTATATGCGCTGCTCGGGACAATCTGAAAGCTTTATAAATCATTTTTTGAAAGCATTTTTGTCATCATACTATTCTCTCCAAACCAATTTAACGATGTGTCATATTTGGAAAAGCCTGAGCCCTTACAACAGAACAGCATGAAAAGCCAAATGTGTGTGGAGACAATGCTGATTCATTGTGACTCTTCTTTTTGTTGTTATTTGTCAGGATCTGTCTGTGCTGTGTCTGGGATTCCCATCTTGTGTCTAAGATCTTGTGGTTTTGCTTGTGTTCGGTTTGACACTCTGCACATCTGTTTGTTTGCCTCCTTGCTTGTTAATTGGTATCTTTGTTGTTTTGTCTGTACTTTTTTCTTTGTTTTTGTCCTTGTTAGCTTACTCGGTTGATTTTTGTTGTACTAGAACATGCTGTCATAAGGCATTTCTGAATTATGTTAGCAAACACGTTTCCTGTGTAACGCTGTTGTGTTTGCCGTGTTGTGACTCACTGTATGTCCTTTTTGTTAAATACTCGTCACCCTTGCATGGTTTTTCACTGTCTACCCACCCAAAACACATTCGATATCTTTGGCGTTTTGTGATTGTAGATTTTCTGTATGTTGCTGTTCTGATAGGATTATTTCGCCCTTCCAGTATACCTGAATCAACATAAGGATGTCTTTATGAATCTTGTGGTATATAGCCTAATCATGATCCCACAGTCAACAAGTACTGAGTGTGTATACTCACAGATGTGTGAAAATAAGTGGTGACGTGACAGTTTTGAGTGAAAGCGAGTCGTTACACAATATATTTTTTAGTGATATCCACATCAGTTTTGGTCACCACCATCTCATTATGGATGTTTTCACATCGACTCAGAAACATTTTCACATTGACTAATGTGAGTGCAGCGTGCTGACTCACGAGCCTTCAACCTTGAAGTTCTTTCACACGCGTCACATATCAGAACATAAAAAGTCTTGTATCCAAGCTTTGATGTTTGTGTCTTTACTAAACTTAAAAGCATACAAAACAAAAGATGAATTCCTAACTTCTAAGTGCAAGTGATGGTCAAAAGACTGATGCTCCTATGGCTCGAGGCTTCTGCAGTCTTTTATGGGTCCTCGCGTTCTTATATTAACTCAGCAGCGAATCAGATTTCCTCACAGCATAGCAGTTACATTTCAAATTACTAAGGAAATTCTTATATCACTAAGATGCAAATATTTTTCTATATTTCTGAAATTCATACTCTACCCTGTATGTGCTCTACCCAGTATGTGTATGCATACAGTATGACAATAAAATATCCTTGTGTCCTTGTACTCTCCTGCAGGTTGTTGGTGGGATCCCCCTGGAGTGGAAGCCCTGAGAACAGGAAAGGGGACGTACACATGTGTGAGCTCACAGGCCGGGAGTCCAGCTGTGAGAAACTGAATCTTCAAAGTGAGACAGCTCTTTGTGGAAATCAAAAAAAAAAAAAAATAAATAAATAAATACAATAAACAAATAATGAAGAGCGCTCAACACCCTGTGTTACTATGACTGGGTGCTTAAACTTTTTGAAAATGAAAGCAGAGACGCAAGCACGTGGCAGTTTTAGTTACTTTCTTAGTTGCCTTACAAACTTTTCGGGCTGGCGCCCTTCTTCAGTGTGAGAAATGCCGATTTCCATAAAATTCAACAAATATCTTAAAATGGAAGCTATGTTTTCTCTCTGTCAACTCTATTGATTTGTCTCTAGAAAAAATATATATTTGTAGTTTGACAGAATGTTTAACTTTTCTTCCTCGTTTCAGATTTAGTCACCATACCCGGTGTGGAGAACATTAATGCTAACATGAGTTTGGGTTTGATGCTAACTCGCCATACAGATGAAGCTTTCATGGTAATATATGTGAAACAACACCACAATTACAAATACATGATAAAAATTACTAGACACTTGCTGGGTGACTGAAACTGCTCTGAGATAAAATCAAGAGCTTTCATATTTGATGATGAAGAGGCCTGTACATGACATCTTTAAGTGCATGTTATAACACTAGACTGTAGCCTAGCAACCAGGCTCTTGTTCCCTCGCATATCTTTATTTGCCGCACATTATGTGCACAGCCACACAACAGGCACAATAGTGCCTCCGTATTTCATTAAGGTAGATTGCAAACTCAAAAAACAAAAAAGGAGACAGCACTCCCAGTCATGACATTTTATTGCCCATGAAACGTTTCGGGTCTCCCTTCTTCAGTGTCAGGCCCGAAAGTTTACAATGTTATAGTAACAGCACCCAGTCAAGTAAGTTTGGTGAGTTGAGCACGTTTATGAACTGTATTGATTAATGTAGACTGTTCAATTATATGTTAATTATCAGACACTAATATACGCTTACATACACACACATGTACTGTATCTATTCTTGTCTCTAGGGGTTTTATTTCCCTAATTTACTTGGCACTAGTCAGAAATAATGGTGTGTTTTGTGTGGGTCTCTACTATCATGGGCTTCATTCTGAACTAACGCCCTATTTTGGCATCCCATGCACTAATCTGAATTAAGCAGGCCCGCTGTGGTCTAGTGGTTAGGGAGTTGGTCTTGGGATTAGAGTGTTGCAGATTTGAATTCTGCCCTACCCATGGCTGAAATGCCCTTGAGCAAGGCATTTAACCCCACACTGTTCCAGGGACTGTAACTGAAACCCTGTAAATAATTTTAAGTCGCTCTAGATAAGAGCATCAGCTAAGCGTAATATAGTAATTAACTAATATTTGTTTTCTGTGTGGGTTGCTAGTATTCTTGTCATTAATCTGAACTAACAGTGTGTTTTCTGTGGGTCCCCTCAGGCCTGTGGGCCACTCTGGGCTCGGAAGTGTGGCAATCATTTCTTCTACCCCGGAGTGTGTGTGGAAGTCAGCCCTCGATTCAGCTCAGTTCAAGCATTCTCCCCCATCCGTTTGAGTAAGAGCCTCTCTTATCCTTCACCAACATCTCACAGTTCTTCAGCTGAGGCTTTTGAATGCAGAATAACCTCCCACATGCGCAAGCATCTATTCTATTTTTACAACATTTTTCAGTCCTCAGACCTTTGTCTGGTTACAAGGTTACTGAAAGTTGTTAAAATAGTTGCTTGATTAATGGACAGAGTACAGGACTTTATTCTGCATCCTGAGCTATAGACCTGAGCCATCTTTTTTTAACCTGGTTGCACAATGACAACAATGGGTATTTATTTATTACTTACACATTTTTCTTTCTCTGCACTGCACTGCCAAACCTTTTTAGTATGAACTATCAACCTGTCAGCAAAACTTGGGTGTTAGTGGTTTAAAATGAAATATATGTTCACATATTGGTTTAATATTGTCCACTGATAAACAGACTGTGGACCGGTGGACGTAGTTGTTGTACTGGATGGGTCAGACAGCATTTACCCCTGGCCATCAGTCATCGCGTTCCTCAAGAAACTGCTAGAAAACCTGGAAATAGGACCCGATAAAACTCAGGCAAGTACTTTTGATAACCCTTTTTTTAAAGAAGACATACATACATGATAAAAAGGCACGAAATGTCTCATCACAACATAACGTGTTTAGGTCAGCGTCCTGCAGTATGCAGTGAGCTCGTCCTTTGAGTTCCGATTTAACTCCTACAGAAACAAGGAGTCCATGCTTGCTGCAGTGGCTAATATGGACCAGAAACGGGGGGACCAGACAAACACATTTTCAGCCATACAGTTTGCCAGGTGTGAAGCTTACAGTACAGCCGAAATTATGATTATTATAACTTTTTTGTGATTATGCTGTAATGACATGTTTTTATTCTGTCTTGTCTCACTTTTCTTCGTTCATTCCCTGTGGGGAGCTGTGTGTGTGTGTGTGTGTGTGTGTGTTTGTGTGTGTGTGTGTGTGTGTGTGTGTGTGTGTGTGTGTGTGTGTGTGTGTGTGTGTGTGCGCTTTAGTGAGTATGCCTTCCATCCTCAGAATGGAGGTCGCCCAGGTGCTACTAAAGTGATGGTAGTGGTGTCAGACGGGGAGTCTAACGATAAAGCAATGCGGGACAAAGTGATAGAAGACTGTGAACTACAGGGCATCACCCGTTTTAGCATTGCTGTAAGTATAATAAAGTCTATGTTACCTTGATATGAGATCATGTAATTATTTTTGTTGACTTTGGATATGGCATACAATAGCCGACACAGGTATTTCTGCATATACTTGGCATAAACATTTGAAATGCCTGTATCTTTAGTGAAACAATTCAATATCAGTAACTCCATAAAACATGTAGTTTTAGTAAACGAATGTGTTGTTTTCGATAATGTCGCCACTGGCAGGTTTGCAGCTATGTTGAGGCTGTGTGTTGGGTCGTCTTACAGTATGTGCCTGTTGTTTTTTGAAAGGTCCTTGGCTACTACAGCAGGAACGACATAGACCCCAGAACTTTAATCGAGGAGATGGAGTTCATAGCCAGCACCCCGACGGACCGACACTACTTCCACGTCGCACAGGAGGAGGCCTTGCAGGAGATGGCAGGGACTCTGGGAGATCGCATTTTCAATATAGAGGGTGCGTATCCTTCACACGTGTTTTTGTTTTCCATTAAAGGAGGGTGTCTTTCCCCTTTCTGTTGTAGTTTTCAGGGTTTCAGGTTTAGACATGAGGTGTGATTATTGCGTGTGAGCTGCCAATAATGTTCCCTTACTGATTTAGTTACACGTGTGTATGTGTGTGTGTCTGTGTTTGTGTGTGTGCACGTCTGCTGTCTATCTTCAAACTGCAGGGGCTGGCAAAGGTGAAGATTTCCAGATGGAGTTTGCCCAAGTTGGTTTCAGTGCTCATAAGACCAGCAAAGAGGTATCCTTTTTTCTCCTCTCTCACCTCTCACCTCTTCTCTACTGTTTACCTTTAACGTCAGCCATTTTGATTTATCAGTGCTGTGGTGCGGCTGTTTAACATGAAAGCAGGCACTCAGGAACACTCCAGCACTTGATGAGACTCTTGCACTATCTTACATGTCCTAGCATATTAGCAAGTTAAGAGTAATTCATACAGAACTACTACTAGTTTCTCATTTTTGTAAAAGGATTGTATTTGTGCTATTTATTGTACAGAGTAATTACATTTATGTACAGCGTCTTACTTTTATTTACACAATTAATACTGTATATAGAAATACAAAATGTGCAGTATCTTATTTATAGAAAGTATATGTATATGCAGAGGTGTCAAGCCCAGCTTCAGAAAGCAATAACCCTCCCATGTATTCCTTCTGCCTGTGCACTTAACCCAGGCGATATCACTAGTAAGCCAGTCTACTCGTCTGATATGTGTGCTTATTAGGCTCAGCTGGATCTGAAAATAGTTATGTCACATATATGGCAAGGCTTTTACTTTCTTAAGCTGGGATTGACACCTCTGTGTACAGTATATCGTATTTATATAATCTGTATGTGTGTGTGTGTGTGTGTGTGTGTGTGTGTATCTTCTAGGATATGATGATGCTGGGAGCAGTGGGAGCGTACGGGTGGAGCGGAACAGTTGTCCATCAGACTGGTCAGAACACAGACATCTTGCCTGAACAAGCCTTTGAGAACATCCTGGGCAACAAGAATCATAGTGCTTACCTTGGTTAGCAGTCTGGTTCAATGGAACTGTCCATTTTGCATCATCTGTGTACCAGTGTACAGTATATGCCAAATGGCAAAGTGCTAGTGACCAATATTGAATGTTTGCTTTAAATTCTAAATAACCATTTCAAATTTAAATTCTAAAGTTCTAAAAATGGACCTGCTCTTTGTGCAATCAAGCTGCTCTGTGACATCTGTAAGCCAAAGCCCCCTTGTAATTGCTCTTTAAAATAAGTCATAATGCTGGCTTCCTTTTCAATCAAGCTGCTCTGTGACATCTGTAAGCCAAAGCCCCCTTGTAATTGCTCTTTAAAATAAGTCATAATGCTGGCTTCTTTTTTTTTGTTCTGCACTTGCTGTGTGGACCGTGGTCAGGCTACTCGGTGACATCGCTGAGGCAGGGCAGCACTGAGTACTTCGTAGCTGGAGCCCCCCGGGCCAACCACACTGGCCTGGTTGTAGTCTACACCGTCACCAGCAGCAGCGCGCATGCCTCCATCATAGACACACAGAGGGGCACTCAGGTAATTCTGTAAATATGATGTCATTAGTCATGTTAATGGTATCATGGCGGGGGATGGGGGGGGGGGGGGGGGTAGGGGCATTCATTGTTCACAGCAGCATTTAGTATTCAAACCACATGATATGATTCTGGGGACTTATAGGCTACTTATATGAGATGTTCACAGAAAAAAAATCACAGAGTCACAAAATCAGTTTTAAAGTTACTCCCCCTATTGGTAGTTACATTGAAACTCCTTGCTTTTTCAAAAGTAATCCTGTGAATAAACAAGCATAGTCTTGAGCTAGAAGCATTTTAAATAGCATTTACTTATAAAATCAAATCAAATATCAAAGTTATAAATTATATTTTCCCAGTTTCTGCGTTTTGTGACTATGTCTGTTTTTCTTGTGGACTTCTTGTTCACTCTGTTTGACCTGACGAAGACCGTAAAGGTCGAAACGTTGTTAAAATAAAATCACTGGGAGCATCAGTAGCAGTTTGCGGGTAATCCTTTTTGTTAATTTGTGGAACTTTTTACCCTGCACCTGCAGATTTTGGATGTGCGCGTACTCTTAACTTCCACTTTCTTGTGGACTTCTCATATGTTTTTACGGGATCTGTGTTAGTCCTGCAATAGCTGTGGGTGGCTGTTGATGTTGCTGCCAGGGTGCACAGGCAGATGGTTACACAGGGAAATGTGAAGTGTGGTTTTGAGCCGGGGGATGAACTGAACCACGGACAGTTCAGGGTTGTGATCGTGAGTTAGAAGGACACGGAGGCTTGGTTAGAATAAGGGTTATGGGGAAGTTTTAGGTTAGGAACATGTGTTCAAGGTTAGGGTTAAGTAAGGAAGGGCTGTGCAAAATTCAACTTGAACTTCTGCATGCTTTTGACTAACCTGGGCGTAGTTGTCATGGCTGCCCCCTACTCACATGTGTGATTGGTAAAATGCAGAGGTAGAATTTTGTGGTGTGCTGTGTGATCACAATGACAAATGGGAATCACTTTCACTTTCATATATATATATATATAGGTTAAATATTTTTTTGCGTCAGCTAAATGTAATGTAAATACAGGTAATGTACCTGTTTTACAGGTCTCAGGGTGAATGGCTGTGGCCATAATAACATGACCATGTGTGTGCGTTTCACTTGTAGATCGGCTCCTACTTTGGCAGTGTGCTGTGTCCTGTGGATGTGAATAGAGACGGCGTGACTGACGTGCTGCTGGTGGGAGCGCCCATGTTCATGAGCGCAGAGAAGAAGGAGAAAGGGAGGGTGCACTTGTTCTCCATCGCCAATGTCAGTCACATGATCATTTCATATTTTTGTTGAAGCTAGATTTCTGTTTTTCTGATTTCTGTTTTAAACTGCTGTTAAAATGTGATAGTAATGCATAATCAGGTAATTTTACCTATTTACTATCAATATAATTAAGGTCTATTTTTAGATTTCTAGCTTAGTCATGGCTTTTTGATGCAGATTCAGGAAAATATTTGCAAATACAAGTTGCAAATACAATCTAGAGAGCGCCCAAAGTACTGCAGCCCAGGTTCCATCTCCGATCCCACAATTCTCTACAACAGTCAGGGTTATGAGATGTGTAATTCAGTGCGCTGCTGAAACATTGGCTGTGTCCGAAATGTTTACTTGTTTAATATGTACTGCATCCAAATTCATTTCAGGGGATTTTGAGCGACCAGGGCTCCCTGGAGGGTCCTTCAGCTGTGGAGGACGCCCGCTTTGGGGTGGCCATCTCCGCTGTGCCTGACCTCAACCTGGACGGCTTCAGTGACGTCGTAGTGGGGGCACCTCTGGAGGACAATGGCCAAGGAGCCATTTATGTCTTCTTTGGGGACAGGACCACTGTACGACGGCAACACTCACAGGTTCACACCCTATATTAAACATTTTATTATATATACATTATATTTGGACAAAGTTATTTTTGTCATTAACCAAAACACTGTGGTAACTATAGTTTACCTAGGAAGAGATTTTTTTATTGAGGTCAATAGACCACAGGTTGGTTACTTTGATGGGAACGGACCAAAATTATACCTTACTCAGCATAATGACACACTGCAGTTGTGTGGCGTTCCTCAAATATCTCAGCCAATGAAAACCTGTCACTGTGGTAAACAAACACAACGACTGAATCCAAAATGTTCACTTGTTTACTATGAAGTGCATTGTGTAGGGATAGAAACAATGAAACACTGTATAGTGCACTACATATTAAACAAGTGAACATTTCGGACAGGGTCAGTGTTTCAGCAGGCACTGAGTTACACATCACATACACATTACCCTGACTGTTGTAGAGGATTGTGGGATCGGAGGTGGACCCTGGGCTGCAGTACTTTGGACGCTCTCTGGATGGCAGCGGAGACCTGAATAGAGACACCATTCCAGACATATCAGTGGGGGCTTATGGGAAGGTAGTGCAGCTCTGGTGAGTGAGTTCAGCCAAATTTCTCTCTTGAAGTGATTCACGTGTTAGTGATTATTCACATATTGACTTTCACTCCTGTTTTTTGTTTCCATCTTTCATTTCACCGTTGCCTTAAGTCCGTGTCTCAAACATGACACAGTACCTCTCAGCTGTAATGACAGTGGATCACAGTAAAACGCCCTTTTCTCACGTAACAGCAAACGAGTGTTGGGCCAGTTTTGCAGCAATGTGTGAGCAACAAATGATGGCAGACATTTCAGAATCCAAGATATCCCAGAAGGCCAAGCCATTCCATGCTTCATTTACTGTAAGCCTCCTCCAGCATTGAAAGTGCTAAATTGATTGACATGGGAACACTGTGCTTACATGCATGCCTTGTCTCTGCCAGCTGTGGTATCTGATCTGCGTTTCCAGCATCAGCACTGATTTGACAGTTTTTTGCTAAATTATACAGTCGGTAGCCTTCTGTATGGGTGTGTAGCCAAAACAGTCAAGAATTAATGCAAGAAATGATTCTCAACTCATGAGCAGAGGCGATTCTAGACTCCGTCAGGTCCGCATGCAAAGACCCACCACTTTCATTAAAAACTGCATTGCCATCGCTGTAGCTCAAATGTTGTCAGCCCCCCCGAGCCCTTTAGGGGCCTGAATGGGGGCCCCTAAGCAGTTGCCTCTGCTCATGAGTAACTCTAAACTCATGAAAATGTCCAAGGTTTTTGAATTTTTTTTTTTTAATGAATGATAAAAATCTGAAGCCTTTTGTATGGAAGTCTAGCCAAAACATTCAAGAACCAATGTGAAAAAGTGATTCTAAACTCATAAGTAGCTAAAGTTAAAAAAAATCCTTGGTTCTTTTTTTTTTTTTTTTTTTAATTTTTTTTTACAGACAACGGTAACTGTGATCCAGGTGATGGTCATGTTCTGACAAGGCTCTCATATATTTATTTATGTTACCCTTATTTGTTATAGAGGCATAATACTTCATTAATGAACATTTTGAAAATAAAATATAAATGCTCCCAATTCTAGCCAAAGGGCTACTTTCCTGAAAAGTTGTTGTGTTGTTGTGGCAGGTCTCGGGGAGTGTCTGTAGTCACTGCTGAGGTCTCCTGCACGCCGCCCAGAATCAGCATCCTGAATAAGACCTGTCCGCTGCGTGGGAGGCTGGCGTCCTGTTTCAGGGCTCGCGTGTGCTTCGCCGCGCTGTTCAGGCCCGTTTCGCTTGCGGGACCAGCGGGTAGGCTTCTGTTTTCAATCCTGATACCGACGCCTGAGAAACATCCTGACACTGCCAAAAAGTAAAACGCAGAGGAGAAACTTGCATCATACTTCAACAATTTCTTCTGAAACATCGATGACACTATTGTTGGACGACTCCCAGTGCTTTTCATAACTTTTTAAACAGCTAATTTGTACATTCTTTCATCACTTGTTGTTTTTTACAGTTGTAACATACACCATCACGCTAGATGCAGACCTGCAGTCTTCCAGGCCAAGCTCCAGAGGTCTGTTTTATAACTCAGAACGCTCTTTGCAGAAAAACATCAGTGTTCGCACAGAGCCAAAGTGTGAGGATCACACTGTGTATATGCAGGTAATTCATCATGGTTTGTGTGTGTGTGTGTGTGTGTGCGTGTCTGTGTGTGCTTAATATTCAGTTTTATCTATTCTGAATGTATGGATGTGTTCAAAAAAACTACACTCTATGAGCAAACTATAACTCTACTTTACTACACCATACTATACCATACCATACTATATTATACTACACTAACTATAGTATAATAACTATAGGTGCAAAAGAAGGTTAATGAGCGAATCTGTTTCTGTCCTGCAGAACTCTTCTGACTGGACAAGTATGTTTGCTTTACGAGTAGATATCGCCCTCCAAGATCCAGACTCCATTCCAGTTTTAGATGTGTTCACTGCAACTGCATGGGACTTCTTCGTAAGTGTCAGACAGAAACCAGCACAACAGTGCAGCAACATAGTGAAACTGCTATTGCTTATTACTGTTGAATAGTATCGCTTGTTATTGTTGAATGGTATGCAGGGGTTAAACTGGACCTGAGGCCCAGCTCAGGACTACATGCCCACATTTCTCTGTGTCCAAGGCCAAAGGCTCAACCTCAGTACCTAGGTCAATGATTGGCCCAGCTGACAATGTGAAAACGTGACAATCAGCCTTGGACATCTTCAGCAATGTGCAATTTTCTGTCATTCTTAATAATCATCTTAAAAACAAGAGGCCTAAAACACAATCTCTTTGTTTGTTTTTAGCTTGTGAGGATATAAATGAAGTGGTGTGAGAACCTGTGAACATCAGAACTGTCATGGTTGCTGGCAGACCAGCAAGCTGTGTGTGTGTGTGGGTGCATGCTTGCACACAAAATCATACTAAATCAGACTAAAACACAATCTCTTTGCTTGTTTTTAGCTTGTGAGGATATAAATGAGGTGATGTGAGAACATGCAAACATCAGAACTGTCATGGTTGTTAGCAGATCAGCAAGCTGTGTGTGTGTGTGTGTGTGTGTGTGTGTGTGTGTGTGTGTGTGTGTGTGTGTGTGTGTGTGTGTGTGTGTGTGTGTGTGTGTGTGTGCATGCATGCACACAAAATCATACAAACACACTGCTGTAGTTTCTAAATCTTACCTGATGTACTCCACCCTTGTAAATTACACTAATTTCTGGAATTCTACTGGCTCAGAGTAGCGTGGCCAAAATACAAATGCATGGGAGGTCCAGGCCACTTTAAGTGTTGATAACAGGGAAAACATTTTGTGCAACAGTACTGCGCAATAAAATAATGGGTTGCTAATGTTCTGATTACATAAATGCAACAAGCTTCCTGCTAACGATTACAAGTCACCAGATAAAAATGTGTTGCCTAATATCAGAAAATAAGCACCAAAACAACATTGGTCAGGCCTGTAACAGCACGTTTTCTGATTTTTGAAGAACACATTTTTAAACACTAGCTATGCAGTGTTAGGTTTGCATGTCTGAGGGGAACTTGGTCAGGAGATTGCAATCTATTTTAATTAGTAGTAGTTTAAGTTAGCAGTAATCCTGTCTAAACTTGTAAACCTTAATTAAGTCAACTACATTCATAAAAAGTTGAAAAACCATTCCATTTTGAATGAAAAGTTGAAAAAGTTGAAAAAGCCCCCCCCCCCTTGACCCATGAGACTCCTTTTCATTAATGTCATTGGTGTGATCAGCGGCGGAAGACCTGCCAAACACTGCTATGTTATTTTTGCCTTTTAGGTGCCTTTTTCTAAAGACTGTGGCACTGATGATGTGTGTGTGAGTGACTTGCAGTTACGGGTGAAGAGAAGTGGAAAGCAGCCACGGTAGGAAACTATTTATAATGCAGTCAAAGCAGCTAAGTTGTAAGCAACTGGACTTCTTTTTTGAGCTTGAAGACATTTCACCTTTCATCCAAAAGGCTTCTTCAGTTCTGGACAATTATGATCCATCATCAGGCCAGAACTGAAGAAGCCTTTTGAATGAAAGGTGAAACGTCTTCAAGCTCCAAAACGAAATTGAGTGGCATACAACTTTTGCCCTATTGACTACCATGACCTGGATGAGTGAGAATCTTCACAGACATTATGTACAGTTGTGCTCATAAGTTTGCAAACCCTGGCAGAATTGATGATTTCTTAACCATTTTTCAGAGGATATGAATGATAACACAAAACGTTTTTTTTTCACTCATGGTTAGTGGTTGGCTGAAACCATTTATTGTCAAACACAGGTGTTTACTTTATTTAAATCATAATGACAACAGAAACTACCCAAATGATTCTCTGAAAAAAGGTACCAGGGTATGTAAACTTACGAGCACAACTGTATAATGCAGTTTGTGCTGCAGTGTCAGTAATATCAGATCTTGATTGTCAATCTTTTTTCAGTTCTTCCCCCATGTTGGTGAGCCAGAAGAACAGAAGACTGTCTTTCGTTGTGTCGGTGACCAACAGGAAGCAGAATGCGTACAATGCCAGAGTTTTAGCCACGTACTCTACGAACCTCTTCTATGCCTCCCTCTCACAACCTGTACGCACCTCTCTCTGTAGTACATGAGGCCAGTTAGTGTAGATGTACAACATCTGTTGATCACTTGATGTGTGGAATTACTACTACTATTATTATTATTATTATTATTATTATTATTATTATTATTATTATTATTTGCATGTGTGTGTGTGTGTGATTTCAGAATAGCACCTCTGAGGTAGAATGCACATCCACAGGAGAATTCCAAACCCTGTCCTGTCAAATAGGCTTTCCTGCACTCCGAACAGACGAAACAGTGAGTCAGTGTGTGTGTGTATGTGTGTCTGTGCACATCTCTCTTGTCCTCTGTGTGTATACATGTGTATGTGTGTTTGTGTGTTTGTGTGTGTGTGTGTGTATCTGTGCACACCTCTCTTGTCCTCTGTGTGTATACGTGTGTGTGTGTGTGTGTGTGTGTGTGTGTGTGTGTGTGTGTGTGTGTGTCTGTCTCTAAGAATGTGTATGTTTTGCTTTGTGTCTCTGTGTTGAGCTTTTTGCTCCGACTCCAACTTGTTGTCAACAGGTGACATTTAAGTTGGTTTTCGATTTTAATACTCATCAGCCTGAGAGGGAGGCCCAGGTGACCTTTGAAGCCCAAAGGTACATGTTTCCATTGGATCGTAATGCTTATATGCTATATATAATCCTATTCTGGTTAGATATGGTACTCATATTCAAATGTTTAGTGTGTTCTAAACCATATTAGGGAAAAAAAAAAACATTTTTTATTAAGACATAGCAAAGTAGACAGCTTTAAACAGTGAAATTGCCAATCAGATATACATTGTCACTCTGCAGTGGTTTGTGAGATGACTAATCTGGACTCCCAAAAGAGATGTCTTATCCTTCTCATGTTATATTATCTACCCAACAATTACTGTGTGGAAAATAACAGAAGTATAAATGTCCTCCCTGTGGTTGTTGTGTCTGTGCTGTTACAGTGAAAGTGCCGAGGAGAACCCCACGGACAACAAGGCAACCCTAAGCGTTCCTGTGCTGTATGACTCGGAGGTTATTTTAACCAGGTATGCTAACAACAGGTAACCATTAAATACTACAGGTATTTGTAGAGAGTATTGTTCTGTCATAAGGTTATCGCACGTGCAGTTTACCACAAGGTACAGTAAGGCTGATGTTATTTCTGTGATATTTCTAATTCACTAACAGTGTGGGGGAGCTGTGGCCTAAGGCCTTGTGTCCACCGATTTGAGTGTGTACAACACGTAAGCGTGTACACTATATGTGTGACAGAATATGCTCAGATCACGTGTGCAGTGGAAATGGTCTAACCTGTTTAGATTAGAGCCAGAGTGTGGATAGCAGGAGGTGTAAAATTGTAACTGACCGTGTCTATTCTTCTGTTCTCATCAGCGAAACCGACATGTCAGTTTACATGGTTGAAAATGAATACACAACGAGGAGTAAGATTAGAACTCATGAAGACATTGGCACAGAATTTAACTTTACCTTTAAGGTAAGGGATACTCCTACGAGAATTTAACTTTCCCTTTAAGGTAAGGGATGCTCCTATGGGGTGGCACAGAATTTAACTTAACCTTTAAGGTAAGGGATACTCCTGTAAGAATTTAACTTTCCATTTAAAGGTGTACTTCCATCGTGTTTTTTTTATTAATTTTGCGGTGTTTTCTAGTATTAATAATTGCCCTGTGCACTGGTTTTAATAAAAACAATGTTCTAGTGCTTCTGTTTCAGGCTGTTTTAGTTTGGTGGAGGGGGTGGGGCCAGGAGAACAACACGATTTCACCAGAGGCACGCTCCCTGCAGCTTCCTTTGCCCCACAGTCAACTTGATAGCAGAGTAAGATAGGGGAAAAGTCAACTTGACAGCGCTAAAACTGCACACATTATGTCTACGGAGATACAGCCTTATGTATTTGATCCTGAATCCGAAGAGGAAGGAGAGATGGCACAAGCACAGTCGCTTCCTGACCGTTTGTCAATGAACGTTTCAGAATGGTAATATTTGCATGACAAAACAGTGCAAGTGCCCGGCTAAATGCAGTTCAGTCATTCAACTAGCCTGCTAATCTTCTGCTAATCGAGTCAGTCACAGGCTAACATTATTTAAAGCCCATTCGGTCAGTTTCTCTTATATGTATTTCCACGTCTACGTCACGCTGAAGGCCCTTTTCGCATTGGGTCGTTTTTTCGCCTATTGTTTTCTTTTGACTGATATAGAAACGGGGATAGAAAAACATTTTGATATGCACCATGCATATGCAACTCGGGGTGACCTATCATATTTCAAAAGAGCAAGTACTAAACGGTTTCTCGTGGAAGTACACCTTTAAGGTAAGAGATGCCATCCCATAGGGTGGCATTGGGTTCTATGAAACTAATCAATCAGTATTTGTACATACTGTATGTATTTTTTTACTGTGAAATAACTTTAATATTTAACTGTCTAATCTCTTAATATTTTTCACATTTCATATGTTATTATTGCAGCAAAATATACTAAATGCTGTGTAATTTAAATGAGTCAACGATTTGTATATATTGTAACAAAAAAACCCTGCTTGCAAGACAAGTACAGGAACCCCAATAATTCTGTCTGTGCCATTTCCTCAAAAAGGTTTCTACGGGAAACTTCCCTGTCAGCCGAGTCCATCTTACCGTCTCTCTGCCAGTCAGAACACTCTCAGGAAACCCTCTTCTTTATCTGACTGGGGGGACAACAGAACCTGTAAGTTATTCTGTGTACAAACACATGTACAACAGCTCCTGTGCAACAAGCAGGTTTAGGCAATGTTAAAAATATTATATCCTGATGTATAACTCTTATCTGTACGTTGCAATATCTATGTGATAAGCATAGGAGCAAGTATAAGGTTTTACCCATTTATCTAACATTTGTTTGCAGAAGTATTTACACAAGGTCGTGCCAAACATGGATATCACATGGCACAGTATTGTATTGCTGACATTTGTCTTTGTATTATTTGTGCTGAGACAGTGGGGTATGATTAAAATACTTTAACGTCCATTACATCTCTCTCTCCGGTCACTGTAATTTCACCCTGACCTTTAACCCTATTTTCAGTCAGGGGACGTGAGCTGTGAGGAGAATGGGGTGATGGATCCACTGAAGAAAGGAAGGAATCTCCAGTCACCAACCTTCACCAAAGAGTCTTTCAAAGACATTGACAGTCTGGTGTGTTTTTGTGGATCTGTGTGTGTGAGAGAGAGAGAGCGAAAAAGATAGAGAGTGAGAGAGAGAGAGAGAGAGAGAGAGAGAGAGAGAGAGAGAGAGAGAGAAAGAGAGAGAGGAAATTAAGCTGATTATTTCGGGATCACATTAGCAGAGTGGGACTCAATTTGACTCATTACATCAGTAGTACCCTAGTCCTTACGAATTGGTACCCAGTATTAACTGAGTTGTGGATGGTACATATAGTATATAGACATGAGAGGAAGCTGGAATAAAGTACATAACTGCTGTACAATATTGTTAATTATTAGTAGTAATAAATTGTTAGCATTTCTTACCTCACATAATCTTTCCTTACAGAACTGCAACACATCGAAATGCCAGTCACTCATTTGTGTTCTCAGAAACGTGACAATCAAGAGCCACTATTCTGTAAACGTTACCACGCGGATTTGGAACAGCACCTTTGTTTTAGTACGTCACTCTTTTAAGTTGATAATCACTTGCTTCAATTTCTTAGTGATATATTTGATCCTCTCATTTGTTTTGTTTTTTAATTCAATTATTATTTTTTAAATATTATTTTAAATGGAACATTCATCGAAAATGACATGATTGGTGAAGAGTATATCATGTGACTTTGTATATCTATGCTGTGTAGCAGTATAGTCATTTCTTGTGGATAACTGAGTTCTTCTGCTGCATACAGGCGTCATTCAAAGCCGTGTCTCTGATTGTGACAGCCCATATAGAGAGTGACATGCCAGAGCTGCTGGTGATTACAGACCAACGCCGTGAGGTACACCAGCAAACATCTCTGACCAGAGGCCACCGACTGCAGCAGGACCAAAACACATTTTATACATCTGTATATATATATATGTACAAAATACATCTCAGGGGGCATGTGTACAATAAACGTCTATATTACTGTGGGAATGTGGTTTTACGGGTGAGCTGGAACAATGGGATTTTGATGGTATTTGAAAGCTCTGTGCAAGTCTGGTGCGTCATGAAAGCGGAGCTTAATAACATGCAGTAAAAGTTCAGTGGAGCTCTTGTGGAGATGGGGGGAGGTTTTAAAGGAGAAAGCCCAGCGCTGATGCTGCACTTGTCAGCAGTGAATTTCAACAAGATGTCTGCTCAAGTGTTTTCCAGTGTATACGTACGTACCATATCAGTCCCATACCAGTAGTACCATTGTAGTACCACTGTAGTACCATATCAGTAGTTATATGTACCCTGGTAGGACTAAGGATGGCCAGGATCAGACACTAAGACCAAGCCCAAGATGTAGGTGCATGTACATCACAACGATCAGTGTCTCATCACTTTTTGCAAGCTTGCAGTGTTAAATTTTAGATGCTAAACCACATTTTGTTACCCTGTATTTATACACATGTAATGACAATAAAGTTGAATCTAATCTAATTTATACAGTACATTACACGTATATCTACAATCTACCATGACCAATGACAATGCAGTTTGCTATTTACATTAAAACGCCATAATTAGGCCTCTGGTGGGTGGCTGTTACTGTTTGCTAGTGGATGACCTGCGAGGTATTTACCACTGCTTATTGTCTTTGCAAAGGTTAAGGTGGCGGTCGTCAAATCTGGAAGGAAAGGGGGTGTGCCGTTCTTTGTCATTGTGGGAAGTGTGCTCGGTGGTCTGGTTCTTTTGGCCATTGTCACATCAGCAATGTGGATGGTATGTTTTCGTTTGGCAAAAAAAGGAAGATTTGCCTCGAGTTTATAAACATGCGCTCAAGACAAGACAAGATATTTTTTATTATTGTACACACAACAGTGCTGCTTGCTTTTGTTGTCCTGTCACAAAAAAGGAGGCCATGTTTTTTGTTGAAGTACATCGGTAATTGAAAAGCATGTTAAATACAAATCATATGGTCTGTGTCTCACCAGCTTGGGTTCTTCAAGAGGAAGAAGCGCAAGAAGCCGACAGACGAGACTGAGGAGAAGGATGAGACAGACTGACGCGCCTCACAGGGACGTGCCAGGATAACGGAAGGTGACGACACATGGGGCAACTCTATGAGCAATGTTGCCGGGCAACAAACCGACAATATTATTTCTTTATTGCCGCAAGCCAAATTCAAGACGTTTAACTCTTCTACAAGCGTAATGTGATGTAATTTTGAAGGGGTTGTAAATTTTAACAGGCTGCTAATGTACTGATTGGGTGATTATTGAGTTTCCTGCTGATGATTTCAGCTCTTTAGAGAAAGAATTAATGCCTTACATAAGTGGGAGCATAGCCAGACAACATTGCTCCGGAGTTTCACTGTGTATTTTCACCTTGAGTGTTCCACTGGCAGAACTGGGGCTACTGTACCACAGACGTGACTTGCCTAAGCAGCTCAGTAGCAGCTTCTTTAGGACAACAGGTGTGGGTTCTGGGTAGACATGAATGGAGACTTGGAAGGAGTGTTGGTGCAGCAAGAGGGCCTCCAATTGAGTCACTAGGTGACTAATGATGTAGTTAGGAAGTTAAAATGGAGAAAGGATACTCCAAAGTGGCACTGATCGAGACAACTACAGAAATTTCCATGCAGGCATGTGGACAGCATTTGCTAGCTAAATAGTTCATGACCTGTAACTTAGATAATTTAAATGGATTTCTCAGGCACTTCGTTTTATACGTTTTTATACATTTGCAAATATATTTATATATTTAATCCATGATATAACAATTACATGTAAAATACATGTGAGAACATTTTACTCATATGTTATGACTTGAGGAGAGATTTGGAAACCATATGAGTCTTAGTAAAGAGGATTTTGATCTGATTAATAATCTTAAATCAGAGTATTGGTTCCAAGCACAGGTTGTATCTATGATATAAAGTATTTATGTACCACAAAGGTTAGTTCAGTCTCAATATCTATGACCGAGTAAAGAAGTGAACGTCATATTTACTGCAATTAAAATTTTTGATAGAGATCTTTAATAACAATTCAAGGCACCCCAGTGAATCTTCAAAGGTAATATTTTCAGTGCATTTTTTAGACTGTAATCACTTTACTTAGTTTATATTTTTAATTGAACAAGTATGATACCCCTGATATGTGAATGGAAATGCACAGATTGGTATGTTGACAGATCTGTCATAACACAAGTATAATACTGTGCTATACAAATAGTTCTGACATAATGTTAGTGCACTAAAGGTGTTGTATTTCTTTAAAAAAAAAAAACTGTTGCAGGTGTGAACGTGTTTAGTGTGCGAGTTCTGAAATGCCATAATAAATCTGTCCCTTTCTTAAACCTGTGGGCTGCACGTACATTCTCTACTTTTTACCGCCAGCTGACCACAAACACTCCTTGTTCTGCTTCCAAACGGCATCTTCTGTTTCATAGACCTCCTAGGACAACAACAAAAAAGATCAATGTTTAATGTGTTTGCTGAACTTTTACAAGTGATCAAATAACAGTTTTTTGGTTGTAATGCTAGTAAAAACACGGATATGGACACAACAACGGAAAACACGAAACTAAATACATTTGCCATTTAACATTTGAAAACATTATTTTTTGCACAACAGTGTCAGATACTAAGTTCAATGTAAGATCACAAAGAGCCCACACAACAAATATTGTGATAAGATTTTGCCCAAATTTCATGTAAATAAAAATACATTAAGTCAAACCTCAAGAAATCTTGAGTTAAAAACTCTAGTAGCATATTAAGTGTGCTTGGTAACCCCATTTCTGCTGTGTCTCTTGACGCTTGTGTAAAATGTTTTCACTCTTCCACACAAGAAATAAAAAAAAAAACTGAATCCCAAGACTACTTGCGAGCACATGTGGCCAACTGATTTTTCTTTTCTTCCTTCAAGAATTTGTACAGCACCTTTGAGGCATGAATAGTAAGTGAATCTGGTCCTAAACAAGTCCACCCACACATGCATAACTATTTAAATGTTGAATGGACTGCATTTGTGAAGTGCTCTCACACGCAGCAGAGCACCCAAAGTGCTTTACAACTTTTAATATCTCACCAATTACTGAAGGCAGGCTGTCATGCAGGATGCCAACTAGCACATCGGGAGCAGTATGGTGCAGTGTCTTACTGACGGACATTTCGACCTACTCAGAAGGAGCGGGAACTGAACCAGCGCTGGTTGACTACTTTACCTCTTGACGCTATTTATTTACAGCGTATTTCTATCAAGACATGTGAAGCCAACAATAATCAACTGAGGGTCTGTTAAAATGGGGAGAAATAGCTGGAGCAACTGGATGATTAACCTTTTTCCAGATCGGTACTGTGGCCTTCAAGGCATCAATGCAGAACCTGACTGCCTCTAAAGATTCAACCCGGTGAGGCGATGAAATCCCGACAATCACGCTCGCCTCAGTGACAGGAACCACACTGCAAACAATAAATAAAAAAAAATAACATCTCACGTCAGACATTACTGTTAACTTCACATATCAAATGGTGACGGTGTAGAGATAGACATAGGAGAAAGAAAGACAGGCTATTATTGACTGAAATGAAGCTGACCCCAATCTATGCTGGATGCTGATGTGCCTTACTGTAGGCCATTTTGCTCTTATACTGGTGCAAATCTTCTTCATTTCCAACTCAGCCATGGGGACGTATGCCTCATACTCCAGCTGGATAACTTTCTTGTCTTCAAAATTGTCTCTGGTTGTTCCTTGAGAGGAAAAAGAATGCTGGGTTTCTATTCATGTCCTTGAGAACTGCGATCAGGGTAGACTCACTTCAAACTAGCTTTTCGTAGCGTCACAGCAATGGATGCAAGGGGTAGCCTGTGTTCATCTCTCACCGATGAACATGGATATGGCTCCGCAAGATGGACAGGTGACGGAGGAGGAGACAGCGTCAGATGAGAGCTTTTCGTGTGTGAGTTTGATGAGGTCACGTGGACTGTCCACAGCCTCAGTCATCCCTGAAGGTGTAGGACAACAGTCAACAGAGTCACTCAACTATTAAATATATTTCGTTGATATGGCAAAAACACCACAGAATAAACAAGGTCAAGTAATTTGTCAGCAAAACTTGGATGTCAAGTTCCAAGAAGTTCAGGCTGTGACAAGCAAGTGCGTGTTTGTTTTTATCAAGATGCTTTTGGGTTTGGCCCTATGCCACTTTTTGTAACTGTATGTCAACATTACATAATGAAGGAGGAGTGTTACACGATGACCTGCGGACCTGAAATTGATGATTAACCCCCGCTAATTGGCGGGATGACAGCCACTTCGTCGCCGTCGTGTAAGCTCACAAGTTGGTCCCCCAAGGCCACGTACTCCTGACGCACAGCCAGTACCACCTGCTCGCGCAACACCGACAGTCTATCGTAAAGACAAAGGACAAAGTCTTAAAGCATGAATGTACGCATGGTTTACACAAATACCTTTACATTTACACATAATACATACTTTGGATGCCTCGTCTCTAGTTCTTGCCACAGTTGGAGAGCCGTTAACTGTGAGGGAAGTTTGACTGTCTCTGACTTGAGCCCCGTTAGCTCAGCACCTTTGGCAAAGTACAGAACGGACACCTGAATAAACAGACAGGCAAAAGTTGTAAGCATACAACACGCGTACAGTAGGTCATGCTGAGCTGTGCTACTAACTCAGATAAACACTATACTACTTTGTGGCAGATTCCTGACAAAAAACACGACTATACCACGCATGGAAATACACCTTGTGCAATCTCTAAGTCTAAAGTAAAACAGAAAAGGACAGTTGCCTACCTCGGAAACCATGAATGGAGACTGGTGCAGAGCACTAGCAATTTGTTATAGCTGCTGGTCAAAAGGGAACGATGGGTGTAGGTGCATTTCCTCAAATCAAAAACGACTATTGGCTGTGCTGAGGATCATGTGAACAGGAAGTGAGAAACCTCTGATAACCCACGTGACATAGAATGACAAACTTCACACCAAACAGAACATAGCCAAGGCTCGCTGTCCACGGTGTTGGGCAGTATGTCTGTAGGCTACTTTTGGTCGAGGTAGCGAGGATAGAATGAGTCTGCTGGTTCCATCTGATGACATTCATTATATATATATATTAAAATGTCGTATCTATAGTGGAACCTCTCGAGTATTCAGTTAACTGTATCCATGGTTTTAAATCAGACGTGCAATAAATACGAAATTTAGGCTACTAAATAGTTGTACACAAACTAGTAGTCCTATGCAAAAACTGAGTTTATTCTTTTGACACGATGCCCATTATGTCTTTGCTTCTCCATATCGGGCTGTCTTGCAGGGGTTCTTATGGCGTCAGCAGCAGGTGTTTCATGTTGAGAGCAGGCGCGTTTTTGTGACTTGATTTCCATCCACCTGCGTGCACTGCTCTGACATGTAAGATAAGCGACATATTTGGCCAAGTAGACTGGCAGGGCAGTTCGAATGTTTTCTGCTGGAAGGTTGTAAATCATTAAATCATTCTTGAAATAGAAGACAGTCAAGCATCACTCTCATATAGGATATGGGAAAAGCCCTTGTTTCCAGCTATGACAAGTCTAAAAGGTCTAAAAACTAAAGCGAGATGATGACTGACATTTTCTGTCAAGGCACTGTAACTTTGTTACGTTAGGCACAGACATTGTAATTCTCGCTGTCTACCGGCAGAGGGGTTGTTGCGACGCCTTTACTCTTCTGTATATGCGCCTCGTCTACCTGCGCATCGTTTACCTCCTTACTTTCTTGTCCACTACCTGAGGCGCGTTGTAGGCAGTGGCCGAATGTTAAGTCTGGTTAGAGGGAGAATTTTGGTCTCCTGCGTCTCATTGACTGTAATGTAATACTCCTGACGTTTCCACGGCCTCTTTTGAAACAGGATTTGTTAGGCTATATTTACAAGTTTGACCCGAGGGAGGACCAAACAACTGTCTCAACTAGGTCTATTATTAGCACTCCGTATTCCCCACGTTTATTATTATCAGTAAGGATTCACTGAGATGTCACACCTTTTAAGAATAATGACCATTAGTTTGTGCGACAATCTCTTCTTCTGGCTACATTTTATGTCTGACAAAATTATATAAAATTGAGGCTATGTTTTGTTTGACAGTCCACCACCTGATGTGCCTCACCACATGTGTTTATTATACGGTTCCAAAAGATGGCCCATGTTTATATTTTTTCATATAGTTTATAAAATGCCTTTAAAATTAAATAGTCTATAGTCGCTGTTGAATTTTGTAGTATGTCATCAACTCTTCGCGGAGATGGCATCTCTTCAGTGTGCAAATTAAAAAGCAGACAGACAAATGAATCTGATCCATCACCATCCATCAGTCTGAAAAGCTATGTCGGCTATCAGGAAAAAAAACAATTCGCTGCGCACCACGACTATGGCCAAACATTTCTGTTCTTCAGGAGAGTCTAACCATAAAGTCACCTGATATATTTTGGTGAGGGGAACTTTTATAATACTTTCTCCACCCCCCACAACTTTGAAGACCGCCCACCTCAGACATTCGGCAAGAGACCCTCATATAGATTTAAAAGCGAGTCAGAATCCGGTTGAATGACAGTCATTGAGTGCGGGGCATCGTCAGCAGAAAACTCAGCTGGCTATCTTAGTCGCTTACACGTCCCAATTTGACGAGGATGCTACGGTCACTGCAGCTTCGCCAAAGCGTCATTGCGCTTTTCTTGTGGTTCGCACATTTTATGGATGAACACAAAGTGCAAGGTACAGTTCTGCTGCTCTGACGACGCATGGTATGGCTTAATAAGACTAAAAATTGGGAAAGAGTAAATCTGTGGAACTAGTCTTCAATGGTGGTTGAAAGAGCATAGGCTTCGAAATCTCAAAGTTTTTTTTTATGATGGCGCATCTCTTCTGGCAGTTTGATGGACAGAACAAACTCAGTTATTTAGAGTGTGTATATAGATATAGATGCATGCACATACAGCAGTGTTGTGGCATAAAATGTGAGTTTGTTGCTTACAATTGCTCAGACGTGACTGTACAACGCTGTTAAGAACTTAAGTCAGTCATGTCCAAAGTAGACTACTTGTTTTTTTTATGATTAATACATTTATGTCAGACTCAGTTGTGTATTCTGTGTGAAAGACATGGCGGGCACGTCGCTGTAATTTATACTGAAAGTTCAAACTTTCATTATGGTTGTGACATGACAATATTTCGAAAGAGAAATCTGTGCTATAACAGTAAGGTGGAATGTCCTTTTTGGTTTGGAATAGTGGGCGTCTGAGGAGTTGCTTGCTATGGAATGCTGAGTTGTAGTGAGTCTTGAGTTTTGCGCAAGTGCTTTCAGCAGTCTATAGGCTACTCGCAGTTTGCGTGTGATTCAGGAACACCCCCTCTCATTTCATAGGCGGATTAGGTCTGTTGAAATAATACATATTCCCAAAGTAAAAAGTGAAGGGCGCAGCGGTTGTAAGGTTTGCTTTCAAGTGAGGATTAAACGTTTTTTTCCCCACAGCTGGCAATTGCTGGCTTCAGCAGGGGAAGAATGGAAGGTGTCAGGTCCTTTATATGTCTGGGATGAGTCGGGAGGAGTGCTGTAGGGGAGGCCGCCTTGGCACAGCATGGACGGAGGAGGATGTTCCCAACAACACTCTCTTCCGGTGGCTGATATTTAATGGCGGAGCTCCAAACTGCATACCATGCAAAGGTAGGCAATGTAAATATTAATACCTAAAAAAATATGGTGAGTTGATGTAATGCACATAAAGCCCTTGCTGCGCTATAACATAATTATTACTCAAGGTCAAACATGAATAAGACAATAGTAACAACAGTGTTGTGGGTGACCTCAATGACCTCACTGGTGGACTGACTGGCAGTTGAATTTCTCTGACTGATTTAGAGACATGTGACAACGTAGACTGCGGCCCGGGGAAGAGGTGCAAAATGAACAAGAGGGAGAAGCCACGCTGTGTGTGTGCCCCGGACTGCTCCAACCTCACCTGGAAAGGCCAGGTGTGCGGGTCCGATGGCAAAACGTACCGCTCGGAGTGCGCCCTCCTCCGGGCCCGCTGCAAACGACACCCGGACCTGACCGCCCAGTACCAGGGCAAGTGCCGAAGTAAGTGCCTGTGGTGTAATGGTGAATGCTTAAAAAGTTGTTCTTGTGATTTGAGGGGTCACAGGGTTCAATTCCTGTACCAGTAAGGAAAATGTGGGTGGGGGGAGTGCGTAACCGGTGCTCTCCTGCACCTTCATCCATGGCTGAGGTGCTGTTGAACAAGGTATCTGCTAACCCCACATTGCTCCAGTGGAACTGTCCCTTACCTTAGTCCACTGTAAGTCCCTCTGCACACAGCATCAGCTAAATGCAGTGTGGTATAATGCAAACATGCCAAGCTGAATGCCCTGTCTCTGTCATGGCCTCCGAAGAAACTTACCAGTAAATGACATTTTAATCACATGGTCATTGCTCACATGATGCATGTGCCTTCTCTGCAGAGACATGCCACGATGTCCAGTGTCCGGGCACCTCGACGTGCGTGGTGGACCAGACCAACAGTGCCTTCTGCGTGACGTGCAACCGTCTGTGCCCCGAGGCCTCGCTGCCGGAGATGTACCTCTGCGGCAATGACGGGATTGTTTACGCCAGCGCGTGCCACCTCAGGAGAGCCACGTGCATCCTGGGAAGATCCATTGGAGTTGCCTACGAAGGGAAATGCATAGGTGTGTGTGGGTGTGTGAGAGAGCCTTTGCATGGGTAATCTTATCAGATCCCCTTTAAAAACTGCGATTAGTAGAGTCTAAGTGGCGTTCTTGGCTGCCCTACTTGCAGCCTTTCATTTGGGGGTCTGATCATACCAAGCTGTGTTTGCCTGCCGCTGAAATCTGTTTCAGTCTGTTTCAGCAGAACATGTGTTGTGGGTCTGGCATTCATTTCTCATCGCTATACCATGGAAGGAACAAAAAGTCCATATTAGATGTGGCGTTAGATTAGAACCATTTCATGCAGTGCAAATAGCATTTCGCAAGCACAATAAACATCCCGAGGGATTTCATGTTATAGAGCTTCATTGGAACAGTGCTTCCTGCAGTTCACTGCTGATCTTCTTAAAGCCATGTGTGTGTGTGTGTGTGCATAAAAACGCCAAATCCAATTCATATAAAAAAGGGGAAAAAACACATCAAATGCAATTCAAATGAACAAAAGAGAAAAAAAGAAACATCACCATGCACTGCCAAATTTTAACTAAAGGCCATGTTTTCCCCCTCTTTCCCGAAGATGCCCGGTCCTGTGCCGACATTCCATGTCGCAGTGGAAGGAAGTGTCTGTGGGACACACGCTCGGGTCGGGGCCGCTGTGCCGTGTGCGAGGAGGCCTGTCACGAGGGGACGGCCGGGGAGAGCGTGTGCGCCAGCGACAACACCACCTACCCAAGCGAGTGCGCCATGAAGCAGGCGGCCTGCGAGAAGGGCCTGGTCCTGGAGGTCAAACACTCCGGGTCCTGCAACTGTAAGTAACAGGAAACTAAGAGCCAGCAGCAAAAAAATACACCCAAAAACAGAACAGAACAGACACAGAGCCAGACAACACAGCAAAAAAAAAAGTCAAATTCGGATTACAAACAAATGGCACCCCAAAAGAAAGCAGCACCCCCACCAACCCCCCCCCCCCCCTCCACCCCACCACTACCACCACCAGTTCTTCTTCCCACCCCTCTTACATTTCTCCAGTTCCTTACCGACAACCTCCCCCCCCCTTACTCCTCCAGACCCTTGAAAAACACCAAATCCCTGGTGTAGACCACAGGGCACCAGCAGGAAATGGACTTTTTGGAAAACAGCTGCGCTTGTATGTGCCCTCTGCGCTCTGTGACTTTCATTACTCATCATTATTTGGCAAAACAGGACAATAAATCTATCACATATTAGTCTGATAAATTGAATTTGGAGAGGAGTCGGAGCAGAGACAAAAAAAAAGAGAAAAGAAAAGAACAGAAATGCCTGAGCTGTTTCTACTTCATTTCTAGTGTCAATATTTGTGTGTTTGATTCGTGTGGTCTTTTTCAATTGGCTTCTTTAAATCATGTCAGTCCCTTCGTTATTGTAGGTTTTTTTCAGTTCTGGGCAAATGCACACGGAAATCTCCAGAGTGACACAAAATAGGATTGCTTTCAGACATCTGAAGTGGAAACTGTAATATAACACAGCACTCTGAAGGAGACGTGTGTCACAGTCTTCCTGATGTAGATAGGGACATTGTGTCCTCAACTTTACCATTGTCACTCTGAAACTTGCTGCATTTTTTATATGACTAAAATACTGATAATGCTCTGTGAATGTGTGTGTGTGTGTGTGGTGTGCACGCGTGTGCGTGTGTGTGTGTGTGCATGCGTGTGTGTGTGTGTGTGTCTATGTGTGTGTGTGTGTCTGTGTGTATGTGCATGCATGTGTGTCTATGTGTGTGTGTGGTGTGCACGCGTGAGTGTGTGTGTGTGCGTGCATGCATGTGTGTCTGTGTGTTTGTGTGTGTGTGTGTGTGTTTGTGTGCTTGTGAGAGAGGTAATATTGTATTGTGGCTATGATTAGGGTACCACAATCCAGATTTAGATGCATTGGCACATGAGGCAGAGCAGCACCACAACTGTAGGGTGGTCGCATTACTACTGCAGTGAAGTGGTGCTCACAAGAAATTATGTTCAAAATCCCTGCTATTTTCTGACCAGTTGAGACTGGATTCTGTGTCAGTAGTGTAGCTGCTCACTAGAGAAGTGAAGTTTATAAGGGAATGCTTATGTGTGTATGTGTGTGTGTGTGTGTGTGTGTGTTTCTGCTTTCGTTTTTTATTGTTTCAAGTTAAACAAAACATTCTGCTGGCAAAATTGGCTGCCTTAAAACGAAACAGAGTGGAAAAAAAGAGAAGCAACAATGAAAAATGAAAATGAAAAACAGATACCTGCAGGGCCCCAGGTCCATGGGGAACCAGCTGGACTCACCAGTGCCAAAATGAGAGCCTCTCTCTCTCTCTCTTTCTCTCCTTCCCTCTCTCTTTCTCTCCTTCTCTCTCTTTCTCTCTCCCACTCTCCCTCTGTTTCTAGGCTTATAGGCCACTGAACCTACAGGCCCCCACACCGCCCCCACAACCTTAATCCCTCCCTCCCTCTTCTTCACCTCCTCCCTCCCCCCTCCCCTCCACCCCTCCACCCCTCCACCCACCCCAGCTCTGCTCCACGCTCCCTCCGTCCTGCGGGCCCTTGTGCAAAATCGCATTGCGTAATCTCGCTGGCCGTTGTTCGGCAGCGGAGCCAGGAGGAGCAAGCACACGCAGCGGCGGCGGCGGCAGCAGTGGCGGCAGCGGCAACAGCAGAGCACAGCCCAGCCGAATTGTGAACAGAGAGAGAGAGAGAGAGAGAGAGAGAAAGAGAAGGAGAGAGAGAGAGAAGAAAAGAAAAAGAGAGAGGAGAGACAAAGGAGGAAACAAAAATGGCCCCAGCAGCCATTGCCTCTCTTGTCAGAACGGTGAGACGTGATGTTGTGTATCAGCTGACACGTTATTCCTGCATACATACAGTATTGTTTTTGTTTTGTTTTGTATATGCACAGTATACATACACGTATAGTCCTTGGTGTAGCCATCTTTGGAGAGCTGAGGGAGGAAATGGAGGATGATGAGCAGGACCACATGGATTGCTGTAGTCATGTGTGGGCCCTCGTGCACACACAAGTCCAACATCAATACTGGGACACTCCAGCCTGGCTACACAGAGTCATGTGTGCATAGCTGTATATACTGCGTACGCTTATTTATTTTACATGGAAGGAAACAGACCCGGTTATGTCTCATTGTGTGTTCTGGATGTCTATTTATGATACACATTGTTTTTCTGTCTCTCTATTTATACATCTGCAGTGTCTGACTGACTGTATACATATATCCCATTATTTGTATATTACCCTCTAGAGAAATATTATTTATTTTGAGGTGCAATGTTACCCAGTGAACGTCAGAAGTCTTTGGTAAGCTGTATATTGCCTATTTTTGGTGATCTGTACAAATATTGTATGCTCCTGTATGTTGTTGGTCATTTTTATCTGCGGTCTTTGTAAGTGGAATACAGTGTTAACTTGCATGTGGTTTATTTAATGGAAAACCTGAAGCTCACTAATAAATGTATGGCTATAGTGTGAAAAATGGATCTGTTTTTTGTTTACAAATCAAAGCTGACCAAAGGGGCTTTGTTCATCTATTTTCCTGATGCATCTTATGTCTTGATTATTTTTACTTGGAAGCATCTCATTTCGAGTAAGAGTGGGTGATATTTTGACACTCCAGCTAGTTTGTGTTGTTTTCTACATGAAATTGTGAAAGTCCATTGATTTGTGTTTGTCTGATCCACACTTTGGTTGTTTAAAATGTGCCATTGATAAAGCTTGACCACCATGTATGGCAATACTTTTGCAGTCAGTGTTCTGTTCGGAGTACAGCAACAGAGCCAACGTTGGTTTATCATGATGTACAGATGTTAACTCAATATCAATCTTTGCATTATACATTTTTTCTCATTAATATATATTTTTTTCTCTTTATGTATTTTTTTAATGTTATAGATCAGTTATAAATGTATAGTTTTGTATTTTTAATGTAAATGTCTAATGTAAATAAATGGTTACAATGCTATTTGTAAAGCAAAAAAATAGTCATACAGAAATAAAAAAAATATGTATTCCATGAGACTTGCACTTCTTTTCTTTGGCGCGTCTTGTTTGATGGTAGTTTGCAGACTTATAACCACCTATTAGATCTTGTCAGAAAAAGATCAACCAAAGAGCTTAGCCATAGCTTGTTGCCTAGTGTAGTGCTAACTTCATTAGCCTTTACCTTGAGGATTAGCATTAGCATAGGCCCTAGCCAGTGTCAACTGGCATTATCCTATGCTCGTGAGAAGTAGGCTACCTGAGCGGGCAGTCACACGCTCGCTAACTGTCAGCAGCAACAGCCCTTACAGTAGCTTGTACAGTTGTCTGTCTGGTAAAGCAAAAAGGGAGGGGGGTGGTTGGGCTGGGGGAACAGGGGTTACTAATTTTGACAGGAAGTTTCACAGACAGAGCTAATTGGCGAGGAAGACAAACACTTCCATGCCTGTCCTGTTTCATTCCCCCGTCTTGGCTGGGTGGTTACAATTAATCAGGGGATTCTTGGAGGTCTGCATTTAAACAGGCCATGTAGAAGCCTTAACTGCTTCATTAGCAGCCGACTCGGTAACGCCACATTTGGCCCCCGTGAAATCCAGAGGTGAGCCCAGTGTTTCATACGGCCTTATCAATCTTCCACCCACTCTGTGTGTGTGGGGAGTCGGTGCCTCAGAAGAGACTGGTACAGACCTCTGCCATGCTTGTCCACGAGGGAGTACATCTCTCTGTCTGTCTCTCTCTCTCTCTCTCTTTCTCTCTCTCTCCCTCTGTCTCTCTCTCTGTCTCACTGTGAGAAATGCTGAGTCAGCTGTGATAGGTTTGGCTTGCTCTGTCTGCCCTGATACCAGTGTGTTAAAAAAGGGGGTGGGTGGGTGGATGGGGGCATCAGGGCTGCCCGCCTCCCTGCCAGGCAGCATCTGTGGTGGCTCAGGAGACTGAGTGCGGACCTAATCACATTTCGCATTACTACAGCCAGCGAGATTGCTATCAGACCATGCTGTGGGACAGAGCGTGTCTGCGTCTGTTTTGGAAAAGCAAAAAGGGAAGGGAAGGGGGCGGAGGGGGGAAACACATAATTCAGCCTCCATAACAATGTTAAAAAAGAAAAGCCGACATGATTGTACCAAGAGGGTTTGTGTGTGTGTGTGTGAGTGTGTGTGTCTGTGTGTCTTCTTTTCTGGCTTCAGTGGCATTGCTATTGTCCTTGAAAGTCAGGGAGGTTGCCCGAAGTCTAGTCACTTGTCTTGTTTCCCAGAGAGGAGGGGTGATGGTAATATCAATTTATTTGAGTTCAACCAAGGACACAATTTTTTCGAACTACTCTCTTTCTCTGAAAATAGTGTTGGTGTCTGTGTGTCTGTGTGTGTGTGAGGTATTGAAAGAGGTGTTCCTTTAAACAACAGTCTCCACAGTCGGAGGTCAGTTAAGAACTCATCCAGAGTTGGCAGGCAAAAGCAAACAGGCATTTCACTTTTTTTTTCTTTTGGTCCTCTTCTTTTTTGTGCGAATGACAGTTTCCCACCCCCACCTCTTCTACCAAAACTGCCAACAGACAGGGACAGAGTGTGAGACAGTGAGCTGCCTAGCCCCATGGGTCGTTTCCTGGTGGTGTCAGGGCATAGTGTGTGTGTGTGTGTGTGTTAGAAAGAGAGAGACAGAGAGTAAGTGTGTGGTAGAAAGACAGACGGAGAGCGAGTGTGTGTGTGTGTGTGTGTGTCAGAGACACAGAAAAATTGTGTGTGTGTGTGTGTTAGAAAGAGAGACGGAGAGTGAGTGTGAGTGTGTGTGTCAGAGAGACAGAAAAAGTGTGTGTGTGTGTGTGTGTGTTTGTGTGTGTTAAAAAGAGAGAGACGGAGAGTGAGTGACTGTGTGTGTGTTGAGAAAGAGAAAGAGACATAGAACGATAGCATGTGTGTGTGTATGTTAGAAAGAGAAAGAAGGAGAATGAGTGTGTGTGTGTGTGTGTGTGTGTGTGTGTGTGTGTGTGTGTGTGTGTGTGTGTGTGTGTGTGTGTGTGTGTGTGTGTTAGACAGAGAGACATAGAGCGAGAGTGTATGTGTGTGTGTGTGTGTGTGTATGTTAGAGAGAGACGGAGAGTGTGTGTGTGTGGGCACATCCTGGGCAGACAGTTGACCAGCAGTCCCCTGCTGGGGCTCTCCCTGGAGTTCGATAGGAACGTGTGAATCAGTCAATGCCCGCGAGACAGCGCCTCACCGCAACGGGCCGGGCCGAGCCGGGCCTGGCCGGTCAGCCGAGGTCTGTGCGCTCACAGCGTCCACACCCGCCGCCCAAAATAGAACAGACGCAGGGCTCGTATTGAAATTTCTCTGCCGCTATCCCCGCACGGATCAAAACCAGTCCGTCTCCTGTCTATGTGGCTGTCTATGTGTGCCGTAAGCACATACACTCTACGGGCAAGCAGGCAAGCAGACTGGCAAGTCTTTTGTTAAGTTTACTTTAGCAGTGCCACTGGAAAGACTTGAGCCGTGGTCTCTGTGTGTGTCGGTGCATTTTCACAAGTGGGACACATTCGGTGGCCGAATATTGCGGGCACAAAAGTGGTGGGGACGAATCCCGTTGTCCTATAGGGTTTGAGGTCAGGCAAGTTCACTAACTTTTGTCTCAGCTAATTTATAGGTATTACAACTAGCGGCGTGGGACCTACAGTTCCCATTCAAAGGACCCTGCAAAAGGTTCGCAATCCATTAAGCAGTGTTAATGGAACATGTTACAATGTTCTTACAAAATGCACTCAGAGTGCAGTGAGGGAGAAAGTAAGCCTCCCTCTCCCCTAATTGGCAGGAGAGCGCAGCGCCTGTTGCCTTTGAAATGCGATGACAGAGACATGCCGTATATCATGGCGGCTGATTCTTGCCATTTTCTTTCGCTAGCGAACACATATTTATGTAAGACAATGGAGGCCTATGGGAAAGTGTGCCCCCCCCCCCCCCCCCCCAAGACAAAGAGTGCGTAACAGTGCGCCCCAAATGAGCCCGCATTCCTGGTTACACCCCACTTTGATGGGGCCACCGTATTGAATGACCTTCACGAACATTAGAGGAATGAACATTTTGTTCCCCTGTGTGGTAAGCCGCTTAAAAAGCAACATGATTTAGCGTCGCACATTATACACGCTTCATAAAGAAACATGGAATACAAAAGAAGGGAAACATTTATTGGTGCACATAAAGGACAATTAATATTCGAAATGCAAAAACACACAAGCCCACGTCTTCGACATAAAATTGTGGTCCAGGCTGCCATAAAATGACTGGAAAGTATTTTGAAATCTGAAAGGAAAATGTAAAGATGTAGTTGAGGCATTTTATTTTACTGTCATGACATCTGCATTTATGAAACTGGGCAGATAACTCATATCAAGTATTATCCAGAGTTAAAGGCAAGTTGGCAAATTTTATTTTCTAACTTATAAGTGGTACTAGCTAATAAAAGTAGCTATACATCAAGTATTATAGAGTGGTACTTAACATTATCGTCATATAGACCAGCATCATACAAATATTCAATTTTCGCACACATGATCAACTTAACTGATGCATTTGATACTTGTCATAAAGTATGCCATTAATGATACATTCATATATAAGTTATTACCACAGCAGATTTTGTAACCATTACTGTGATATTATACAAGTCAGACAGTCCTTAATACCCTCGCGTAACAAAGACATTGTTAAAAACAGTTATGTTCACGCCAAAAAAAAAAGAAAGAAAAAAAATCTTTGAGACGCTTGCCCATCAGTATCCAGGTGTAATGGAGCGGAAGGAGAGTTGACTTTTTAAAAGCAGATTACCATAATGCTCTCTGCCAGACCGACACTGGATAAAAGGGGGGGGAACAGATTTAAAAGTTTCTGTCTTGCAGACAGCTTTGAGAAGTTGTTCAGACATGGTTAAAGTTTAAAGATTAATCCTGGCTGTTCATCTGTCTGCATACTAATATTTGTCTGACAGATAGAGTGGAATTGGCTGAGCAATCTGAAAAACTTCCTTTCCCTTAAACTACAAAATTATTCTGCCAGACACAATATCATATATTTGGGGAGATTTTTTGCCCCCTATTTAATTTCACAGACTCTGTGTCTGTGTCTGTGAAGAAAGTTTTTCAGCCCTTCCAAAAAATCGCAGTGTGTCTATAGTAACTATTGGGGGCGGGGGGGCGGGGGGGGGGGGGGGGGGGGAGAATTGAGTCATTAACTATTAAAAGCTCCTATGGTGGTGCCACCCCCAGAGGTGTCTGCAGTTGCTTGGGTCTATATGGGTGGTCTAGATGGCCCTCCTGTTCAATCAGACTCTTAAAACATATCTTTGATGCTTTTAAATGATCAATGCATGGCTCTGTGATGAAGTAAATAGAATGTGCATGGTATAAATTATATGTTGTACGACTGCAATGTCTTATTACAAAATACATTTATATGCTTTTGCATGATGGATATAGATTGTTTACGGAGTTTTGTTCGGCTAGTCATATCTTATTGTTAGGCAATACATACTTTAGGGGGTGGTGTGATGCCCATAGAAGGTAATATTGAATTGTAAATGCCAACTGTCTGGCACCAATTTGACTGTTTCCCCAATGCAACACGCACGCACGCAATCTGAAATATAAGAAACACCACGAAAAACGTGTAGTTACAGTGTCTAAAGTTGCACCAGAATGACACAGCAAAACACTTTAAAGATTAGGTATACATTAAGAGTACATTGTTACAAATAGTCCATTACTTGGGATGCAATTATACCACAAATTAGGGACTCCTATGGTGTCCTTAAAATACACCCCGAACACAGCCAGCCTTTCTTTAGTGTATTTACAGCATGCAACATAATACGGGTCAACTCGAGGGCCCTGCCAGGTCCACCACACAGGAAGCCTTACTGTGTGTGTGTGTCTGTGTGACAAAGTGAGGTCCGTAGACGGAGTAGGAGCTTGAGTCATTGGTTGTTAAGAAAACTGTCTGAGTGACACAGTGGCCCGCGGGCTCCAAAGAAAGGGGTTGCCACGGTGCCACAAACACAGAAGGGGTAGGACAGTCCAGGGAGTCTTAGAGTGTATACATAAAATAATTCAGTTGTCAAATAAATATATAAAAAAAATGGCTTTCCAAATGTCAGATGAGGTAGACATTATGCAAAGCTTCCCGAAAATGATATTTCAACAATATGCTAAACAGTGCGACTTCAAAAGATGGAAATGCCAAACTCTCTTGAAGAGCATTATCAATCTCTTCCTGTCACATTGTTTTATACAAAGTGATACTTCTGTTTTGTAAATACGCTAGCACTAATAAAATACGACCTACTTAAACAGCAGCCATTGTCAGAAAATCCCAACAATCTTCTGATCACTAAGAACTTACCAAAATGTAATGTTATAGTACGCACAGGGCACAAAATGACACTGCTGACCAGGGGTGGCATACTACAAAGGTGGTTATACTGATAAACCAGGTTTAGTTGACCTCGAGATAGTGTTAAATCCTGTTACTAGAAGAGCCCAGGGCTTTACTCTCTTAACTTAACAAATGCCAACAAACTCTTGTTCTGTCAGGTTTACGACTACCTCAGCGTTAAATAAACCAGGTTTGACACTTAACCCCCTTTGTAGTATATAATGTATTAATGTAGATAACATTAACTGGTTAAGTTTTCCATTTGGCAAGTTCTTAGTGATCAGAAGATCAGAGACAGTGTACCCCCCCCCCCCCCCAATCAGTCTTCTGGTCAGTAAAAAACTAAACTACCAAAGTGAAAAGCTTAACATTTTGAAGTTACACTACACATAGGACACAGAATGAACAGTTACTGCTGGCCAGTAAATAAACAAAGGAAGTACGCAGTCCCGTGTGCTTGTCCAGCCTTTATTGTCCATGTTGCTGAGTGGAATCTGAGCATAAATTACACACAGAATATATACAGTTTGAATGTGTGAACAACTTCGACGCCAACATTTGACAAACCACAACAACACAGATTGTTCTTCCAGTACAAAGACAGGCACGTGCCCTTTCTGCCGACAAGACTGATCTGTAACAAATGTACAAACTTATTTCATTTATTTATTTCTTTATTTATTTGTTTTGAAATTACAAAAAGGCAGCAGAGTTGGCTAGGAGGGTATAAAAACGTTTTGATAGAATATAAATACAAGTATAATGAACCAAGCGTGGCTCTAAAAAGACTGTCGTCATGTCAGGTCCTGGGTCTAGTGTTGCCTTGTTGCCCCGTTTGATCAGTGGCACATGCATACAGCCTGGGCACTGTGTACGGGCGCTACCGTGGATAGAGGGAGAGATGGAGGGAGGGAGAGAGAGAGAGAGAGAGAGAAAGAGAGAGGGGTGAAGAGATGAAGAGAGAGAGATAGAAAGCACGCAAGAGAGGCGACAGGCACAAAAGACGTTCAGGGCGAATGGACATTTAAAAGAAGAGGCTTCTTCTGCTTCTATGTTTTACATTCAGCGGTGATGACAATGCCCAATCTAATAGAGTAAATGCCTATACCCTATGGTGAAAAATACTGTTACGCATATCAACGACTGCATCCTGTGTTACTACAATGGGATGCACAACTTGTGGTTTTAATTGGTGTCTGTGCCAACTGAAAGATGCAAACTAAAAGATTAATCATCACAGTTATGACAATCTGATTGCTTCTGCAAGCCAAACTACAGTACATGAAAAGCAAACAGACCATTTGCTTTGGCGCAGCAACAGAGCGAATGCAAGGCAAACTGCTGTTTTGTTTGAATGGCAAGGTGATATGGCAAAAGATATGAAATCCACAATGACCTCCGAGGACATCAGAGTGGAAGGAACCAGAGCTCGCATTCAAAAACCTTGGAATCCACTAAAAGAAAAAACACTGAAAAGTGATATAAAATTAATGTGATTCCATTACATCAACACTGAACGCGAGCCGGGTTTATCGGGTTTGTCGAGTCCTGCTCTGTTACCTTTTTGTGAGAATAAAATGAGGGCCAAACAGTTTTTTCTCTGGCTTTATGTGGTCAGTGGACTCCGGTGGAGTGGCGATAATACACAGTAAAGTAAAACAGTCATTATCAGTCAGGTTAGTCAGAAGGCGGGTCACATGTAGACATTAAGATCTGTACAAACGTTAAGGCTTTTTAAAAGTATAAACCAGCATCTCACCCACACTGTGCCATTAGGACTTACTTATGGGGGGGAGAGGGGGGAGAGAGAGAAAAAATACAACATGACATGATTACATGATTTCCAGTTGTTCTGCATACCAAGCAAAGTGTTAACGTCAACTATTCAGTAGCAATGTGCAACTGCCTGTCTTAATAGAGAGGATGTGTACAACCATATTCCATGATAGAAACAGCAATAATCAAGTGTTCAAACAATAACTGAGGTTAGTTAGGCAATACAATTTCAGACAAGTAGAGAAAAATAACAACATCGTTCACATGTGACCCTATCGTCTTGTGTGGTTATGTGTCCGAATGAGCTCGGCTAAACGTTGATACTCTACGGATACGCAGTCTAGTTTTTTTCCCTCACAGTTCATGTGTTTGAAAACCTCCTCATCATTCCATACTTTACACGGTGGCCCAGAGACTAACAGGGTTTCCTGTTTGGCCCCTCCTGGGTTCCTCGGAGATCTGTAGTGGTGAACTGTACTTGTGAGTGATGGCTTCTGGGATTTGTAGGCTTTCTGTTGTTAATAATTAAGGTTGTCTGTTTTGACAGGGGAGGACAGGGGTGGGGTGGGGTGGGTCGGTGTCATATCTTGCCCGGCTCCTGGTCCTTGTCCTCCAGGAGGTGGATGAGCTGCTGGAAGCTGTCCTTCACGGCGTCCATGTTGTCCACCGTGCTGCCCTCAAGGACCCAACTCTTCCCCCGCGCTAGAGGCTCCAACTCAAAGTACTTCTTTATCTACGACACAGAGGAGGAGGAGTGAAAGAAAGAGAAAGAAAGCCAGAGAGGGAGAGAGACAGAGAGACAGGGAGAGAAAGAGACAAAGAAAGAAAGAGAGAGAGAGAGACAGAGAGACAGAGAGAGAGCGAGACAGAGAGAAAGAGAAAGAGAGAGCAGGAGACAGAGAGAGAGAGACAGAGAGAGAAAGCAAGAGAGACAGAGAGACAGAGAGAGAGCGAGACAGAGAGAAAGAGAAAGAGAGAACAGGAGACAGAGAGAGAGAGACAGAGAGAGAAAGCAAGAGAGACAGAGAGACAGAGAAAGAGACAGAGAGGGGGAGAGTGAGGAGGAGACAGAGAGAGTGAGACAGAGAGAGAAAGCAAGAGAGACAGAGAGACAGAGAAAGAGACAGAGAGAGAGCGAGACAGAGAAAGAGACAGAGAGAGAGTGAGAGTGAGGAGGAGATTAATAACAGTACATTGGGTGTGAACCAACAAACATGCTGAGTTGAAAATGAATGAAAACACGATCGAACCCGCGGCCCGGGGTCACCCTGACTGTGAGAGCGCGAGCGAGGGGCGATTGGGTGCCCCGCCGCTGCTCCGACTGCACTCTGATGCAACGCGCCGCGGTGAGAACAAGTGTGACAACGCATTCCTGTCCTCCCCATCACAAAGAGCAGAGCAGGAGCCCTGCGCTTTGCCAGGACCGCGGGAACTGGGTTCATGTTTGCTCACCAGAGAGAGAGAGAGAGAGAGGGAGGAGAGGAAGAGAGAGAGAGAGAGGGTGGAGAGGAAGAGAGACTGAGAGAGAGAGAGAAAGAAAGAGAGACACACAGAGTGAGTGTGTGTGTGTGTGTGTGTGTGTGTATATGTGTGTGTGTGTGTGTGTGTGTGTGTGTGTGTGTGTGTGTGTGTGTGTGTGTGTGTGTGTGTGTGAGAGAGAGGGGGGGGGGAGTGAAAGAGAGAGACAGTGTGAGAGAGAGCGAAACACATGGAGAGGAAGAGAACAAAATGAAAAACCCACAGAGAGATGTTGAAGGTTGGGAGTGGGCTTGTGGGGATGGGGGAGGGGGCAGATGTGGTAATTAGGATTAGCAAAGATCAGCATCTGGCTTCGGAGTGGACATAAACTTGGATGGCGAAAGTAAACAAATGCTCCAAGTGTGGAGCGTGAGGACACCCAAACACACCCCACACACATCGCGTGGTCAGGGTAGGTCATGGCTTTTTTTTCTTCACGAAATTCACGCTATACATACACACCCAAATACACTCCACACACATTGCTTGGTCAGGGTAAGTCATGGCTTCCTCTCGTGGCTCTCTCCCTTTTTTTCCACGAAATTCACGCTACACATACACACGCACATACACACGCACATACACACACACACACACCCCACACACATTGCGTGGTCAGGGTAGGTCATGGCTTCCTCTTGTGGCTTTCTACCTATTTTTTTTCCACGAAATGCACGCTATACATACCCTCACACACACACACACACACACACACACACACACACACACACACACACACACACACACACACACACTCGATGCGAGAGCCAGAGGTGATCATAAACACGAGGAGGAGCCGGGCCGAGAGAATGGACTAACGGAGTGAAGTTCAGGAATTCACGGAACGCCGCGGCTTCCAACACCAGGGAGCAGCGGTCGGGAACGTACGCAGGTATCCTTCAAAACTCCAGATGTTGGGGGACTCCGGGGGCCTTTGAGGTGGTGGGGCAGTGGCTCTGTGTGGGAGTGTGTGTTTTGGGGAGGGGAGGGGGGGAAGGGTGGTGGTGTGGGTGGTGAGGGAGCAGAGCTCATGGCTCAGGGAGTGAGTGGTAACAGCAAAGGGGGACCTACGCAGTTTGGGCTGAACTCCTGCCAAAAAAATGTACATTTTTCAGACCAACCCCCACACCTCAGCCCCGAATGCCGGGGTGAATTGAGCAAGTTGAGGTTTCATACTATGTTATGCATCCATCATAGCAATTAAATGAAGCAAACAACAAGAAATATCTAGCAGCAAACCACCCAACTAACCAACCAACCAAATAAATAAATAAATAAATGAAGCCACTACTTGGGAGGGAAAAAAAGCTTCACTGCTCTGCTGGTTTTCAGAATGTGTGTAAAGAGCACCGCAAGGCTGCTTGCCCCCCCCGTGCTATCTGATGCATTTAAATGACCGAGAGACAGACCATTCAAACACAAGCCTACCAATCTGCTTCGCCGGCCAAGGTAAATAAATAAATAAATAAATAAATAAATAAAAACAAAAAAATAAAACCTACAATAGATGCCATTATCATTCTCTCCCCCCCCCCCCCCGCCACCTTTTTTTTCCTCCGTTGCGGGGGTGGCTACATAACTAAAGAGATTGTAATACAGAGTTATGCACAACCTGGCCGTAATTTGAAACAGACCCAGATAATGGCAGCCCTAAAATGTTGATCCTCGATGGCCAAAACATACAAATTGAGCTATTGGCAAGGAGTGTGAGGAGCAATGTGAAAATCTATACGCCCCTGCTTCAATCTGCAAATCGACCTGTGTTTTTAATCTATGGAGACCACTTCCTGCAAAGCAGGCTCAAACACTGCATTACTGTCAAATCTGCACATTCAGAGCGATATCTATGCTGACAGACATCGAGGATGAGTCCAAAAGAAAAGGAGATGTGGAGAGAGGGTGGGTCAGACCAAGACCAAGAGGAGAGTACAGAGGTAGAGAGACAGAGAGAGCGAAAGAGAGAGACAGAGAGAGTGAGAAAAGTAGAGAGGAGAAAAAAAAAAACAGAATAAACAAAACATCCTTTGAGCCAATGCTTTTTCCGTATCACTGCCAAGAATGTTGATTAAGATTTCCCTGTCTGGGAATTCATCGCTACAAAATTACAGAATCCCGCTGTTTCCAAGAGCCGGAGCAAGCTTGGAACACTCGGCGGTGTTTGTCCATTGTTCTTTCTCGTGGAGCGTGTTCAAGATCGCTGATAAAATGCTACAAGAAGGGGCAAAAGACAGGTTGATAGTAGCTTTGCGACGACACGGCCAGGACACGGCCATCCTTATCATCTGGCGAAAGAGAGAGTGGTGGGGGGCGGGGAGGAAAAAAAGAGCAACTGCTGACACAGCGCACCAATGCGCCAACCTGTCTGGCCAGTGGCCGTTAGCTCGGTGATTAAAGGGAGACAACTGGGGACAGGCCAAAGGCAGGGTGCATTATTAGCAGAAAGAAAAGGGGAGATAGTGACTGATGCATTATGGGTAGAAAGGGAGTGGATATACTAACTGGTGCTTTATGGGTAGAAAGGGAGTGGATATGCTAACTGATGCATTATGGGTAGAAATGATGAAGTAATGACTGATGCATTGTGGGTACAGTGAGAAAAGGTGCATGAAGGGGTGAAAAGACGGTGAGACTTGCATGAGTACCTAAATGCCAAAATGGCTCACTGGTTGAGAGAGGTTGCATGATTTAGGAGATAGTGACCGATGCATCATAGGTAAAGAAAAGGAAGTGAAATGGTGCATTGTGGGTAGGAAGGAGGTGCATGTAGGTGATAAGATGAAGGTATGAAGTGAGACTTGCACAAGTACTGTACCTACATGCCAAAGCAGGTCACTTGTTGAGTGAGGCTGTGTGAGCCAGGAGTAAAGAGGATGGAGGGGGTATTTGTCAGCGAGGGTTTCCCACTGACCTAAGGTGCTGCTGGAGGATGAGAGGGGCCCATATGTTTGTGTGTTGGCTGTGCTCAGGTGCCTCAGTAAGATGAGTTTCAGCGCTAACGGGATGAGCCCGATCAGACGCCATTCTCTGCTTCTCCCCCTAAGCCTCGTTAAGTCGGGAGCAAGCCCAAGCATGGGATTATCTTTCACGTGCGCGCTTGTCAACGCAGCGACCACGAAACCCCCCCATGTACCGCCTAGACATCCGCAACAGGGGCGGAGGCGGAGGTGGAGATGTTTAGACCTGATAGACCAGCCGCTTGTGGCCTCAGCCCTCAATCACTAGATCGGCCTGAACCCTGCTCGCTTATGATTGGCAGATTGGTCTGGACCCTCCTCGCTTGTGATTGGCAGATTGGTCTGGACCCTCCTCACTTGTGATTGGCAGATTGGTCTGGACCCTCCTCGCTTGTAATTGGCAGTGAAGATGACGCTGGCTGCCCAGCAGTATGGGAAAACCATACCGGAGGCGAAAGGGGATTTCTTGCAACGGTTCCTCGATTTGTGATGTCCATTGCTGCAGCAGCCATGACCAACAGGCTCGGGCACTCGAGACGGTGTGAGCCTGATTGCTACTGAACGTTGTGTGTGCAGCCAGCCAACCACAAACACACAGACACACACACACACACACACACACACACACACACACACACACACACACACACACACACAGTTTCACCCTCCCAGCCCCACAAAAGCCTTTAGTTCATTTTTGCCTGTTTGGCCGAGACACAAACCTACAGTAACTCAATTTACGGGGAGTCTGACAGCTCCCATCTGGACTACAACACGGCTGTAGGAGACTGGGACGTGGGGTGAAACAGGTGGTGGTGCTTGTGGGGGGTAACTGGCCGGAGGCCAGTGTAGTACATGGGGAGAGTCACCATGTATGGGATTTACCCAGAACCCCCCCCACCCCCAAAACAAAACCCTACCAGACCCTGGTGCGCTGTAAGGGCCCCCTCATGAGAAAAGCAGACAGGCTCAAGAGAACACACTCAACACCCATGCACACCACACAACACCAACAGACTCGCCCTAACCCACACTCTAACATATATGCACACACTCTTACATACACACACACACACCCCAACACACACACACATATGCACACTTGCTGACAGGTGATCCACTGGCAAGCCCTGTATCAACAACTCCATCTGAAATCAATCAGTGTTTAAACCACACACATACTCACCCCCCCCACACACACACACACCTCCACCTCCACCTCAAGAAAAAGAAGGGGGGGAAAAAATATCACACACGTACCAACTTAAACGGACCTGTTATCCATTGTCAGGGAGAGCAATCGTCAAACCCAGCAGACAATCCCAGCAAACTTTAACATAACACCACGGAGAACACAGAGGGGACCTCACACCAACAACACTGCTCCAGTCTGACAATACCCATTATGCCGCTGAGCCAAAACACTCGGAAGGCAAGAACAGGCTCCATTTGCAATCATTTATTTCTTACACTGCAGGAGGAAAAAAAAAACGACCAACAGAAGAGATCAAAACAGCACACGTTTCTGATTGATTTGCCCATCACAGCAGAGGCAAATCTGGTGCATGCACCCCTGCAGGAAATGAACAATATGCAAAGGAAAGAGTCAAGTTATGGATATCCATGCAAATGTATTCCAACACATGCATGACAAGGGGCGAAACATCAGTTAATACATTCAGGGACGCAGAAAGCTGAGACAACCAAATGCACATATATGCCTAAGACATGCGTGTGTGCACACAGCACACACACACAGACACCAACACATGCACAAAAACTTTCACACATACACACACACACACACAAAAGCACACATACATAGAAACTTGCATACACACACGCACACATACACACAGAAGCAAACACACAAGAACATGAGCACATGCGCACACATGCTAATACACACACACACACACACACACACGCGCACACACAAACAATATCCAGTTCAAACATCTGCATGAATTGTGCAAACTGGATCTGATATGTCCCACATATCAGCACTGTTTTCCATAAGTATGCTGGCCAGGCACCGCAGTGCCTCCAACGCCCTCTCCCCTCCTTTCGTTTCTGACGAGCACCAGTGTCGCTCCCTCTTCTTCTCCTCCCCGTCCTCCGCACTCTTGCAGCTCTTTCCTTTGTTTTTTTTCTTCTTCTTCTTCTTCTCCTGCAGTTGGTGTTTCTGGTCATTTCTGCGCTCAACTTCAGCTTCGCCACCGCATGCGATTGTTTCCAAAGCCACAAAACCCACCGCAGGTCAAAGGTTTTTCTTCTGGCACACAGCATTTTTTTTTTCTTTGTTTTCTAACCCCCCCAACCCCCCCACCCTCCCTCCATTTCTTTCTCTCCCAACTGCCTACAAGTTCTCCTTCTCCTCCTCCCGTCCCTGCTTTTTTTCCAGAGATTTCCTCATCTTCACAAGCGGAATAATATTTCATTTTGGATAGTAAAGGGCCTCGTCGCAGGGGATTCCTCCGCATTCCTGCAGAAGTAGCTCAGCACAGCACGCTCCAGCCAGAACAGCAACAGCACTCCCACTACAAAAAGTGTGTGTGTGTGTGTGTGTGTGTATGTGTGTTTGTATGAATGTGATTGTGAGTGTGTGTGTTTAAGTGTGTATGCTTGTGTGTGTGGATATCTATGTGTCTCTGTGTATGGTTTGGGGTGTGTGTGTGTGTGTGTGTGTGTGAATGTGATTGTGAGTGTGTGTGTATATCTGTGTGTGTCTGTGTGTGGTTTGGTGTGTGTGTGTGTGTTTATGTTTGTATGAATGTGTTTGTGAGTGTGTGTGTTTAAGTGTGTGTATGCTTTTGTGTGTGGTTTGCGGTATGCGTGTGTGTGTGTTTGTGTTTGAGTGTGTGTATGAATGTGATTGTGTGTGTGTGTTTAAGTGTGTGTATGCTTTCGTATGTGTATCTGTGTGTGTGTGCTTGAGCGTGTGTATGACTGTGACTGTGAGTGTGTGTATGCTTATGTGTGTGTCTGTGTGTGTGTGTTCGAGTGAGTGTATGTGTTTGAGTGTGTGTATGTGTGTGTGTGTTTATGCATGTGTTTCTGCATATGTTTATGTATGTCATGCTCTGCAGTCATGGGATAACTAACTATTGATCAAGCCGTGATTATCGACAGGACAACATCAATGTGCAGAGGGTCATTCAGAGAACTGCACATGCCAAACCCCATCACACACATGTGCACCAAACACACCAAGAAAACAGTTCCTGCCTGTGAACTTGACAATGAGTTGTTGGTGGGGGATGAAAAGGAGGCCATTAGCTTCTTGCCCTGAAGATTTAACCACAAAACTGACACTTTCTAACTGCCTCGACACCCCCCCTCTCACCTGCAAACAATTTGAAGAGGAAACTATGTTTTCTTTCCACGGGCCGCAACAAAGTAACACATGGCAACTAGTGTGTGCGTGCGCACACACACACACACACACACACACACACACACACACACACACACACACACACACACACGTTTGCAAGAATGGGATCGGATGAGTGTGTGTGTTAAGAGGAAATGGATCTCTCAGGTTGGGAGATGGAGCTGCCCAAGCCTCTCTGGAACGTTCCCCGCCGTCTTAAGATCACGGCGACCAGGCGGCCTGGCGGCCTGGCTTTGTCCGTTTCCGCCGTTTATGACCAATGACACCCTCTCCTCTGATCAGCACTTCTTGACAGGTCCGCGTTCAGAGGAAGATTTATGGGTGTGGGGGGGCTGGGAGATATCAGGGACGGGAAGGGGGGTGTGTGTGTCTGGCCCCAACTTTTGTGTGCGCATTAGACAGAGGCACTGCCGGGCACAGAGTCAGGGAGACGAGAGGAAGAGGGAGAGGAAGAGGGAGAGTAAAGGAGAGAGGAGAGGACCTCGTATGCCAATCACACTGACAAGGCAAAGCCGGTCCTCGGGAGGCAGCAATAGCCAACATCTGTGTATTGTGAATGTAAGCATGCGAAGCAGAAAGGGAGGGTGTCTACCTCAATAACAATTAGACTCTTCCCTTGTTCGCATACCAAGACATGAGTATGTGTGAGTGTGTATGTCAGTATACGATTTTGTCCATGACACTGACTATACGTGTGTGTGTGTGTGTGTGTGACTGTGCCTGTGTGTGTGTGTGTAACAGAGATTGTGTGAACATGGCTTTCCTTACATCATAAGCCCTGCAACCACAGCGCTAAGCGATAGAAGCTGTGGCGCTTCACCAAAGAAAGCTCTGACCTGGTTATAACTCACTTAGACGGCTCTGCCCAGACGATGGCCCCCCTGGAACATTAGAACCACATTGGGCCAGGAAAAGAAGAAGGGTAAGAAAAAGACAGGAAGAGAGGGAGAAAGAGAGAGACGAGGAAATGTTTGGAGACTGGGTTTAGAGAGACACGTATAAAAGTGAAGGTGAAGAGGTGTGTGTTTGTGTGTGTGTATGTGTGTGCACTGCAGAGAGTGTAAGAGACATAAAAGTAAAGGTGAAAAGGTGTGTGTCTGTGTCTGTGTGTATGTGTGTGTATGTGTGTGTGCACTGGAGAGAGTGTAAGAGACATAAAAGTAAAGGTGAAGAGGTGTGTGTCTGTGTGTGCACTACAGTGGGTGTTGGTGAAAAGTTGTTGGTGTGTGTGTGTGTGTGTGTGTGTGTTACAAGCAAATCATTAGACGCCTTTCGGCCGCAGAA
>CM050209.1:26840000-26857500 GCA_027475355.1 Coilia nasus | reverse complement strand
TCCCCGATCCCCAGCCACCGCCACAACCGGGCTCGCTGGGCTAAGAGCCCCCCCCCCCACCCCCCAAAACACCCACACACACACACACACACCACCCCCCAAAATACCCACACACACACACCACCCCCCACCCCCTAAAAACACCCCCCTGCCCCACACACACACACACACACCACCCCCCAAAACACCCACACACACACACCACCTCCCACCCCCACACAAAAGCGCCCCCAGTTTGTGCAGGGGATGTCTGAAATAAGACAGGGTTGTGGGAGCTGTTTTGTTTTTTTTGTTGTTGTGGTGGTGGATGCACAATATGTGAAAGGTTAATGTGGCAAATAAATTTCGGTAAATTCTTTAAAATCCCAAATGGAAATCAACGCAAACGCGAACTCTCGTTGCTGAACAAAAAACAAAATGCCAAAAAAAAAAACAAAATTACATCGACCTGAAATGTTTAATAATCCTGACACAAAGCCTGGCTTATCTCTGATGTCATCACATGACAAAAAGTATCACTAATACTCCACAGCCCGTTTCTGAGGAAAGGTGGAGAAGCCGCCGTCCCGTCTATTCCTGTTGTTTGCACCAAACTCTGAGTCCAGTGTGGCCTCATTCTCACACATTCATCATCTCACCCATCACGAACACACTGTGCTCAATTGTGTGTGTAGTATTAAATTACACCACGAATCATTTGTGACGATGCACATTTTTGCATGCAAAAGGGACCAGATGGAGGCACAGCTAAAACAACAGTCAGTTTCCACCAGATTGATACCATGATTAGGTCAGGCTTTCCATCAAGGTAACTCTGCACTTCTTCCATTTAGACACGTCCATCAGTGCACACTAGAAGAAACATCCATCGCCTTTTTGCTAGGTTCAGGTTTTAGGAAAAAGTGAGTTACAACTGCAGTAACAATGCCAAGTAAGAGTCAAATTTGCCTTGTTGTGGAACTACCAAAGATGTCTCAACATGCTGGATTGCAGAATCATAACATCATGTCTGTTCAACCACTGGCATGAACCAAAACCCTAATCTGTGTTTTGACACACAGATATGGCAGGCCTATCCTAACACAAAAATTCTTAAACAGCTGGTGTTCTGTCATGCTGGACATTGGAGATCAAAGAGGACCTGTACCAACTAACCAAAGCCACTTCACATTTTTTTGAAAAGCTTCACAGGGAGGTCAGGGAGGCTGTAGGCCTCAAAGAGAGAGACTGAGGAAAGGACAAGGCTACAGGGATATTTATTCGTCACATGCATAGAGATACTGGGTAAAGTAAGACATTCAGTGAAGTTGCTGTTGGTCAGTCTATACTCTGCATGGGGAGGGCGAGTAAAGTGCGTAGAGTGCAGCCAGGGGGATGGCTGTCTGATGAAAGGCAGGGGTTGGAGGCATTGCCATCTGGTGCAGTGCACTTCAGTTGGTGAGTAGGGAAACTAGGTCTGCCCACCTCTGATTGGAGGTATGCATGGGTCCTTATCTGTCTATTCCCAATGACATGTCTGTCTCCTCTCGAAACAATGTCATGACTTCTCATCGTCATTTTGTGGTGCATTAGAAGCTGTAAGGAATAAAAGGTGTTATATGTTAAGCTCTAAAATGCCACAAAATTACGTTTTTTAAGCTTTAAAGGCAATTTTTGTTGACATAAAGATCAGTAATAGTGTGATTCTATTCATACCACCCATATAATTTAATTAACAGCTCAAATATATTGATATATTTTGGGGATGCAGTTACTCTTAAAATGTGTGCAAGACACCATCAACATGCTTTCGCCATGTTTAACTCTTGATCTGCCAATCTGTGGCAAAGTGGACACAGCCACCCATTTCTAGCAGGCACTCTGATCTCCATCATGACAAACAAGGATAGTCCCAACACAGGACCAGGCTATGACCACCATAAGAATGTCTATGCAAGTCTTGTTAGCTTAGATGGTCTGGCCAGAGACATGTGCAGACTTTTTGTGGTTATAGTTTTGTGTTTAGCTGAAGGATCCCAAGTCTGTGGTTAATGGGGGAATATTTGCTATGTAAAAAGCAGTGGCCAAACTGTTCAATTTAAAGTTGTCCTGTGGCACAAGATGTTCTGTTCAGTTCTGGCAACTCACAGAGAGTATGTGTGTGAGTGAGAAGAGAGGGAGAAAGAAAGAAAACAAGGAAGCAAGAAAGAAAGAAAGAAAGAAAGAAAGAAAGAAAGAAAGAAAGAAAGAAAGAAAGAAAGAAAGAAAGAAAGAAAGAAAGAAAGAAAGAAAGAAAGAAAGGGAAAGAGACAGACAGATAAAAAGAAGAGAGTAGAAAAGAAAAGAGAAAGTCAACGACAGGGATGACAACTTCACAAGTCCTTGGTTGACCTATCTGAAAATAGCCAGTCTGCTTCAGAAGGCGTCAAACCAGACGCCCTCTTAAATGTCCAATAATTCAACGAGAAGCCACTTAGAGTGTCAAAGTCTTCACGCTGGAGGGAAGCCTCTTTAAAGGGGGGGGGGGGGGGGGGGGGGTGTGCTGGAACAGCAGGAACTCATACTGGAAACCAAACACGTTGTCATGTGGCCGTTAAGCGTCGTCCGCGCTCCAGAGGACTTGGACAGACCGATCCATCATCATTACCCCCCTTTGGTATCGGATGGAAAGGTGGGGGGGCTCGCTGGCCCGCTCTGAGGTGAGGCCGTCTCCCCTCTCCGACCTGCCTCTAATGGACTCCTGCATGTGTGCTGGAACCGTGAACCCGACACCACACTTTTCACTCCCAGTGGCTTGCCGCTTTACAAAGATGAAATATTTCTCGAACGGGTTGGGCGGGGCGGGGGGGTGGGTAGGGTGCGAGGGTTGGTGTAGGCGTGGGGGGGTGACTGTCCCTGAAGAGCAGTGACAAATAGAGGAAGTACAATGTGCAGGGATTGTGTTTCTGGGACATAATTAACGGAGCCCTCCTTTCATTTTTGGTTCCCTCCCAAAAAAAATTCCCTTTACTGACCAGATTCCCCTCAAAAGAACTGGCAGAGGAACATTAAGCTGCTTGCTAATTGGCCGAGACAGGAAAAGGGAGGTGGGTGCTTATTGGCCGAGGGGACGTAGATGTATGGAAGTGAGGGAGTCTTGATGAGTCAGTGTGCAGCTGGGCTCTGTACGGGAGGACTGCGGTCAATGCGAAATGCCATATCGTAACTCTGACAAATAGTCTGTCTGACAGCACTGCTGGGTTCGTTTACATTACCACAGAAGGGCAATCACTAATGCAGACCCTGGTCATTCGACATGTTGGCTCTCTTTTTCTTTTTTTTTCTCTCTCTATTTTTTTTAAGACTCTGGGTCAATCAGTGGTGTCACAAAAGAAGTATTTCTGGTGGCGAGCAGAAGAGTGAAAGGAGATACCGTGTTTCATATGTTTGATCAGTCTGTGACCGAAAGGAGACCGGAGAAGAAGATGTCTGAGAGGAAACTAGCGTCTTCGCCGATACTATTTCAACCGGCCGTTGTGGCGAGCAGTGCCTTCACAATACAGACATTCTGATTTTGGCCTCTGACCTGACCTCAGCAATACTTCTTGCTCTGTTTCATGCACAGACCATAAAAAAAATCTACAGGGAAAAAGAGAAATAACAGAGAGAGAAAGAGAGGGAGAGAGAGAGAGAGAAAGAGAGGGAGAGAGAGAGGGAGAAAGAGAGGGAGAGAGAAAAGCACAAGATACAAGAGTTGGGTCCAGTTTTTGTGCTTGCTTGGCAGCAGCGTATCAGCAAGTCATATGATGACCCCCTCTTGAGTAAGACTGGCCCTATCTACAGTAGAGCGAAGAGCGAGGGAGGCAGAGAGGGGGGAGAGCGAGTGGAGCTGCCAACTGCGGCTCCCCAGGCTGACACACAGCGGAGGATTGGGGCTGTGGGAGGCTCTGAAGGCAGATATTTACTGCTCGCTCAGGACCGCTTTTGCAGCCAATTAATTAGCGCTCTGGGCCTCGGGCTCCTCCGCACACCCCACAGGCTTACCTCACCGCTGCGCACACTGCAAGGCAGATGTGAGCGCGCACACACCACGCACGTGCACACCGCTGCGCTCACAAACGCAAACGCTGGCAAACGCGCGCGCATACACACACACACTGGCAGAGACGCGCGCATACACACACTGGCACACACGCGCGCATACACACACTGGCAGACGCGCGCGCATACACACATTAGCAGACGCGCGTGCATACACACAGACATACACACACAAATGCAAAAGCTGGCACACGCGCGCATGCACACACTGGCAGACGCGTACATACACACACTGGCACACACGCGCATACACACACACACTGGCAGACCCGCGCATACACACACTGGCACACACGCGTATACACACACACACTGGCAGACGCACATGCTCACACACACTAGCAGACGCGCGCATACACACACTGGCAGACGCGCGCATACACACACACACTGGCACACACGCGCGCATACACACACTGGCAGACGCGCGCGCATACACACATTAGCAGACGCGCGTGCATACACACAGACATACACACACAAATGCAAAAGCTGGCACACGCGCGCATGCACACACTGGCACACACGCGCATACACACACACACTGGCAGACCCGCGCATACACACACTGGCACACACGCGCACATACACACACTGGCACACACGCGCATACATACACACACTGGCAGACGCACATGCTCACACACACTGGCAGACGCGCGCATACACACACATGCGCATACACACACACACACACACACACACACACTGGCACACACGCGCACATGCACACACTGGCACACACGCGCACATACACACACTGGCACACACGTGCACATACACACACTGGCACACACGCGCACATACACACACCAGCAGACCCGCGCATACACACACTGGCAGACGCGCGTGCATACGCACATTAGCAGATGTGCGCATACACACAGACATACACACACAAATGCAAAAGCTTGCACACACAAACACACAGACACACACACACATTATCTGTCTCTCATGCATGAGCATACACAAACATACACACACACACCTCTAGATATGCACAAACACACCACTACACGTACACACACACACACACAGATACACACACACACAAACTCTGTCAGCCCTCTGACACCCAGAGGGAGTCAAGCATTTTAAGATCATAAAAAAAGGATCACTTGGAGAAGCGGTAACAAGGGACACTTCATCCAAGCATGTTTGGCTTCGCTCTATCACTTGCGACAGCTGAAAAAGACATTGGCTCTTTCGCTCGCTCGCTTAGCTCCAGCCTCCCCGGCCCAAAGACTGTTTGGTGCCTGCTGCACTGGACTTCTGCAGAGCAAGGAGCACAAAAGAAAAGGAAAAAAAAAAAAACAGAAAAGAAAAGAAAAAGAAAATGCAAGAAAAAAAGAAATTAAAAACGGGAGGCCAGTGCTGGTTTCTGTTGCACAGCTGGTCTTGAGAAGCCCCCGTGCCTGAGGAGGCTGAGAGAGAGGCTGCTACAAACTAAATTAAACTAAATTAAACTAAACTAATCCCCTCTACTGTGCAAGCGATCAGGTCAGACCTGTGTGACAGGGAGAGCATGTCTGCCAGCGAGCCTGTGTGTGTGTGTGTGTGTGTGTGTGTGTGTGTGTGTGAGTGTGGTGTGTGCGTGTGCGTGTCGCGTGTGTGTGTGTGTGGCATGTGTGTGCATGTGTGTGTGTGCGCGTGACGTGTGTGTGTGTGTGTGTGCGCGTGGCATGTGTGTGTGTGTGTGCACGTGTGTGTGTGTGTGAGTGTGTGTGAGTGTGTGTGTGTGCACGTGTGTGTGTGTGTGTGTGCAGTGTGTGTGTGGGGGCGGAGGAAGTCTGCCACATGGGTGGGCAAGGCCCTTTGGAATGTTTGCAAACAGTGCATAAATCCGCTCAGACCAAGAACAAACAAGTAAACAAACCAAACACTTGCGCGCGTGCACACACGCACGCACGCGCAAGCACACGCATAACACACACTGCACGCACTTCACAAACCTTGCGCCGAAGCGTAATATTGCTACCGGCTGCCGCTACGTTCACAGGAGGTGAAGCAGGGGGGTGCTAATGCCATTATCGTTTACAGGCTTTAAATAGGCAGGTCGATGAGGGTAATCATACTGCAGGTTTAAATGGGTTTAGCTTGCATGAGCTCAGGTAAGGGCAAGCTAGAAAATAGCTCCCACACACCCACCCACCCTCTCCTCCATCTAGAACCTGTGAAAGCCTCACCTGGGTGGGATGCAAGCGGTGCATCGTGGACTAGTATGATCAGGGATTGTTTGTTTGTTTTTTTGCATGTGCAAACCATGCGGGGGGCATATTACATAGGTGGTTAAGTGACAGATTTGGTTTTATTAACCCAGAGGTTGTCGTGAACCAGACAGACAAAGAACCCGTTGGCATTTAGTAAAGAAAATGAAGCCCTGGGTTCTTCTACTAACACCTTTACAACTATCTCTGTGTTAACTAAATGGGTTTTATCACTTTACCACTTGTGGTAGACCTCTGTGCAGTTTGAGAGACACGGGGGCCTATGGTTTTAAATTGATGGCTGGGCCCTGCGCCTGCGCCCTGGAAAGCTTTTATGTTTATCCTCCCTTATGGGCAGCCCTGACCCTGATGCATGCAGCACACAGGTGGGGACTGTGCACACAGGTAGGGTGTGCACACAGGTAGGCCCTGCACACAGATGGAGTTTGCACACAGATGGAGCCTGCACATAGGTAAGCCCTGCACACAGATGGATCTTGCACACAGGTAGGGACTGTGCACACAGGTAGGCTCTGCACACAGGTAGGGCCTGCACACAGGTAGGCCCTGTACACAGATGGAGCCTGCACACAGGTGGACCCTGCAGACAGGTGGAGCCTGCAGACAGGTAGGACTGTACACAGGTTGGGCCTGCACACAGGTAGGGACTGTGCACACAGGTAGGCCCTGCACACAGGTAGGGACTGTACACACAGGTAGGCTCTGCACACAGGTAGGGCCTGCACACAGGTAGGCCCTGTACACAGGTAGGCCCTGTACACAGATGGAGCCTGCACACAGGTGGAGCCTGCAGACAGGTAGAACTGTACACACAGGTGGTGCGTGCACACAGGTAGGGCCTGCACACAGGTTGGGCACGCACACAGGTAGGCCTGCCTAACGACCCTGCCCTTCACGTGAGCCAGGCCTCCGGTTTTGGGAGCAGCACACCTGAGACACAATCGACCTTATGCCCGACACAAAAGGCGTCAGCGGTGGCTCATGGAGCCTGACGCAATTCGTTTCCGTATTTGAGTATTTTGCTGTCGAAACTTAAAGCTGAACGTCTGGCCACTGTCTAGTTTGTGCTTTTGTTTCCTGGGCACAGAGTGTCTGTCGCAGAGCCCCGGGACAAAAGGTCCTTCCCCGCAACTGGCAATTACACGCCCACGTATGTGTTTACATGTAATCTGGCGAGCAAAAGTACAGTTATGCCCCTGGGATTACCCGAGATTACGTTCCAACGTCACACACCGCTGTGAACCGTGGGTAGGGGCCCAGCCCCCCTGTCAGTTCCGTGCGTTGCTACGGCAACTCACAACTCCTCACTGCGCCTCCCGAGTTCACAGCAGTTGGCTTTACATGCCTTTTAAAATTCCTTAAGCCTGTGCGCCAAAGCCAGCCATATTTCCTTTCTTAAAAATATGTTTTTTTGACCGACGGGGGTCGAAAATCACCTCGCCTCCATTTTTCAGCACGGACTGTTTAAAAGAAAAAAGACTTGAGCGAGAAGTGTGCATAAATCCACGCTGAGAGGATACAGAGAGCGCAGTACGCACCCCGCTAGTAGCCCCAAAACTGTTCCCTGATGCAGGGCGGAGAGAGTACAGATTCAGGGGGTCTGGGGGAGTTACAGTGCACTTGCACTCTCGTGACTACAAAGTAAACTTACGCCTCAATCCTGCTATTAGTGAATGTACCCCCTCGCGCCTCACGCCTGCTGCTGAGAGCTTAAAAATCGCTCCGTCATAACTTTCAGTAAAGTTACGACCCTAAAATTTTACTGCAAACACAACATCTGAAATTTCAAGCACCTGTGAGGGAGTATGGAATTTAGGCTGCTGTAACTGACAAAGCAATTAACCACCTTAAACTGAGAGTCGAGTTACAGCTTAGTGATGGAAGGAATTTCAACGCAGCCTATTTATTGCACCAAAGGGTGCAATATCCTGGCTACAACCGAGCACTGTGTTAAACAGTTACACCCAAGAACATTCTTCATGGAATATTTATAAAGTGATTTAACTTGTTGACTAATTTGTTAAAATGGGACATAATGATAACTTATGATTCTTTGTTTTTCTTTAATAACTCTTCCCCCAACCATTCCCTCCAAAACGTGGCTAAACACAGAATTGTCAAGCAGGGCCAATAATTTGGTATGATTTCTTTCAGTCTTCCACCAAAAGATACAAATCTATCAAATGACCTACCAAAAAGCTGTCTTTTCTATCCTGTGATGGATGTCTCTAATCTGGACCATGTACAATCATACAGAAACAGGATAACAAGCTTTGCTTGCAATGTACTGCGAACCAGACTGACTGGAAGGAGCAGAAGCAGCATACGTGCCCTAGTGAATGAGTGCACTCTGTTGTGGTCGCCTCTTATGCCACCTGTAGCAGTACATTACAGTACCCATAAGCCAGTGCGTGTACGGAAAGTTCCAGGCTATCATTCAGTAAAGTAGTTGGCATGAGTCAACTTGTCTGCACCCATCCTGCAGGGCAGAAAGCAAGAAATAATCCTATGCCTGAAATTACCAAACGTTTCAAAATTATTATGACTGTCTACAAGCAAACGCTACATGCAGCCTACTGTCCCACACCTGATTTCAGGCACCATGCCTGAGCTCTTCCAGACCTGACCCTCGTGTCTGTCTGGTGACACGTCCAGCACCTACCTCCTGTACGGAGCGTGCGGCCGGCTTGTCCTGGTGGTTGGCGAGGATGAGGAAGGGCAGCGTGCAGAGCTGCGGGTGCTGCAGTGCCGAGTGCAGCTCGTTGCGCGCCACCTCCAGGTCCTCATCCGACGAGGCGCTGTCCAGCACGAACACCACGCCCTGGGAGCCCTGGTAGTACCGGCTCCAGTACTTCTTGATGGAGTCCGCTCCTTCGGCGCGTACACACGGACATGCATACGCACATACAGACATACACACGCACACATACAAATACAGACACACATATAGGCAGACAGACAGACAGACAGACAGATGGACAGATGGACAGATAGAGGGACAGACAGAGACACAAACAAATGGACAGACCGACAGACAGATACAGACACAGAGACACACACACACGCACACACACACACACACAAATGAGAAGATAAGGACGTAAGACAAAACGTATAAGCGAGGTTTATCTCCACACACAAGACAAGAACACTGGGGCTTTAAAATACACGCACACATATTTTACTTCTTCATCCACCAGGGCTGATATCCAATACTGCCCATCCCATTCATGCAACACTCAAACATTTACAATGAGCAAGCTGATTTTGCTTCTTTGTCTTTCCCTTTTCATAACTGAGCTTTTAAAGCCTTTTGTTTTGGAAAGATTGCAAGTCATCCTTTCAACAGCTCGTGCTTGTTCGGGGAATTGGGCCACGAAACAGAGCATTTCGACATACTTTGAAAACGCTCAACACAAAACAAAAAGAAAAGAACAAGCGAGAGAGAGATAGAAAGAAGGAGAGAGAGAGAGGGAGAGAGGGAGAAAGAGAAAGAAAGAGACAGAGACAGAGGAAGAAAGACAAAAAGAGAAAGAGAAAGAGGAGAGAGACAGAAAGAAAGAGATAGGCAGAGGGAGAAAGGGAGAAAGGGAGAGAGAGAGAGAGAGAGAGAGAGAGAGAGAGAGAGAGAGAGAGAGAGAACTGCATGCAGGAAGGCAGTTTTCCTTAACTCTGACCTCCGACCTCCACCTCATGCACCCTCATGCATCTCCATCCCCATCTCAAATGAAAAATCATTGCGGATATTACATTATGTATTTTTATGACATCCAAGTCTCCTGCATGCCAACTCCTGCTTGGTCTTCAGGGGAAGGGATGGAGGGAGAGAGGGATGGAGGGAGGGATAGAGGGAGGGATCGAGGGATGGAGGAAGGGATGGAGGGGGACAGGGAGGGAGAGATGGAGGGAGCGAGAGAGGAATGGAGGGAGCGAGAGAGGGAGGGATAGAGGGAGGGATGGAGGGAGACAGGGAGGGATGGAGGGGGAGAGGGAGGAGAGAGGGAGGGATGGAGGGAGCGAGAGAGGGATGGAGGGAGCGAGAGAGGAAGAGAGGGATAGAGGGAGAGGGAGAGAGGGATGGAGGGGGATGGAGGGAGAGGGAGGGAGAGATGGAGGGAGGGAGGGAGAGATGGAGGGATGAAGCGGGAGAGGGAGAGAGGGAGGGAGAGAGAGATGGAGGGAGAGAGGGAGGGAGGGAGGGAGAGAGGGAGGGAGGGAGGGAGAGATGGAGGGATGAAGCGGGAGAGGGAGAGAGGGAGAGAGAAAGGGATGGAGGGAGAGAGAGAGGGAGGGATGGAGGGAGAGAGGGAGGGAAAGAGGGATGGAGGGAGAGAGGGAGGGAAAGAAGGAGGGAGAGAGGGAGAGAAAGAGGGATGGAGGGAGACAGGAAGAGATGGAGGGGGAGAGGGAGGGAGAGAGGGAGGGATGGAGGGAGAGAGGGAGGGAGGGAGAGAGGGAGGGAGGGAGAGAGGGAGGGAGAGAGGGAGAGAGGGAGGGAGGGACACAGGGCCCTGTCCAAATGAAGTGCACTCCACACACGGGGCTGACTTTCATGTCGACCCTGAGAGCATACTAAACTAAACCACTTCCCTCCTGATGGCCAGTCTACAGCACAGTTCAAATGGCCCCACTCCTGTCTTTCTCTCTCTCTCTTTCTCTTTCTCCCTCTCTCTCTCTCTCACTCCTGTTTCTTTCTGTCTTTCACTTTTTACAATGAACATATGGTTTCTCTTGTGCACAGCAATTTAGGGGGTACAAAAAATGTGGCCACCAACACACACACACACACACAGACTATTAGTATGGCTTTGGTTAGTATGTATGTGTGTGTGTAAGTGTGTGTGTGTGTGTGTGTGTGTGTGTGAGACTCACTATGGCAAAGGAAGGACATGATCATAAACATGAACAGTGTCCATCTCGTTTGGTAGACGACAGTAGACAGGTCGGTTTGTTGTGGTGACCAGAACAACAACAGTAACATTTCTGCTTCAAGAGACACCCCAATTGAAAAAAAGACACTAGGATACTCTCTGTCACCCCTGCACTTGGAATTTCTGCTCTTGCTGGCAGGGTTGCCAATAAAATTGCTAAATTAAATCAAAGCAAAATCACATTAAGGGATGTCCTATTTCTTTTTTTTGCTGCGGGTCATACATGTTACTGACCACCCACCTTAAACCAAACCACATAAAACAGAATGTGTACACACACGCGCACGCACGGTCTGTTTTGGTTGGTGGGGAAACCCAACTGACAGGCACAAGAAGACGGCAGAGATAAACTGTTGAAGCCACAAGAGACACGGGAGACGTCTAATCTACAGTCACTAGTGTACATTACCAATTCCACAAATTGTTTCTCTGATTATGTCTGGCAAACAATGAGCTCGCTGCAGCATCCACTGCCGTCGAAAAGTGGACAAGCTTAAAAACGCGATGTGTGTAAACAACCCAGCGGCAGCACTAAACATTGCCTCATTTTCATCAAACATCTTCACAATCACTTCCTCATAATCACAATTTTCTCAAATCCTAAGAGTTTTAATACATAAATAAATAAATGAAAAATACACATCAGTATCGCCCAAGGAGTGCTGCAATGCGCCACCTAGTGGCAGCTCGTCCCCAGAAGCCACAGACCGAGTCTGACTGACTGGGAGGTCTAGGACCATAAATTAGCCTTTGAAAAAACAGCGGTTTGCTCCAATTTCAAAAGCATAAACAACACATGATGGAGAGGGAGAGAGAGAGAGAGAGATAGAGAAAAAAAGAGAGAGGGAGAAACAGAGAGAGAAAGAAAGAAAGAAAGAAAGAAAGAAAGAAAGAAAGAAAGAAAGAAAGAAAGAAAGAAAGAAAGAAAGAAAGAAAGAGAGAAACAGAGAGAGAGAAAGAGGGAGAGGGTGCTTCTGACAGCTGGCCAGGCACCTATTAGTTGGCAACATCAAATGCATTAGAATCACATGTGACAACGTCACAAAAGCCCATTCACCCACTAAAATCATTACATCATATGGCCGCCGACGTGTGTGGGGGGAAGAAGGCGGCAAAGGGTAACAAAGAGTTGGAGCTAAATGTTTTCAGATGCCTGGTGCTGTTGGTGTACGTCGTGGTAGTGGGTTCAGTTGGTTGGTTGGTTGTGTATGAGTGAGTTTTGTGTGTGTGTGTGAGAGAGTATGTGAGTTGTGTGTGTGTGTGTGTGTGTGTGTGTATGTGTGACTGTGAGCCTAAATCACACACAGTGTAACTGTGGCATTGATGGGAAATGCATTCAGCCGGGGCCAGCTTTGAACTCCACCCCGCCACCCCCCGCCCTCTCAGCTTTCTGACATAACTCAAGTAAAAAAGTGAAAACAGACGCAGACACAAACGAATAACAGCACGTGTGTGTGCGTGTGTGTGTGTGTGCATGTGTGTGTGTGTGGGGGGGGACACATCCTTCACAGCTCGGCCAAGACCAGGCCGTCCGGCAACATCACATATGTCAGACAGTGCAGGTTTGCACCAGTCACGCTATGCGCACACCCCTCCACCATTTCCAAAAAAAAAAGAAAAAAAGATCCAAACAGCCAAAAAGATGGCTCTAAGGTTAATGCTCTGACCGTAACGCGATACTCGTGTTTTAAGTGGAGGAAAAGCGCTTCGCCATTAAGGGGTTACGACTCGCATGTTGGTTCCAGCCGTGCCCTCTGTGAGCGAGAGATAAAAACAACTCGTGCTTTGGATGCAGTGGAGAAGCGACAGGCTCTCGGCATGCACTGCATCGGAGCGAGATCACCTCCCATAAGATGTAATATCCGTAACGGCATGTTGCCACCTGGTTAGGCCGCTATGCAGCTGCAGGCTGCTGTGGGAGGTGGCCTTGGGATTGGAGGGTCGCAGGTTCGAATCCTCTACCACTAGGAAGAATGTGGGGGTGGGGGAGTAAATAACTAGTGCTCTCCTGCCCCTGAGCAAGGCACCTAACCCCATATTGCTCCAGGGACTGTAGCCTGCACCTAAAATAACTGTAAGTCACTCTGGATAAGAGCATCAACCAAATGTAATGTATTCTAGTCTGATAATGTGGTGCTTTACAGTGTTAAACGTCACTTGTACAACACTTTTACAGTCAAAGGAAACCATCTGCTAAATACTATAACTGTAACTGTTAACCCTATGGGCCCTAGCCTATTTTCAGGGTATTTTTACTACCTTTACTTTTAAGCTCATATCTCAGTCATTGTAAGGGCCATTCATACATGCTATATCTTGTTTCTTTCAGGACAGTCTAGGCTATCCAGATCTGGCTTCATTTGGTGAGCTACTATTTGCACTGATTTTATAGAAAATACTAAACCAATACAAAATCATATTGCGAATTAAAAAATCTTGTATTCTTGCAAGTACCTGTCCATAGAATGCTGTCAGTAGGGATATATTTTCATATGTGAGTAGAGGAGATTGTCTGGAATCTGGCAATGTAAGAACCATGATGGTGGGATATTTAGTGGCTTATCAATTTTGGTAAATATGTAGTCTGTGCCTGATGGAAATAAGGGCCTATTTTCCATGTAATGAAGGATGTTATATCAGGATTATGCAGGATTATGGATATTATGCAGATACTTGCAGTAATTTCACAACTGTATAAAACGTGTCTTGACAGAAATGCACAATAGCAGTAGAATGGGTAAGTTCTGCTACTGTTTACATTATGCATTGACTGATAACCGCGGGTGTAAAATGGGTGAAGTAAAAAATTGTCAAATCATTACTTGGCAAATATTTAATCCCTTGTTTTACCGTGATAAATTAACGTGATAATATGTGCTTGGTGTCGTTGGAAAGCTGAGATTCTTCTGATGTGCGTGCCTTATCTATCCGATCACGGGTTCGCGAGTAATTTCAACGAGAGTAATGCCTGTGCAAAGCACTAATATGAGAGATTTTGGCAAATTTTTAAATATTAATATCTTGCCGATATTTGATCACAAAAATAAGCGTGAGGTCACGTTGTAAAGTTCTATATCTGTTGTTTTGTTTGGTCTCTCTACAATATACCATTCCGGAGTAATTGAACAGAGAAGAATGGGTGTAAATTTGGACGCATTTTGCGTCCATCAGGCCCATAGGGTTAATGAAATGCAAATGAGAGAACAATGGACCAATCAATAAATGAGAGGAAAGGGACTCACTGGCTGACACTGCCATGATCAAAGTGTGTCACACCTGGGAGGTGCCCCCTCTCTGCCACACAACCTCAGTCAGCCCGTGTCTGTTTGGGATTGTTCTAGGGGTGAGGCTGAATGTCCCACTGAATCAAGGCATCCCCCCTTTATAAGCCATCCCTGCCTGACCGTAGTTAAGGCTCTTGGCAATATGATGATCTCAAGCTGATGTCTATTCTCTGCTCTTCACCCATTGTCACCAGAACCAATGAGTTTGTTGTCAAAAGTAAAAAAAACAAAACAACACATTTGTTATTTTACTAGGATTCTTAACAACACGTTTGTTATTTTACTAGGATTCTTCTGCAGTGTAAGAACTACGATGTGAAGTGAATTCATGTTACACAATGATCCGAGACAAAGAAGTCTTCTGCAGGATGGGTCCTAAAATCGGTTCAGATGTTTATTGAGTACCCTAATCCTTTTCTTCCTCTCCCTCCCTCCCTCCCTCCTTCCCTCTCTCCCCCTCCCTCCCTCTCTCTCTCTCTCTCTCTCTCTCTCTCTCTCTTTGACTCTCTCCTTCTCTCTCTCTTTCTCCTTCTCTCTCTCCTCCCACTAGCCACAGGCAGGGAAAGATACCCTTAGCCCCCTCGCCCGCCCTTCACCATCTTCCCCTTCCAGAGAAGAGGAAGCCACGGGCCCATTCCAAAGGAAGCCACGGACCCATTCCAGAGGAAGCCACGGGCCCATTCCAGAGGAAGCCACGGGCCCATTCCAGAGGAAGCGCCTGGCCCGTATGGTTTGTCGGCGGCAGAAACACAGTGACATTTCAAAACATTTGTTTGGAAACTTCCCATTGCGTGTTTGTTCAGCAAATGTGAGCCTCTTCCACACTGTCTACAAAAGCTATGACTCACGGACGGCACAGACAATTTTTGTCGCGGGCCAGGGAGCAATTTGCTAGCCGGATGGTGGTGATGATTTTTTTATGTTCTGCTGAATATCAAGATGTTTTTTTTTTCATGCCTGTTTGTCAGTCGGACAAGTCACACATGACAACTGTGTATTCTCCGACTTTCTGGGGATTGTGTTCCATTTGGGTCAAAGCTCATCTCTCTTTCATTTTGACTAGGAGTGTAAGCAAAATTTAAACAATCTTATCATAAAAGGCTCAGTTTTCCGAGGATGAGAAAAGCACAAGGGATTGTCATAAATGTTCTACCACTGTTCTGGGAACACCTTAAGTCAGTGCAATGACAAATGACCTTCTATGTCCACATCAAGTGGTGCCTGCTAATCAGAGATGTTAGACAAAGCAGGAAAACAAACTGAACAGGAAAAAGGTCCCAAGGTCCCAGGAGGAGAACTAACCCTATAGTCAGACAGGTGACAGAAAGGGGCAGAGAGAGGCAGGGATAGAGAGAGAGAGAGAGAGAGAGAGAGAGAGAGAGGAAGAGAGAGAGAGAGGGAAGGAGAGAGGGAGAGAGAGAGAGAAAGAAGGAAAAAGAGGGAGAGAAAAATAGGGAGAGAGCAGACAGGTCATCTTATATGTCTGGCCAAATACGCACATCTAGAGAGAGAGAGAGAGAGAGAGCGAGATGATGCAAGTTCTTATTATTTTCAATGTAAATTGCATTTTTCCTCTCGTCATCAATGTCAACATCAATGACGTGACTGTTGCATTAACACCTAGGCGAGTAAAAAGTAAGTTCTCGTTCTCCTTGTACTTACTCTGTGATCTCTTATGCTGCCTAGGCTTCACTGTTGTTCTCTATTGTTACTCCCCACGCACAGTCTAGACCCACAATCATCAGTTTCACTGCATGTCCTACTACCCAGTATGTCTATGTACGTGACAAATAAAACTCCTTGTATCCTTGTATTGTAAGTCACTTTGGATAAAAGCAAGTGGCGACAGTGGTGGCCTAGCGGTCAAGGTATCGGACCTGTGACCGCAGGATTGCAGGTTCGAATCCCGGGTCGCCAGTAGCGCCACTGAGGTACCCTGAGCATGGTACCGTCCCCACGCACTGCTCCATGGGCGCTGTGTAAGTCACTTTGGATTAACACATCTGCTGGAAATGCAACGTAATGTATTAAGACTATTTATTAAATAAGAGATGCGACACAGAGAGTTCCCATGATGGTACAGGCAGCGTGCTGTTCAAAACCAGTTGTGTTACCAGCAGCTTGTATCACACGCGGGAAACCCAACCCGCATCAGGGTTGGTGTCTCTCATCGCCCCTGTGTCTGAAGTGTAACGCCTTGCTCAGTTAAATCTGTTTTTTGGCATATCCTGACTGTATCCACATAGGCATTTTAAAGCCTCAACCACATGAAATGGACTTCTTGCGAATCCTACACAACCCACACATTTGGAGGTGGTTAAACATGCAACTGCAAGTGGACCCCTACTGATGCGCTTTGGTTCACACGCTACAATTGTATTTCAAAGTGCATCACAACAGCGACATCGACTTGGCGATGAGTGACAGAATTCCTTGCATTCAGGCTGCTACCAACAGAGAGGAAAATAGCTTATTGGTTTGCTGCCTCTTTACTTATAGGCTTCTATTGTTTGGAGGAGCAAGATCGTACACTTCCATTCCTCCTCCATCCACATCAAACGATTACAGATGTCTACATCCTTACCAGAACCCCCCCCCCCCAAGCAGACTGGACAGGTTGGTGATGCCTGGGCACATATAGTTGACCTGATCAATTGCAAATCGCAATGCAGATGGTATGTTTTGAAAAGATCATTGAGACTGACAGTTTGATTTGATAGCAACAACTCAGTGTTTTGCAATTCAGAAGTGTGTCTCATGTCTTGTATCAACGTTTAAAGGTGTGAGTTTTGAGCATACTAAAAAACAATATGTTGTACAACAATGTAAGATTCTAATATTTCAAATGATATTCTGTAGAGCCCAGCATTCTTTAGAACTTTCATCCTCCCAACATTCCCATCACACCGGTGCGATGGTACTGTCGGTACCAGAAACATGGAATCCTGTCAAATGGGTTGACTTTTAGGATTCCACGTTTCTGGTACCGACAGGT
>CM050209.1:26792500-26835000 GCA_027475355.1 Coilia nasus | reverse complement strand
TTGTAGGGAGGCTTGACCTCATCTCAACAATTGTACATAGTGGTAGAGTTCCTTAATAATGTGTGGTCTGTGGTAACTTGCCTCATCAGCCAAAAAAATATCCAAAAGAAAAAACTGCAAAGCTGCTTGTAGCATGCTGTTATAAGTTCTTAAGACTAAAATAAACTTTAATGAGTGATAATACCCATGTTGATCAAGTGAAAGAACAGGGAAAGCAGTGGGAAGTCATTGTTTGCAGACACTGCCCTCTAGTGACAAAGTTAGAGAACTGCTCTCCTGAGCAGCAGCTGAAACAGTCCTAGGACAAGAATAGGCCTGATGCCATTATCAGAGAGATCATTTTTCCCAGAGGGAAAAGAGAAGGCAGTGGTTGGTCACTGCATGTCTCACACTACCCTCTAGTGACAATGTCGGAGAACTGCTCTGTTAAAGAGCCACTGAAAGGCAGTCATAGTGCGAGATTGGCCCTATGCCTTTCACAGAGTGATAACTCCTCCCAGGGGATGTTATGGGCTGTGGAGTAGATAGCAGAACACTGGAAAAGAGCAGTTTATTGGCAACATAACTGGCCAATTACAACTTCAATGCTGACCCAGGAATTCTAATGCTGTACATCCAATGCAACTTATCTTTCTTGCGTGATAGAAGAGGTACACAGATCAAAAGCTACAGTTTGATTTTTACATGGTATATATTTCTCTCTCTGGTGCAAAATATGATGTGATAATACTGATAACATTCTCCCCACATTGAAGGCAGAGGACACATGGTTGCCCATTCTGTGGTGACATTTTCAAACCCGTCGCACCGTGTTGACAATACAAAGTGACTATGAGGGGGGACAACGGGGGAAGGCGTCTATGAATGACTTTCCAGAGCAGAGGTAAGCCGTTTCAGACAGATTCAATTCAGAGATGTAGCAGCTTTACAAGGCCCAGAACGTTTAACAACTGCAATTACAGTTCATAAACTCTCTTGTTAAAAAGGTTTCTGCTGTTGAGTGCAGCCTTATAAGGGGAACTCTATTTTCTGTGACGTGTAACTTGCTTGCAACCAAACAAGGCTGTCTTTTTGAAAGTCTGAATTTTCCCATTATCACAGAATTCTGAAGAAAACAGATTTTATTCTAGGAAAGCAATCACATGACTTCTTGATCTAGGCTTACTTCATGTTGCTCTGTCAACTGCATCCTGTTAGGACTGCTGCAATACAGCCATCATTTTTTTTAATTAAATGACATCAACATTTGCAGTTTCAAGCAGAGACTCCTCTCAGAGAATCCTGACAGAGCCTAGTCACAGGACCATGTGATCACACATGACGCGCCTCTGAGCTACATCACACCACTGCTTTGCCAACAGAGGTGAAAACATGGAGAGAGCCCAGGGGTTACTAACCAAAATATCATGGCCTAAAACACTCCACGCAAGCTAGCTAGCTCAAGTGTAATAACACTTTCAAGTCTAAAAAGGCTCTGTAAAGTGTTTTTTTTTTTTTACTGTCATCTTAAAATTGGGTAATTTGAATATGGGAAACACTGGTTAATGTGGTCAATCCCAGCCCCTCCCTGAAATTGCAACAATTTCACAGACCTCAGATGAGATCCTACTCAAGCCATGTAATTGAAGCTATTCAAAAAATGAGCAAGACATGGTAACTTGAGATGGGAACTTGAAGTCTGTTTTTGTATGCAATGCCAGAAACGCTGCCATGTTGTACAAACATCCTCTTAAGTTAGCACGTTAACCGCCTAGCCATCCATCCTCATATCCTCAACAGATGGTTCTCGCCTAAAAACTGGGCCGAAGAATGCGTGCAAATATTACATTAACAGAAGAAAGTACAACGGGAACAATGAAAAGGGGTTTATCTCAGGCAGTCAGACCTTAGACATCAAAGCCAGTGAAGAGCTTTTGAGCCTTTTTATGGGTAGGACCAACAGGTTAAACCGGTGGGACTACAGCAATTGCTTTTCATGAACGACCACAACGCTATTGCCTGAGGCTGCAATTTTACACAGTCAACACAAAGTCCTGCTCCCAGGAACACAACACCCACAGGTGGCCTACACACCCACTGGATTGTGGAGGTGCGCCGTGTGCAAAAGTCCGATCGAGTCCTATCAATCAGCATTTTATTCATTTTTCTTAGCACCACCAAATATGATTTTTAGAGTCATGCTTTCCAGACCACTGAGGAATGTGTGACCAATGCCAGACCGATGCATTCCTCCCTCTTCACTTGGCTCTGCGCTCGCCCGAAGTGGTATGGAAAATGCCAGCTATTGCACTTGGCCCTGGCTTTCCCTTTCCAACCATGCTGGGGCAAACCTGGAAAACCATCATTAGCGGGTGTCTTCACACAACCACCACTGCCATATAATTCAAGAGTACGTTTGTATGGGCAGCTCTAGACTGCTGGATGATGGGTCAATAGCACCCAGAGACTCAATCAGTACAAAGAGTGCACGGAAGCAGGTCAAATCCCATTACCCAAAATTGGCGTACACCCACAGCTTGGCCAGTAAAGACCTTGGGTAACAGGTCACAAACGCGTGCGGTCCCTACAGGCCTGACCATCTGCGGTAACGAGGGGACGCATGCTTCGCTGGTCTCCATCCTCCAACCAACTCTGCAGTTGCCACAGCTTCTGGTAGGTGAAGGCCGCGCTGCGCTGGGCAGTTGTTTGCCAGCCGAATGCGCCCAACAACAGGAAGCAGGAAGCTAAAGCTGGCCTCTGATTGATGGCACAAAAGAGGGCGGGACAGGAGGAAACGGGACCCACCCACCTCCCCCTTGTCGTCTCTCCAGGGACACCTCAGCATTCCACAGCTAGAGAATGCCATATCTGTGCTAAGCAGCCCCTTGCTATCAGCTAGAGAATGCCATATCTGTGCTAAGCAGCCCCCGTATGGAGCCCCAACACAGAAGAGCCGTAAATGCTCTGGACTGGTTATCAGTTATCTTATCAAATGTAAAAGAAAGTTCGCACACTGAAAAAGACATTAAAGTCAAGCACAGGGAGTTCTGTTTGATTTTTATTTTTTCTGAGAGCAGAATAGTCTAGTCTAGTCAAATAGAACTCCCTGTGCCTGACTTTAATGTCTTTTTCAGTGTGCGAACCTTCTTTTACTTTTGAACGGTCTTTTTTGGGTACACGCACCTACTGATTTTTTCTGTACATCTTGAGCGCAACAATACTCCTGCCTATCAGTTATCTTATCAAATTAAGTTAAGCTAGAGATAACAGCCACCAAGATGACCTATCACATGGTGAGGTGAAGGCAAATAACTCTGTGACACAAAGCTATAGTCATTATTTCAGGTGACCTCTAAGAACATTATCCTGCTTGTCTCCCATTTGCATGTAGGAAATATTATAATCCACGATTTCTTGTATATTTAGAATAAAATATGCATAAACTACTGAAATAACCATTTTAACTGGCTACTTTATGGCATCCCTTTGGAAAAAGTAGTGCAACAGTCAGGCATTCGTTATTTTGGCTACTACAGTTTTTGTGGTTACCATTAATAAGCGCATTGATATGGAATGGCAATTCACCTTTCTTTTTTAAATCTATGTCAAAGCTTAGCCTGGTCATAAAACCAGCCCCTTGTACGACACTGCATTTATACAGAGGGTCTGGCTGTCCTGTATTGAGAAACGTTTTCTTCCTGGAGGTGTAGAAGTTTAAAACGATTGGATCTGCCTTTACCCAATCGGTAAGGTCTAGTCGTGACATATGCAATTAGCCTGGCTGTAAACCTGCCTATGCACTACAATTCAAATGTAGCGCACACAGTCGACGTCATCGCTCACGAACACTCCCACTGCTCGCTGATCGGAGCAGTAAAGATACCACCAGAGTCAACCATGAAGGAAACCCAGACTACCACTATAGGGAGATGATAATTGCGCAGAAGTGCGTAGGCAGGCCTTAGGCAGGCTAGTCAAAGGTAGCCTGTTCAAGTTAATGATCTCCTCATTAGCCAATCAGGAAATAATTTCATTATATGTCCATTTATATGTCTGCCTTAACAGTGCAGAGAGTGGACACTATTTTCAGTTAAAAGAAAGTTTAACATCTGATATAATCTGGAAATTTACATGCTTTTCCCTTCTTGAACTGAGCCCAAACAAGGTACAGCCTACAAAGCCAGATGTTTGGCCTAAAAAGCCAGGCTCTCTAAGCAAAAAGAGGAAAAAAAGTCCATCACTTCTTGATCTTCTCTGGACCTCGTAGCTGCCACTTGTGACTGGAACGTTAGAAACCCACAATGTTTTTTTGATTCCCAACATAATCAGAAAAATTCCAAGAGACAAACATTCTCCCTAAGCATGCTGCACAAATGTCTCGCTCTCCTGCATCCTCCTGCAGCCTCTGGAGGACTTGTGGTTCGCCTCACACTATCAGCAGCAAGGCAATGAGCACATGAGCTGCAGAGAGAGAGAGGGGGAGGGAGAGAGAGAGAGAGAGAGAGAGAGAGAGAGAGGAGAGAGAGAGAGAGAGAGAAAGAGAGGGAGAGAGAGGAAGGGAGAGAGAGAGAGAGGGAGGGAGGGAGGGAGGGAGGGAGGGAGGGAGAGAGAGAGAGAGAGAGGGAGAGAGAGGGAGAGAGAGGGAGGGAGAAGGAGGGAGGGAGAGACAGAGGGACAGGGACAGAGTGAGAGAGAGAGAGAGAGAGGGGGCTAGCATGGTCGTGGGGATTTGCACTGTATTAAACTTTCAGCAGGATAAGAGCTGCCAGGGTCCAATCGGCAAAGCCCTGCTAAGCTCTGGTGGTCTGCCACTGCTGTGTCACTAATGGCAAAGGGGATGGTCATATTGCGGACGCGTCGGCACACCAGTGCGATTCACACCACCACCACCCCCCACCTCCCCCCTTCTCACTGCACACCTCCCCTTCAGTCAAGGCCGACTAGATCGTCTTGCCCACAGCATTAAAAGGAGAAGAAAGGAAGTAAACGTCCTCCTCAGACAGAAATCACTACTTTGCAGGGCGTTGTCAATGACACAAAGGCATGTTATGCCTGTAAGGCACGTAATGATTGTGGAACAATAAATGTCAAACCAAAGCCTTTCACTGAAATCCCTGTCAGCTAGTTTGAACTTCTGTTACCAGTAGACATTAAAGTCAACACTAGAAAAACAGGCCTAATATCCGTTCCATCACTTCTCAATCTACAATTATTCCAACCTCTTTCGCAATATGAAGTGGCCTTACTTATAATGGTCATCGCCAGAGCACATGACGGAGTCAGCTGTAGTGGAGCCTGTCTACGTGCGGAACAATGGCATGCTGGCCATCTACACATTCCCATCTGATTCCCATCCAATCCCCACCTTTTCCAGACAGGGCCGTGTTGTGTAAGCGGGATCCTGTTTGGACTTTGGGGGAGGCTTCTGCAATCCGGATCTCCTCCAGTCAACGGCAGCCTGCCGATTCCCAGCAGGGGGATGGAGAGGTGGTGGGAAAGGCTGCTGGTATTGGTGGTGGTGGTGGGGTTGGGTGTGTGTGTGTGTGGTAACTCATTCAATGGCAATGCGTGTGGGTGGTGGGTAGGTGGTGTTTGTGCGTGGGAGTGGGTGCTGTGTGTGTGTGTGGTGTGTGTGTGTGTGTGTGTGTGGTAGTTTATTCTGAACTGAACTGTGGGATATTCCCCTCTGCCGGTCGGGCGGAACTCAGCCGCCTGACTGCCACATCCTGCCTTATCAAAGCACGGAAGTCGAGCGTGCGGAATCGGAATCCGCGCTCCACCAGCCTCCGTTTCCACAACCAGTCCGGCACCGCTGGGGCAGACAGGCTGGGTGTACGGAACCAGACCCGGGAGGTGTGTGTGGGGGTGGGGGGGCGTCTGTGGATCCGGGACTAACCTCTGGGAGACGCCAGCCCAGCAGCAGTGTTAAGTTCAGCTGAGTGACTGATGGGGTGGGGGAGGAGAGGCAGGAGAGAGAGAGAGAGAGGGTTGCAGAGGTGTAGATGATGAGAAAGAAGACGAGAAATGCTGACTGACAATATACGGAAGACGAGATGACCGATCCCTTCCAGGAACCAAAATGTCTAGTGAGCGCATTCAAATACAAGTTCATACATTCTGTTCACACTGAACATCACAATAATGTAATGTAGAAAAAAAAGCATCTCGGGTAAGAATTTAATAGTGGAATTTTATAGTATTTTTTTTTTGGTGTGCCTACAAAATTCTAAAATATTAAAAATCAGCTGTTACAACAAAGTTTGATGGCCACTTAGCAAATCAACTTAATAGGTGCAGAATGTGGCCTTTGCTGCCAAAAATAAAACCCCTCCAGACTTACCACAATTATGTAATTTTGGCCATGAGAAACAGTCTGAGTCTACATATTCCCATGCATTCCATGTATTGTGTTTAGTTTTCTGCTATTGTTTTACATTCTACAAGACAGGAAAACTCATTTGAACGAGCCTAATGCATTGTTACAGGGCTAGAGACCCTATAAAAAAGAAAAACTCCCATCCTCTAACATTTATGCAACTCAAGCCTAGTCTGTAGACTGACTATCAAGCTGCAACAGCAATATTTTTTTCTGAACTTCTCATTGGTGACACAATTCAGCATTTTACTTTAGTCCTTTAGGTCTGTCGCTTATTTTTCCTAGAAAAACAGCAGCAGAGGGAGGTCAGTGAATTTCAGAGCAATTAGCCTATGAAGTGTTTCAGCACGTGTTTCTGCGCTCGCAAGCCGCGTCCTGTCGGAGAGCGGGACGTGGCTGCTGAATAAAGATGAGAACGGTGACTTGTCCCCTGGCCGGCCCGCGTTGACCTCGCAGCGACGCATTAGGAGATCCCGCTGATAAAAGCTGCACTTTCACACCCCATTGCAGCTAAACACTCAAAGGCCAGCCTGCGCTAATGAGAGACATTTAGAGGTGCCAAGAGCAAGAGAGAGCGCGGCTGACCGCGAGGGCTCCGAGACCACCAAGCCTGACTGCTCAACCGTGCAGTCAACAGACGGTTCGCTGCCACTCAGCCACGACCACAAAGCCACACGCCGCAGGCCCCCACTGGACCTCTGCGAACCGTGGAGCTAAATCTGGTGCTCCACTACGGCCCACAGCCCACCTCATAGGTCTTTCCACCACCCAATGAGCTGGAATGTAAGAAAATGTGTTCTAAGAACTGCAAAGAACAACCTTCTGAACATCATTCTAGAATTAACTAAGAAAGGACTGAGAGCTGCCAGGTGAGCTACAGATTGTACTTCGGCACATATAGACTGGAAGATTTTACTGTACCACCCACCACGTACTGTCCAGTCTGGCTTGCTGACGTCATTCCTGTGCGAACCCTGCTCACTTATAAAACAAGGCTTTACCGAATGCGAGCAGATTAAAAAATAAAGCACTTGACCTCCTGGCCGTTAGCAGTGGGAGCTGCAGTGTCTCCTCTCGGAGGGTCACCTCCTGACCAAACAAAAGCAGGGGACAAGCAGCCCCAGAGCTGGAGCCACCACATGGTCCTGGCTGAAAGGAGTCCAAGCCAAACTTCGAACCCCAGTTTGGCCCGAAAGGCCTGGAACTCCAGCATTCTTTGCTCACAGCCATGACGGTTCGCTCTCATCTAAAACAGCTTCCACAGCAGACCTTCAGTGCATGGGCCTGTGAATCATACCACCACTCGTGCCACAATCCTTTGAAAGATCAGGTTTCCAGAAAAAGAGCTCCTGCTAAGACCATGGCCTTCTCGAGCTTTGGCTTTAGATGGCTACTGGTTAAGGGGCTAGCATTTCACACCACAGTGAAGAATCTCAAGGATGTACCCTGGTATCTGCCCAGATCAATTTCAGTTCTTTATAAGTGTGTAGGAATGGGAAAAAAACAAGTACTTTGGTGAGATGGTTAACAAGCAAATGTTTATGTTGGTTGCCATATTTCATTACCCTGTATTCATACATGTGTAATGCCAAAGTTTAATCGAATCTAATCTAATCAAAAGACATCGCTTGCCATTCATTTTTTGCATTTTTTGAAATAGGAGAAATAGGTTTAGGCTTACCAGAACAATTAACTAGAACTGTCTAATTAAGACTGTGGATAACAAAAACATGTCTGTCAATGGGCAAAACTGGATAAGTTACATACACCATTTCAAAACTGCCAAAACATAGTATGCATCTACAGTCAGAACTGCACAGAGGGGGTGATCAGACAGCAAGCCCAGCTGAGACAGAACATGAGCAGTGATTGTAACCTGAGAGAGACAGACAGATAGAGAGAGAGAGAGAGAGAGAGAGAGAGAGAGAGAGAGAGAGAGAGAGAGAGAGAGAGAGACAGAGAGAGACAGACACAGAGACAGAGACAGAGAGAGAGAGCCTTACAGTGTCCCACCCAAGTCCATACCCTGTAATCTAAGCAGCTCTTTTATAAGGTCCACTCCAACACGACTTACAGACTAAACACTGAGCCACCCAAAGTGCTGTCCTTTCACCTGCTTTCAGGCATCTGATCCTACAGTTCTGTATAAGTGTTCACAAGACTTGTTTGTCAAAAGAAAGAGAACTCCGCCATCATTTTAATAATGGGGCTGTTATATAGGATAGCCTGCATGAAGCCTATTTTAAACTCTGTATACAGGGTGCTGTTAGGACCCAGAACGTCAGTCCTCATTACGGGAATGGAAGTAGGCTGCTGTAATCTCGGAGAGTATTCTGCTTTTATTACGCACTACCCTGATGGTGAAATGAAGGAACTAATTTAGGAAAACAGAAAGGGGGCAGAGTGCAGTCAAATGCTTGTACCCACACCACAGCAGTTCTGACAGATTGCAGGTTTTTGAATTAGCAGAAGTTTCTCTTACCGTCTGAGCGCCAGTCCTGCAAATGAACGAGCTGAGCTGTGCGCACTCGGACACGGTCACCAGCACCGTCGTTAGCGCCATTGGCAAAAGACAGGCCAACAAAAACAGTTTCAGGTCACCGAGAGTGTGTCAAAGAGCAACACGCTTGAACCAAGCTCAGACTTGTTATCCAGGTCAGTCCAGTGCAGAGATGAATAAATCCCACCCACCTCTGGGGAAAGGATGTTAGAAGATAAGGACATAGCCAATGTGTCACTTGCAGTATCCGGTGAACTATGGCACATTCGAACAAATGAAACGGATGAAGCACAGTGCAATTACCTGCTAACGGACCTACTGAAACAGACACACAGCTTAAGCCTATGGTCATTTTCACCAATTAAGCTATGTGATCTCTAGTCTGTTCTTCACAAACCACATACTGTTGAGGTTTTGGAAAACCAAAGCCTCTGTATAATTATTTTAATCCTTGTCGTTCCCACTGAATGCCTTAAAGGGGTGCCGGTGTAAGCCTGGCAACACCTCTTTCTGCAAGAACAACTAACCAGGCCAAGCCTTCCTCACGGTGCTTATGTAATGTTTGTCCAAACCTTAACCATTCTTGGAGAATAAAGCAATGTCTTTCACAGACTCCTTTCGAGATGATCCAGTGTAAAAAAAAAATCATTTAATTTAGCCCACAGTCAGGCCAATTAAAAGGAAACTGATTTCTTTTTTTTATCACTTTTGCATGTGGAAGACAATGCAGGGCTGACAGATTACTATACGCAGAAGTAATCAACAACCTGGACAGACAGCATGTGAAAGATAGCTTCTTTAAATAAGTTACATATTGTACATACATATAAAACGTCTAGTAGGCTGTTAACAAATGTGGTATTTTGGTGCTACAAAATACATGTTGCCTACAGCTACAGGCTATGACTTGTAACTGAATGAGTAACCAAGCCTGTTATTGAAGCTTAATCATGAGCTGTGTGAGAAATCAATTCTTAAAGCTAAGGGTCTATTTCTCTTACTGGGTTAATGTGCTACCGGTTACAGGCTGACTCTATGCTCTGCAGGAGACCATTTTTCCATTTTCTCTACCGGTGTGGCCGAACCTCTCTCCTGCACTTACTGTACAGGGTAAAGGTCCACAGATCTTTCAGCCTCGGACACACAGCTGCTTTTAACAGGTGCAGTTGGAGTGTGCAGTGTGTGTGTACAAATAACTGAGTGTATTAATGTGTGTGTTTGTTTGTTGGTTTCTTGTCATCCTACAAGGTGGGAAAAATCTGAAGGCTGTCAACTGTTACTTACCCAATTTTAAGATACCTCCTCCTGACATTCTGAATGAGAAAAACACATATTTGATTGGAATGTTTGTGGAATGATTTCAAGAGCAGCCATTACTACAAAATGCCCATCTGCATTTCACAAGGAAAATTGCTTCTGAATAAAAGAAGCCAGCTCCATAATTTAAGAGCGCTCTCTGGACAAATTTGTATGTTGTTTAATAATGAACAGCAGGGGGTGGTTAGAGGTTAGCCATATCCATAAAAACAGGCAGATCAGGGGAAAATCTCACCTCCAACTGCAAGCACAGTTTGGGGAAGCAGTATGCCCTCTGAATAAACACACAGGTGCCACAAACGGTGGCTACTTGTTACACCCTTTTCGCAACACCATCACCTCTCACTCACACACACACACGTACACGGCGGGGGGGGGGAACCCCGCTGAACCCTCTTTGGGGACTGTGTGTGCGCTCTCTTTTTCCACTGAGGAAATCTGAAAACAACCAGGTAGTTTGGAACTGGATGGAAAAACAATCCAAGACCACAATGAATAAAACGTGTGGACCTAACAGTTTTTCACGTGTTACTGAAAATGACAAAAGAGTAGTTTGGTACTAAACCAAATTAGGGTTCACAAAGCCCTATACATAACATAAACATACCAGCCATTGCACTAAATTAAGTTATCTTCTTGCTGAATATCAAGCCTTCATATGATGACATTGTTTATAAAACAGAGGGGGTATGGAAGTCAAAATCTTACAATCACCACTGACGTACTCAATGTCATTTCTTATGGCAACAGGCAATTGTTATTTAAGGCAGTAGCCTACTGTCCTGGTCTGAGGCTAAACTGTGCATCTTGTAGGCCTGCGGAATGTCAGCTGACATAAAACTAATTAATAGAGAAACTGAGAAAGGTAAGGTATAGCCTGCATCAGTAACACCCTCACCAAGCCCGTAAAGAATTAATGTTTATATAATGGAACATGGCCCTAATGTGCTCCAGTTGGTTTAAAGCCAGCGTTTTATGTTCTTTTTAGGCTGTTTCTTGAGGAAATGTTCTATTCTGAGAATCACTTCACAAAACGGAAACGCCCCGGCGACCTTATTGCACACGCCTGTGCATGGTTTTTCTTTTCTGTGAATGGGTTCCAACTAGGATGTCGACAGAGAACTCCATTCGAAAGTTTCTTCAAACCACAGTACACCAGCTGTTCAGATGTAAACAGTTGCAAACATACAACCGTGGGTGGAGGCCAGAAAACGTTTTACTCAGTAGAACTTACAAACATTTTCTTTAACTCTGCAGCTGAGTGACCAAACTTTTAACATTAGAGATACTACACAGGCGTCCCTGCAGTAACTGAATACGCATGGCAGAATCATTAACGTGCCATTTTATGTATGCCGCCGTCCAATCAAACCGACTACCTGCCACAACGTCGTCGTGTTTAACACCATTTATGGTTGCCCCTTTGAGGACAGCTCGATGAAAACCCCAAAGTAACTTTCCTATCCAAGTTTACTGCTACTATTAGGTTACCATAACCCTGTGAGGCGTTGGTGATTTATATCGAACCCTCACCTTACTGGGTATGCTAAGGTGACCATGACTATTGCAAGTATCATTACCCTAAATAGAGCGAATGTAGTTTGACTTAACATCAGGTAAGTAAAGCATTATTCTCCCCCCTCACCACGTCTCTTTAAGAGGCAAGGCATGCTACTGTTCCACGTACAATACACCAAAACAGCTGTCTAGGACTGTAGCTAGTAGGCTAATATTTCTGTTAGCTAACGGTAAAGCTAGCTATCTTCATGTACACAAAGCATCAATAATCGACAAGCAGCAACCGGTCTGACTGTACAGTAGAATGAGGAAAGTAAAACAGCATACCAGATAATCCATGTACTGCCTGATTAATTGGTCGTAGTCCTCAAGAAAGTGCAATCCAATCAGCGATGATTGTCTGGGAAATATGTGGTGTAGATCTGATGCATCAAGAAGTCTGTGTTTGACGACCAGCAGCTTTGTATTCCCCGCCTTTCCAGTGGAAAATATATGAAGTTACTGTAGTTACCGACAACTATTGAGTTTCCCCGAGGCTCTGACTAAACCAATGTACTGCACAAGTGAGAGGTCCTACTCTCTTATCTGTATCAAATGCATACTCCCTTTCCTCTAGTGTTTGCTTTGGTACCTAAATATCCGAGTTTGGCTGTGGCTGTAGTGATAGCTAGCTACTATGTTGCAGGAACTATGGAAATCTCTTTTTCACATCTTACGTAGCGAGAGTAGAGATCCTGTGGAAGTAACAAGACATACCACATTCCAGCCTCAGAATATTTCTTTGAGAAAACGATGTCAAACAGACCAAATATGTCGAGTAAAAACAGTAAAAAAACACGTTTATTGACTTCTTTATAGTAATATGAATCGATGTATTCTGCAACTGTTTACGAATGCGTTATCAGAAAATTACATGGCCGTCAGCCAAGGTTTTCGAAAAGCAAGGAGAGTGGACAATCTTGTTCTAAATTTTCTCTAACCTCCAGCAGCCATGATGTCATGTACTTGATATATCACGTGATTGAGTTGGTTCTTATTATCCTTGCCCGTACTGACATCTAGAGGTGACACTAAAAAGTTCTTACTTTACATTACATTACATTACAGACGTCTCTGTAATCATTTTACCACACATCCCATCCGCACAAGGCGTAGCCTACAGTTAATTTTGTGGGCACATATGGCGTTATTATCAAGAATAATTCAGTATCCATATGTAGCCTCATCATCGAGACCAATTTATTTAACCTCTATCCTCACAAATGTATGTCACACATGAAAGCGACCTTTGAAAATATTCAGTTTAGTTTAATCTAACTTAGATGGTGGAGTTTTAGTCGGAGGCTGACTTTCATGATAACTTCATGATAACTTACTGGATCCCACAATTTATTTTGAAACTATAATCTAATAATTTTTTGGGGGGGTTTGTGGAGAGGCATTTCAGAACTAACACAATCTAGCAGACATAATAATCTAACCAGTAGGCCTACATAAAGGGCCACCTGAAAAGAAGGCCAAAAGTAGCCTTTATGTCAAACTACAAAGCCAGGTAGCACAGTAAAACAAATATGAATATTCTTCACAAAGTAGGCCTAAAGTCGAGACAGCAAGATGACATCTCGCATGACTCTTCCCCTAAGAAGGCCTGTGAATTATGAATCAACTAGGCTAGATAAGGGTCCATGTCACCTAACACAAACACTGAGAGTTGTGTTATGACATTATTATAACACTTAGTTAAGGCCATGGACATATAAGAGATATCAGCTTTGGACTAGACTCCAATTTTGCCAGCTCCAGCCTTACAGTTGGCATGTTTAAACATTGTACGTTTCATGTTACTTCTTTTACTTCCCTTTATTTTTACAGTTTTGGCCCTATGGCTATTGTCAAGGTTCCTTGAGAAACCTTGTGAAATGAACCTCGACAAAGGCAGTGGGGCCAAACGTCAGAAATAAGGGGGATAATAAGGAATAACGTGGTAGAGTGTGTGGCTGGCTATATTCTTCTATTCTAGTCTAGGCTCTGTCCTAGCCTGCACCTTGAGTATGAATGTGCATTCTTTCCTTTCTTTACAAACATTATAGCCTGAAATAAAACACTGGAGGAGTATTACACCTTCAGAGAATGACCACTGTGCTGTTAAATTGGATTATTTTGTGATTGTTTTATGTATTACAAATTTCTGATTATGTGTTACAAATTTCTGATTTTCATTTCACCCTTTAATTATTTAACAGTCACAATTTCTGCAAAATAAAACTGAACAAGATGACCTGTTCAGAGATGATTGAAAAATGTTGAATTAAAATAATACAAAACATGGACTTCAGGCCTATGTATGGCCTGACATTAAGCTGCAGTTGTGAGCTGATCATAAATTATTGGTCTTTGACAAATATCATTTAAGCATTTGAGAGGAAAATCATTTTGATCTCCGTTTTAAATAAGCTGCTGTCATTTTGACCTGTAGCTTTGACAGTGAGGGTAGGATTTTCACTTCACTCTGAAAAATTAGGGCACATTTTTCTTCTTGTTAAAGGTCTAATGTATCGTATGTTACAAATTAAGTATGAGGAACATCACAACTTTCATAATGCATCAGAATATATATCACTTCTGTCCCGAGAAAAACTATCTTTAGCCTATTCTCTGTTTAATTGTTTCGATTGGCTCCACCCACGATTTGTTGGGCTAGTTAAAATACGTATGACTGATACTGTTGCCGTTCCGAAGCATCTGGAACTCGAGTTCGAACGCCTGGCCTCAGCAAAATTCTTTGGACATAACCCAGGCTCTATAAGTAATTTAATCAATCGTTTTTGGTTCTTTTCTTGTAATCCACTGACACCAAAGAGGACGAAAACAACTTATACGAAGCAGGAGACGCTGTATGGTACGTGGGTTGTAAGGTACTGTTACGAGTGTTGTTCAGAGCCAGTTGGCCACGGCTCTGCTAGTTTGCGGCTTGTATTATGGCGCTCAGAGCAAGAGCTTTGTATGATTTCACTGCCGAAAACCCGGGAGAGATATCAGTGAGAGAAAACGAACTTTTGACTTTGTACAGCGAAGAAGTTGTCGAAGGATGGTTAGAGGGAACTAATGCCAGCGGGGAGACCGGACTCTTCCCAGCCTCATACGTGGAAATTCTGAACAGTCATCTCGACGCAAATATTTCGCAGAACAACAACGGCACATCTGGAGATGGGTATTATGGAAACCATTCCACAAGTAGCCAAAGTCACCCAATGGAAGTACCCAAGACCTCCACCCCTACTCATGCTGCCTCTTGTGCTGCACAAGTACATCAAAGGCTCAGTTATCAGACAAGCCAAGGGAGCGACGATGATTGGGACGATGACTGGGATGACAGCTCCACGGTGGCAGACGAGCCAGCCGTTAGCCAAAGTAAAGATGGACAGTCAGTGTATTCATTAAATACTTCACCACGTTCGCACCAGCAAAAAGGGTCTGCAACTGTGGGCAGAAATCTTAACAGATTTTCAACTTTTGTGAAATCCGGGGGAGAGGCTTTTTTACTGGGTGAAGCAGCTGGATTTGTCAAAGATGGTGATAAGATTTTTGTTGTCATGGGTGACTGTGGTCCCGAGTGGCAGGAGAACCCTTATCCCTTCGCATGCACAGTGGATGACCCAACAAAGCAGACCAAATTCAAAGGCATGAAAAGTTACATGTCTTACAAGCTCACGCCAAGCCACACACAAAGCCAGGTACAGAGGAGATACAAGCACTTTGACTGGTTGTACGCAAGGCTGGTCGAAAAGTTTCCTGTTATCTCAGTCCCCCACCTGCCCGAGAAGCAAGCCACTGGCCGCTTTGAAGAGGACTTCATATCTAAGCGGCGGAAAGGACTTATATGGTGGATGAACCACATGACCACTCACCCAGTGCTGTCTAGGTGTGATGTTTTCCAGCATTTCCTCACCTGCAGCAGCAACGATGAAAAGGAATGGAAGCAAGGGAAAAGAAAAGCGGAGAAGGACGACATGGTCGGTGCCAACTTCTTCCTCACCATCAGCCCACCTGCCGTGCCCCTTGACCTGCAGGAAGTGGAGAGTAAGGTGGAGGTGTTCAAGACCTTCACCAAGAAGATGGACGAAAACATCATCCAGGTCAACGTCACCATAAACGAATTTGCCAGGAAGCAGATAACCGGCTTCAAGAAGGAGTACCAAAGAGTGGGCCAGTCCTTTCGACTGCTCAGTCAGGCGTTTGAACTGGACCAGCAGCCTTACTCCGTGCCCCTCAATCAGGCAATCGCCTTCACGGGAGAGGCCTACGAGGCCATTGGAGACTACTTTGCTGAACAGCCACGTCAGGATATTGACCCTATCTCAGACCTATTAGCCATTTATCAAGGACATCTCACCAACTTCCCCGACATCATCCACGTGCAGAAAGGTTGGCCTGTACATTTTTAACCATTTTTCTCTTAAAAACCTCAGATAATGCCCACTAATCTGCAATTCACAAATGTGTGGTTTTTAACCAGCCATGAATCAGTGCACGTTCAGGCTGATTATGCATGTGTTGCATGTCTTAACTCCTAGTGGAAAGTGATATTACCATATGACTATGTAACATGAGCATAGCTGTAGTCTGGGCCATAGAAGTGATTGACTGGAGTTGGTCAGAAACTGAATGAAACAGAAGTTGAAGGAGAGGAGGGAGGAGTGGGGTGGAGAGGCGGTGGGGGGTTGTGATCAGTCCTGTGAAAAAAAAGAGGGTGCAGGCAGGGCCAGGCTTTCCTGTGTTGCCGTGGAGACATGTGGCATCCAGTGTGGAATGGAGCTAGCCCAGTGTCAAATTCCACTCCTCAGGGGAGGGGGAGGTAGACTCCTCAGTCTTTCCAGATTTCCTCAGCCCCGTGTCTTGAACGCCATTGTATGGATGCCTCCTCCACTGTAGCATAGTTATGCCAGCTTTGTGAAGTCTTCTGTTACCGAGACTGTACTGTGTTGTCTTGTGTTTTAAGTTTTGATGATTCAATGTCTTAAATGTACCTTTCAGTGTCTTAAATGTCTTTTTTTTTACACTGTTGCCTTTTTGCGACATGGCCTTAGCTGGACTGCTAACAGTTGCTCCGCTGAATCTATTAAACCTTAGTTGCTTTAAAGCTTGCCAACCAATAAGGAGATTCTTTTTTTGACTAGTGAAGGCACAGTTTTATTTTTGAAAAGTTAACAGCACTGATTGTGCCAAACACTAGATTTCCATTGGTTTCCAATTGGTTGCAGGAGCAGAGGCTGTGTCATGGTGTGCCGCTTAGCCTGAATACCTATGGTTGGTAAGCTGTAAACCATGAGCTCTGGAGCTGCATTTATACAGGATTTAAGCGGGTCACAGCGCCTGCTTTGAACACTTTGCAGGCGGAGCAAGAGCAAAGAGTGAAATGGACACAAAAGTGCAGCCATGGAAATAAACATATATATGTCATGTGTAATGTGACGGACGTATATGATGATAAATTGGCCCATTCATGACTGCACGACCAGCCTAAAGAGGGTTTCCAGAAGGACGTTTATAGTGCTGTTTTTTTTACATCCTGACCTCTTATTCTGCTTCCCTCAGGAGCGCTCACCAAGGTAAAGGAGTGCCAGCACGGCGTGGTGGACGGCGGCGTGAGCGAGCGCTGCAACATCATTTCCTGCGCCACGCTGGCGGAGATCCAGCACTTCCACCGGACGCGCGTGCGCGACTTCAAGGCCCAGATGCAGCACTACCTGCAGCAGCAGATCAGCTTCTTCCAGAGGATCACCGGCAAGCTAGAGGAGGCCCTCCACATGTACGACCAGGCTTAGCCCCCCGGCGGGCTCACCCAATCAGGGCACACACAGCACTGGAGGGGGGCCAGGACGCGGTCGGGGGGTGGCTTGGGGGGGGGGGGGGGTGCACCGGCAGCGAGAGACCGTTGGAAAGAGCCGGGGGTCATTCTGGCCGGAGTGAGCAGAGGGGAGTAAAGTGCACAAGCGGCCCACAATCTGTCGGGGTAGTATTGACTGATGGAATATTGACTGGTGGAATAAGTGATCGAATATGAGTGGGCCTCTGTGGCTCAATCTACCAAGACAACATTCGGGAGGGGCCATGTTGATTATTCTCTAGCATTTAGATGAATTTAATTTTGTTTACTAATGTTGCGGTTTCATACAAGTTAACCATTCCCCTTTAACTTGGAGACATTTTGTCAAAGTCAAGGTGATTGATTTGATATTTGAAAGGACATTACTGGTATTATCATTTCAAAGGACAATTAGTCGTGTTCATTTGTCTCTTTACTTCTTACCATGAAAAATTGGCCTGCTTATGACCAAGACGTTTACCAGGGTCACAGAACTTTCGAATTTACCCTTTTGTATTATTTGTGCCTTTAAACAGATTCCTATCAGTTTTTTTCTGAATAGGCAGTAGTATAGAATGAAGACTGTAAGAATGCTGTGTCTTATTGGAACACTGAATGGGCACGCATTCCACTGCTGATAATCAGTTGGGCACAGAGCTGATCTTCATGCCCCACCACCCTCACCCACATGCACACACACACAAACAAACACACACATACAAACATGCACACACACACAAACACACACACACAAACCCACACACACATGCTTGCACAAAGCACACACAAACACACAGACACAAACCCACACACACATGCTTGCACACACACACAGAGATAGAGCGAGAGAGAAATAAGTTGGATATTTCTTCTAATGTGTGCTGTACGATATGCAATATGCAACTATGTTTGAAGGTACTCCTAAATCTATCATGTCTGACAATTGTGGAAAACACAATAAACATATGTCATAGGAATTTACACCCAGGCAACACTGTAGCCTAGGAAATGAACCTTGCCTCTGGAGATAGCTCCATTTCTCACCGCAACCAAAGGACATTGTACCCAGAGGTCTGGAGGATCACCTGCTGAAGAGGTTACTTAACACCTCCTTTCATTATTTAGTCCTGATTCCCCAGTTCAGCCCTAGTCCCCTATAAAAAGCGCATGCATCTCATACCAAGCCTTTTAACATAACGGTTGTTTTGCAATCACTTCCCCCTTCAGGGAAATGTCATAACTTGCGGAGGAATTTAATGTTGGCATCAGTGTGAATGCAGTCTTAGTTCAGTTCGAACTACATGAAAAGTGCATAATGAAATTAAACGGTCAGACGTTGACAAACCTGATTGGAACTGGCATTCTTTGCACAGCTTTTGCACACACACACGGGGCTCACAGAGAGCTGAGATCAGCTGGTTTCACGAAGCCCTGCCTTGGGTTTAGCCTTTCTGTGTGTGTGTGTGTATGTGTGTGAAAATAACCCCAGCATGCTGAGAGAATCCAGAGGCTATCCTCGCACTTGCAGATGAATTATTTATCAGTGCTAAAGTTAGCCCTTATTTCCACTGACTGACAGACGCAGCCGTCGAGCCTTTTAACAGGCCGCTGCTTACACCTGAAAAATCCCAGGCACAGTTGGACACTAATCAAGCCGTCACTATGGCAACAGGTACTTCTCTGGAAAAACACTCCCTTTTGTGATATGAAAAATGACTATTACCACTAATCTTACTCTTTGCATGCCAGATTTTGATCCAGAACTATGCTCGGTTGCATGTGCTTCATATTTTTTTTATCACAAAAGAAGCACAAAAGAAGAAAAACTAAATTGCGAAACATCAACCTTACCACTGCGTTGGGTATATGCATCAATTACATTACTGATGAAAAAAGCTAAACTTGCTATTATCTGTCTAACCTCGAGAGGGGAACGACAGCATATGTTTACACAGATGTCAAGCTTTGACAAGTATTCCCAAAGTATGGCAAAGTGCAGTGTTGTGTTTGCCCGTCACAGAGGCCTCTAGTGTTGCAGTCACAATAGCTCATTAAGTCAGGGAAGGCAGCAAGAGGGTGAATTGGGAGTGCAAGGACTAGGCCCAGGGTTGCACTAGGAGCCCCTGTATTCATTTATTTGGCAGCATCAGTATTCAGGCTTTACAAGAAAGGCACAGGCTTACGTGCAGGACTGGGCAGAGGGCACCTCCAGGGAACAGGCTTGGTGTGTGTGTATGGGTGGGGGTGGGGGGGGGGTGGGGGTGGGGGGGGGGGGGTTTGGGTGGGGGGGTGTTCTGTCATCATTTGTAAACAAGCAAGTAGCTGTTGCTTCATTACATCATTAATGTAACTCCCCTACGAACTTCACATGACAAAAATAATAGATCCAAACTCTGTTTTTAATGATAACAGAGAATTGTATCTGCCATTTATTACGACATCACATTGGTGTGGTTGATCTTGGATCAGGGAGCAAAAATTGCAGGAATTACATATCCACATACATACAGTCTGTAGACACACTTAAATACACACGACTCACACACATACAGAATGCTCTGTGCAGTGATTTCCATATATATATCTGTACACTAATAGGTTTGAGTTGGAAACAGAGCCAGACCACAGATAAAGCAAAAACAGAAACACAGAAACAGATTGTGGGTGAGGTGGGTGTTGACACTCAAGTGAAACCTTGGGGAGTAGAGTGATCTCAAAATTGCAGAAATACCATGGCAACATCACATAACCCTGAAACAAGTTCAAGGTCAACTTGAAATTTAATAAGTGGAATACATTAGTTATGGCAGTGGACTTGGTTTATTACATCATGCTTGAATTGTTCTCGATGCTGGGTTTTAACTTACAGCTTGTTAACCCTCTGCACCTATTCTCTGAGGATTGATCTCTTCCAAGTTGAAAACAAAAGAAAACACCCAAGTATTGCTGGTATGTAAAACAAAGGCAGCATACCCAGAAAATGTGTTCATAATTTTAAGGTTTCAACAATGCCTTGTTCATTTTGAAACCTCTTGTCTTAAGTAATCAATATTTCAGAGCTGTGCAGTTAAGTTAGCACTTAGAAAACAGTCCCCAAGACATTCTTTATATACTGTATGAGTTTAACAAATTCAGCATTGCAATAGTTTTGCCTGGTCTTGTAAAACTAGGCGAGAGCATTGGTTGTCACATTCCTAAACCATGAGACAACAGGAGCACTCCTCCCAAAGAACAATATGGCAACAGTACAAGTTCATTTATTCCTGTATGGAATAAAATGCATAAAACACAAACACTGCACTATATTGTTTTATTACAAAAATAATGTAGACTTGAACACCAATAGTCCCTTATGCAAGCACGTTGGGATTTCCATTTCTCCAAACTGCAAGTCTCTTTAAACACATGCAAAAGTCATGGGAAAGCATGGGAATAGCTTATGTAAGTCAAGAAGTGTGTGACGGGGATATGGAAGGTCTTACTGAGCACAAATTAAAGTTCAACGTCTTTTTATGACCTCTGTTCCACTTCAGGTGCTGTCACACAGACATGTTTTCATATTTCACACATGGAAACAGACTAGCACCAGAACAGACAGAACTTACAGAGATTGTGTGACCTTCCAGATCCTAAACATCATGGCAAAAACACTTAACTCTTTGGCAGGAAATTATTGAAGCTGAACTCTCTGAACTGGCTTTTAAGCTCTTAGTTTCATTTCTTATTTAAAAATGGGTTGTCCTCGGAGTCAGACTAAGTGCTGTTGTCTCAAGTCTTTGGAAGGAACCTCAGAGCCCACATCTGGCTTTACTTCCAACCAAGCTGAGCGCTCAGCCTCTGAGTGGTCAAACCCAGTACTGGCTCCGACCAAGTGTGGGAGCGCTGGCTTGGTCCTCTAGAATGACGTCAGGCTCCACTGGAGTCCAGGCACACAGAACGTATGGCGAGTCAAACGGGCCCATGCCAGCCACCAGCGCCTCACCACGCAGCCCTCCCAAGTCGGGGTTGGCACGGCACCTCACCGGTGTCACTACCACCGACGGTACGGCAACACTCCTCTCCGGGGTCCCCAAGCAGGGGCTTCTTGGCTCCGATTGGTCGTCGGCATGGCTCGCCGCTGCCATCCCCTGGACTGCACGTTTCTCCTCCTCACGGGCTCGTTTCTCCCTGCGGTGCCGGAAGATCAGGATCAGTATGATGAGGATGATGATGAGGAGGAGTAAAGCGAGGAAGGGCAGGATGATGAGGAGCGGGTCCAACGCAGGCTTTGGCATGGACTCAACCCGTACAGGAATGTTTGTAAGGGTTATGGTCTGTTGCCCGGAGGTAGTTTTGGGCATGATCGAGACCGGAGGCTTTCCATGGGTACTGTGTCCTCCTGAGCGACCCCGGCCTTTGCTTTTGTGCCTGTGCTTATGTGGTCTCCATGGGTCCTTGTGTTCCCTGCCTGAGACAGGATGATGTGAGATTACAGAGTGGATGGTGGTGTTGAATGACGGTGGCTGGGTAGTCTGAGAGGGGTCGACAGTGACAACGGGCATTCTGGTCAAGGCGTTGTATGGCACCACATTGAACACAAACTCCCCTCTTGCTGGCTGGACATTTTTGGCCCTCAGGAGAAACTCAAAGGAGTCTTTCAGGTGGTGGATTGTGGTTATGTTACGAAGAGTGAAGTTGCCTTGGAGACCGGTTATGTTGGCATTTTCCTCTATGGCCACCCTGCCTTGGATCACATCCTGAAAAGTGAAAGACTTCACGGATGTGGACGAGCCGCTCTGACCAAACTTTAGCAGCTTGCCGTACTTTGGAGGGGAAGTGATCTCAAAAAGAGGGTCACTGCCAGTTAAGGCTGCCAACTCGCTGGCATCGATGACAGTACTCCTTAGCTTTACCGCAATGCCACTTGGGATGCGCACATGATGGCTCAAGGAGATCAGTGGGCTGACTGTGATGTTGACCCTCTGAGCAGTCAGGTTGACCTCGGGGAGGGAGACTGTACACTCAAAGCTGTCCTGAGGTGAGGTCAGCTCAGTCATGTGGTAGGATAACTTTGCTGACCGCAGGTCCTCCTGGTCAAACTGGGACACCTGTTCGCCATCCTTGCGAATGCTGCCATAAAGTGGCTGCTGGGTGACGTGGTACGTAATGTTTGCGTTTCTCTTATTAGTTTTGGCTGCCAGATACTTGGAAGTAAACACCACTGTGGTTTGTCCTTGCCTGATTGTCAGGCCTGTGTTGTTCACCACGGATATGTAGACCTGTTCAACCTCCACCCTGAGGTGCTTGCTGAGTGGCTGGTGCACTCCGTCAGACACAGTGAAGTTAAACACTCCAGGGGAAAGTTCTCCGTCTTGGACGAAGTGAACTCGTCCGCTGTTCACGTCATCCTGGGTGAATGCTGGAGATGAGTCATTTCGACTGTTGTTCAAGAACAGGAAGCCGGTTTCAGGCTTGCTTGTCACGGTATACTGAATGTCTTCTGGTGGGTTGTCCTGGTCCTCCACGTGGAGGTTCTCTGAGGTCAAGGTGACCATGTCCCCATGGACCACTTTCAGAATGGGGGTCACCGTCCTAATCACTGGCGGCTGATCGTTGACTGGTGTTACGGTGATGCCGAAGGTCTCTGACACGACCTCAGACAGGTCCTGGGGTCGCTGGGCAGCCGTGCCTTTTCGATTCAACCAAACATCGAAGGAGAAACCATCGTAAAGGTTCTCTGAGTCATCGTGTACATATGTTATCCCTTCTTGGTCAATGATGACTTGGGAGAAGTCCGCTTTGTCAGTGGTCAAGTTCTGATCTCCCACAACGATCGTTCCATAGTTAGGTAGAGAAGTCACTCTGTACCACACCTCGTAACTGTAGTTCCTTGGCTCCTTTACTTTTTTCAGTAAGTTGGATGCATCAAGTTTGGTCTTGTCTATTACAACCTTTCCACCCTCTGGCACTACAGCACCTGCAAAACAAGCAAAGACAGTGTTGGTTAGAAATGTAGAGAAGTAATAATGTCTATCTGTACAATATGTCTACAATCTGTCTACATACTTATACAAGGTTAGTGCTTATTCTGAGCAGATTTACCAGTGTTAGCGAGAAGAATAGTTCTTTGCTCTAGGCCAGCGTTTTCATATGAGATTTCTATGGAGAATGTTTGTGGCTGAAGAGAGGCAGGCGACGATAGAACAGTGAAGGTGAAGGAGTCTTTGGTTGTCCATCCCACAGCATCAGTGTCTGTTTGCTCATACATTATTTCCTCGTCATTGACCTGCAAACATGATAACAGAGTAACTGAATAATGGGTTCAAGGTGTAAAGGTCAGTTAATTCATTATCTTTGACGGTGCTATATGTAAGACATTTACGGCAAGCCATCATAAAGTGTTCCTGATGCTGGTCACAGGTAATTAGAGAAATAGAAATTCAATTCAATAAATTGAAATACAGAGTTCACTGACAATAGTACAGTCAGATTATTCATGTTTTACAACCTGCAAATTCTGTTTGTATTTTGATTTTGTGTTTTGCCTCTTGCCTTTGCGCTATATCTGACTGCAGGACCAGTTTTGTACTCGTCATTGAGACGTAGCCTTGGCTTTTTTTTTTAAGGTTCTCCGGATCTGTCAAGGTTAATATTTCAGATATAACAAAACAGTGCTGGCACAGGAGGATTCTGCCAAAGTGCTTAATTATCTGAATTAGCCGTGACATAGCATGCTTCGCAAGAATTAAAACCTCCTGTGCAGCAGCTGGTACGGCAGTCAGACAAGACGAGTCTTTGTGTCCTGCTGCCATGTAACATTGACCCTGAAACTGCTTCCTTTTATTACATTACATTACACTTAGCTGACGCCCTTATCCAGAACGACTTACAGATATTTACAGGGTTTCAGATACAGTCCCTGGAGCAGTGTGGGGTTAGATACCTTGCTCAAGGGTGTCTCAACCATGCGTAGGGCGGGATTCAAACCAGCAACCTTCTGATTGCAAGTCCAACTCCCTAACCACTAGGCCACAGCTGCCACGCATTATTGGACATGCTATTGCTGTATCCAGCGGTGTAGTGGTAAAACCAGAGGTGGCTAAACTATGAATGTGGTGATCACGGTGAGGTGGATGCACAGTGCAACACCAGATGTTTCAAAAAGACATGCAAGACATGTTTGAACAGTCCCAGTGCATTTTAATGGTCTCCAATGCTACAATAGATAACATAGTGTGATTTAGGAATGTTAGAAATTGTGTTTGGTGCATAAATTCTATTATAGGGTGAATAAACTATATTTTTAAGTGGACAAACTCTGTTGAGAGGTGGATAAACTCTTTTTCTGAAATTTGAGAGGTGGGTAAACTCTGTTTACTTGCGTTTATCCTCCACTATATCACTGGCTGTATCAGTAAACAAGACAGACAGTCAGGTGAATTAAAAAAAACACATAAGACATTAGAGCACAAACCATATTTTGAGTGAAAGAAGATATTTCCTTTGTGGTGTTATCTTCCAGTACCCTGACCAATCTGCCCAGTTTTGGGGGATTTGTCACAGTGAAGGTGATGGCACGGTTTCCAGTGATGTCACTGAAGTCATTGGTGGCCACCAGCAAATTATCATCAGTAATGGCCTTCAAAGTGCCTGGGTGTAAGGGGAAAAAAGATGTTAAAATGATTCTATTAGCTGTACTATTTCCATGGAAACAACAGTTTATTTGGGTGCTAATAGCGGTTAGTATTTCCACCCCATAAAGTGTGTTAAAGGTGCAGTTTGCAATTAGAATACCATTTACTTTTTTCATGGTCAGAAAATAACTCTTTATAATCCTGTTTGGAGTGTATTTGCTAGAAACTCTGGTCGCTCTCTATAGTCTGGGCCCTACAAATGGAAAACAAAAATGGGAGTTTACAGCTTCCTGCAACAGCCTCTTGGCAGAGGACAGCTACCAGAGAAAACCCTTACTATACACACTATATACACCTCTGGACACCCTGCTCTCTCCGTGTAAAAGGTGTTAACTGTTTTGGCTTTTTTGAAGTATTAGTATTGTTTATTGTAATATTATTTGTGAAGCACGCCAACCCTGTTGCATTAAATGTGCTATATAAATAAAATGACTTGCTTGGCTCATACTAAGTCATAGCCAATGCCAGCCAATTAGGTGTGCTTCAGGAGCACAGAGGGGAGGGGTGTAATTTGATTGGTCGTTAAACTATAATACCAGCGACTTTTTATGTGATAAGCAAATGACATCATTACATGCAGTTTACCAAGTAATCAGATGAGATAAGTTGGGAATTCTGGCATGAAAGAGCACAGGCCTCTATCAACTGCCTTAATTGTTTGTGGGATCACAGGAAATATGTAAAATTACTGCTTCCAAGATGGAAATATCATTGCAAGAAAAAGGTCATGGTAGAATCTTTACACATTTTATAGATGGTTCAACGTCGAACCTATTTGGCCTCATTTTTTGGGCCTTAAAGAAGGCCACTATATCTAGGCTCATTTGCTGATAAGGTTTGCCAATACGAGTCAAGATGTAGCTATGAGTGTGCGAAGGTTTAAACGGTTAGTTTACCAGGGAAAACCTTCAGGACTAGGTTTCTCTCCAGGTTTAGGACAAGGGTACGAGCCACGGTGGCGAAAATCGCTCGCTCAGCAAAGTTTAACCCATCATTAACCTGGAAGTGAAATCCCCCTGACAGGGCGCCTAAAAAAAGATTGCAAACACACATTAATGTGGCTTGGATCGTCTAAAGTTTTAATACAGCAGCATCTACAAGAATCATTCGTTCAGTTATCAAATTATCCATCAATTATTCAGTGTAGTGACAGATGTAAAGTTGAAACAGACCACTGTGGACAAACACAAGCTGGTTGGTCAAGATGTGTGCCTGTGTGAAGTTTAGGATGGGTCTAGAGGGGGCACTTTTAAGAGCCAGATGTCCGTTGGTGGGAGGGGTCACAATGAACTCCACTTGTTCTGGTGCAGAGTCTTTGTCCTCGACGTTCAGGTCATCCACTGTGATCTCTGTGATAGACCCCACCCACACCTAAAAAAGAGGGCCAATGAAAGAATAAATGACAGACAGAGAGAGAGAAATAGAGTAGCCCTAATCATTAGAAGGTATTATGTGATTAAAATAAACTCAACAGCAAGTTTAAACATTACTGAAATAACAAGGCAAGTCTGTTTTTTGTCAAAGATAAGACGCCAGTGACCTGGGAATGATCACAATTTCCCTAGGTGCCCCCTGGTGGTTAAACGATGCACTGGCCTGCATTTGCACAAGACAAGACAGGCATGCTGTTTCATGTTGTTTTATGTTGTTCAAATACATATATTTCCTTACAAAATAACTATCAAGACATGATAAACACTGAGTATAATATCATTTCGCAAAAAAAAGGTTTTATTAAATTTCCTCCATTCGTATTTGCTTGTAAACATTGTAGGCCAGTATGGCATTACTCTTGTCTGATAGCTTTCTGTGCAACATGACAACAACGTCCTAATGGAGGAGAGAGGTTGTGAATAGCGACACTATCCTTTTGGCAGTCCTTGTGACAATCAATGCTATATAAACATTAAATTATCTTTACTAGAGACTTCAAGACTTCAAGACTTTTACTGCTATTGAACAATTACCTGTACAATGAAATTAGACAGCAAGGCCACAAAGGTGCAAGGTAAAAAGTATTACTAAAGTTAACTAAAGAATGCAACCTTTAATCGGTTATAAATTCTTCAGCTCAGGATATGAGAGAAAGCTCACCTTTAGAATCCTGTTGACAGTGACAGCTGGAAACTCATCATTAACGGGGGTCACATTAACATGCACCACACAGGGCAGGCTGTGCTTCTGGAGGACTGTGTCGTTGGCAATCAACGTGAAGTTATCCACGAGAGACTCACTCCCATCATGTACATAATGAATGAAGCCGTGCTCAGCCTGTACAAACACATTCAGACAAACACATTAAAACCACACTGATTGTATTTTCTGCAAATATACATTTTTGAGTGGGATCCCACAAATAGATAACTTCAGTATTACCATTGCCTGTTATAAAACTAAAGCAGAGTACATGCATAACATAGTTCATGAATAGGGAGAATAATACTTATTAGGTGTAATTTCAAATTGCATAAAGTAAATATTGATCACCAACCTCAAAGCAAATAACACAATTTCAATATTTCAGGATATATGTCAGTATATAGTATATTGATACATTATTTTCATTTTATGTTGCAGAAAATGCACAAATAAACACGTAATACAATGTATATTTGAATGAAAATAAAGAGAGAGACCAAGATCACCTGTACTCTGGTGAAGGTGGGGATAGCGACTCCTGGAAACCTCCAGTTCTCGATCTGGCCATTGTTTGGAAACTCAATCACCTGATACAAGAAATTGAGCCCTGAAAACTGGGCGCTGGTGACCTGTATGATGTCCTTGGTCAAGGCCCTGGATGTCCCCTCTTTCAAGGTCACTGTAGACACCTGCAGTGGGATGTGCTGAGGAATCACATCCATGGTGACCATGACATCACTGACCACTGTTAGGCTGTTACTGACGTCCAACAGGAAGGTGTCGGCGGTGTCATCTGAGCCCACATGCACGTACTGGATGAGTCCGTCATTGATGTCCTGCTGGGTGAATTTCTGAATGGGCCTCTCCTTGGTCCCCTGGTAAGGTTCATCCTCCCCCACAGATCTACGCAGGAAGCCACTGGAGGGGGGCTTCGTCAACGAAAACACAATCTCAGAAGGTGTGTTGTCTTTGTGGATCACCTGCAGACGACAGCACAAATATGCACATCACTTCCATAATCTGGTCCATTCTTTTCATGCTTGCGTTGTATTCTCTGGCAGATAAATTAAAAAAAAAAAAGGTACAAAGCCAATGAAACTGAGTAAGCATTGTAAATATTCATGAATAAAGGAATTGACACAACCAACCTCAAGATCTTTCTTGCTGATCTTAACAGGTTTCTTTGCTTCCACTATAATGGGGTTGTTGCGAATGACTGTTGGAGGATGCTGGTGGCTCTCGAGGAATACTTTTACAATAACGCTTGTGTCTAGCTGCAGTCCTTTCACTCTTATTGTAAAATTGAAGAAGTCATGAAGATTCATGCCATCATTGTGCTGATACACCACATTTCCAGCCTTGATGTCTTGCAGGGTGAATTTCTTAGCTGCTGCTCCTTTGCACGTTAGACTTCCATGCTTTGGAGGAAGGAAAAGGTCAAAAGCCACTTCCTGATCATCCCGAATGTCCAGGTTGCTGCTGACGCTGACGTTTGCTGAAGTCAAGATCACTCCATTTCCCTTGCCTACCACCAGTCCTGTGTTTTTTGTCACTTTAATATATGGGTCCTGAGCAAGGACCTCCAAGATAGTCGATACGTAGTGCCTTCCGTCTGACACGAAAAGGACGAAGCGACCGTAGCTCGGCCCGTTGTGGACGAACAGAACTCTCCTCTCCTCCATGTCCTTCTGGCGGAATTGGTACAGCTTCTGCGACGTGTCGCTCGCCAAGACGATCTCACCTACGGAAATCCCCCGTCTGGTGTAGACCAACTGTCCGTCGTCAAAGTCAGAATCAGCATCACGGTAGCACAAATCCTCCACTGTTATCAGTCTCTGGCCATTTTTTGTCACGTGGAAGACTTTATCAACCACACGCACAGGTTTTTCATCATTGTCCAGCTGAATAGAAATTTTGAAGATACCTTTTACAGCAGTATCATCATCATTACTTGAAATCACAGAAGCGAGGAAACTGAATTCATCGTAAGTTGTTTCGCTGCCGTCGTGGATGTAAATGAGACGGCCATCAAGAATGTCCTGGTTTGAAAACTGTGAAATGTTTTCATTATTGGTGGTGGAGTCAGAGAGGTTGATTTTCATTAACTTCCCATATTTAGTACTGCTTGTGACCTTATAATGCACTTCACTGTTGGTGAGCGTCTCAGAAAACAGATCATCTCTGGTAATAACTTTACTCGCACCCTCCATCAGATTTAGCCCAAAATTTGTTAAAACAATCTTCTGTGTAGATGACTTGATGACGAATCTAAACTCATGGTTCGCTGAATAGGAATACTTGGAAAATACCAGAAAAGTGAACGAGTCCCTTGTGTCAGCCAACGGATCGTCCACCATCTCATACAGCAGTTTCCGATCCGAAATGTTTTTCTGGCTAAAAGTGGCATTTACCCTTAGCACCTTATTGTCAAGTATCAGGTTTCCTTTCTTTGGTAATGACAGCAATAAAAAGTACAGTTCACTATCAGGGATTTTCATGCCCTTAGGAACAGCCCGCAAGTCTTGAGGCGTCAGCCTCACCCTGCGTTCTGCGTCCACCTGCATTTTGCTCTTGATGACTTTGTAGTGAACCCCCTGCACTACGATGGAGAACAGCATTTCCTCAGTAGTCATAGAACCGATGGTGACCCTAAATCTGAAGCTGTCTGTTACGTTGCCTGGATGGGATCCTGGGTGTGTGCTAAGATATCTGATCCGCTCCTTCTCGAGAAGCTTCTGCGTGAATATCCAGGTGTGTTTCCACTCTCCGTTGGAGAACAGTCTCTGCAGCTCCCCAAACTGAGGGGGCTCAACGACATCGTAGCGCACCTCCCCCACCTGCTGAGCCACATTCACTTGGACCGCCAGGTGCTTAGAGCCAAGGACGGCCCATCCGCCCTGGGTCACCTCCACGCCTGTGTTGTTCACAACTCGGTACTCCAGCTGGACGGCCATAACTCTCAGCACCACCGTGTTACTGACCTTTTCTCCATCGCTCACCCTGAGGGCAATTCTGGAGTTCTTAATGCCTGTGTGGACATAATAAATCTTGCCCTGCTCCAAATCTAGATAAGAGAAGTTCTTTATTGCCTGGCCTGGGTTGCTGTCTATCTCCAGGAAACCAGCGTCCGTGTTTAGATTACCCAGCAGCGAGATCGTCAGGTCTGTGGAGTTGCTGTCTGGGTCTGTGACTCTTAATGTGTCAGTGGTGAGCTGCCGTCTGGACTCCTCCAGCAGCATCAGGAGGCTTCCCTCCGGAAGGCTGATCTCAGGAGCGTCGTTGCTGGGCGTGACACTGATGTTAAACCTGTGGAGCTTGTTTCCTCTCATGCAGGCTGGCAGCTGCTGTCGCTTGCGGCTGCCAAATACTGAAAACATGAAGAAATCTGCTGGGTCTTCGGAGCCCCCGTGTACATACATGACCCGGCCGTACCAGAGGTCGTCTAGGCTGAACGTGTTGTCCTCTTGCTCCGAGCCCACGTCCAGCCTCAGCTGCCCGTGAACTGGCTGCTCCTCAACACGGATCATGATCTGGTGGCGACCGATCCCAAAGCTTTGCAAGTCCAGGTTCATCTTGATGTGCTGAGGTCCCAAGGGTGCCCTGCCCCCCTCTGAGACTATCAGGTTTTCGAGAGCCAGAAAGCTTTGTCCTCTCTTACAGTCCACTCTGGAGGAATTTACCAACTCGTTTCCAGAAGTTGTGGTGACTGGGCTGGATGTGGTGAAAAAGTCAAAAGATGTCTTAGTTTCACAGCCGTCAGAAATGTCTTTGGTCACCAGTGCGCTTGGCAAGCCCATCTTTTGCGCGTTGACTCGGATATTTCTCACACACCCTCTGATTGACCCCCCTCTCGCTTGTTTTCCTGCGAGAGACGTCAGCCCGTTCTCTCGGGCCTGAACGCGGGTGCTAGCATCAACCCCACCTATGAACAAAGGCCCGCTGAGTTGGAGGGCGTTAGTGGGCATGCCCAGACTAGAGTTCTGTATGTCTGCACCGACAACCAAGTGGACGCTGACTGTGGAAAGGTGTAGCCTTACTAGATGCCACTCATTCTCACCTACTGGCAATGGGCAGCGAAGTTCAGTCTTAGCAGTTGCTGCACCGACAACTGCGACGACATGGCCGCTTGTCAGTTCTATGGCAACATAGTAGCCTTCACTAGCGGAGGTGTAGAGGATAATTCCGTCTTCGGCCAAGCGGTGAAGCTCGCACTCGAAAATTCCCTCCTGAGGCACGTCCCACGTTGGGAGGGCCAAGAAGGCCCTGGAGCTGAAGAAGCTTATGGGCTCGTCGGCACTGGCAGAAAACTCAGGGCTGCACCCGAGTGACACCTCGTGAACTCTTTTATAGCCGGAGTACGGCCTGAGGGAGGATAGCAGGTTGTGTTGGTTGAACAGCACCTCGTCCAGACAGCCCCTAAAGCCCATGGGCGTCTTCTCGCCTGTCGGCAGGTAGGGCTTCTCCAGGCCTCCCAGCCCACCCACAAACAGACCCTCCTGGATGCTGAGCTCCAGGTCTGGCCCTGGCATCCGCACACTGGTTTGGGAGTACTTGTCCACAGTCAGGATGACATGATGGCGGTCTTGCTGGAGCTCCATGGTGTGCCAAACCAGGTCATCCAGCTGGACGCCTTTCTCAGAGCGAAGACTGCGGACGCCAGAGCCAAGGTCCAATGACACCTGTGACATGAGGAGAAAAATAGACAGCCATTCAGGCTTCCCAAATACAGATGTCTTACAGATATACTTTGTTGCTAAGGTAAATGTAAGTGAATGAAGCATTAAGACAATGGCATAATGAGTTAAGACATTATCAGCTATTAAGATTGTAGTGAGATATAGTGGTAATCCCAGTATAGTCATTCCACATTTAGGATGAGGAATGTGCAAAACGCTGCTGATCTGTGATAGCACATAATTTATGGGTACTGGTGTGCAATGTTACAGCGCCATATATCTCCCCCCTTCAGAAAAATCATGAATGGACTTGTTTTGAAAACGAACAAAAGTTTGCCTGCTTCTAGTTCTAGCCAGCCCTAGGCCCCCCTGTCAATAATTACGGCCCTCTCACTCTGAGTCTGGGTGCTTGACTATCAGATGAGAAGTGCCCACACAGGACATCTCATGTCATCTGCCTGCAGGGAAACTCTGTGCCACATATTGAACTGCCTGTTATCATTTGTCAGGGATAAACTACAAATAGTGCCAAAGTAAAGGGAGCAGAAAAATAACAGTAATGGCAAGGTAAGCAAGGCACTGATTTATGTATTGTTACAACAAGGCAAGGCTCGTGAAGACCCTTCACTTTCGAGACTGCTTTCCTTCCTAACAAAACTAATTTCCACTAACCATCTCTTTACATAGATACCTTCGATTTTCTCTACTGCTATTATGTCCTATTTTGTAAGTCGCTTTGGATAAAAGCGTTTGCTAAGTGTAATGTAATGTAAAAACTTAAATCAAATACAACAAATTGGACATATTGCTGATGTGGTGTATTTGAGCAGAATCCTGCAAAATCCTCTAAGTCCTTTATTACAAATATTCGTGCACCATATTTTTATCTTAATAAGATAAGATAAAATAATAAACAAACACTAAAGAAACAGTTTAACAAGTCAAAACAACCCACAAGTAGTTCAATTGATAGAAAACTAAATGTTAAACCATGATTCATGGAAATTCATCACAATGTAACTTAGAGGTTTTAGAATCTAAACTTTTGATATGATCAGTTATAACCTTGAAAGGAGACACATCAGCATTACCAGAGTTTAAATTGGGATGGAGCCCTCCAGAGCTCAGGTTCACCTACTCACCTCGGCAATACAGCCAGCCAGAGCTGAGCTCCCTCTGCTACAGTATTTAGTATTTTATTTAGTAATACAATACAGTGAGATGTTGACCACTGTGAGTAAAGAATAAAGGGCTCCCTTCCTTAAAAAGGAGCCAATTTAACCACTGAACATTACACTTAGCTGATGCTCTTATCCAGAGGGAATTACAGATGTTTACAGGGTTTCAGTTACAGTCCCTGGAGCAGTGTGGGGTTAGATCATGGGTAGGGCGGGATTTGAACCAGCAACCTTCCGATTGCAAGACCAACTCCCTAACCACTAGGCCACAGCTGCCCACATTAGAAAGTGTCACCTGAATCCGTCCTGACTGCAGCTCCACCAGACAGAAGTCTGTGTGCCCAGCCGCCAGGAAGAGCACGCCGCTGCTGCAGGAGGTACGGAAGCGGACATGGAGGGACGTCCTCTCCGACGACTCCACCGTCTTCAGCAGCACAAAGCTGTCACCATAGAACGAGGCTGTGAAAGCAGCACAAAATACATTTGAAGAGTTCAGATGCAAAACCCTCTTTGGCCATTTTCAGAAATATGCAAAAGTTAAGTTGTTTTCATGGTAATTTCCAAGTGCTCTCTATCAAATGGAATTTTAAATAATATCATTATTGAATTAAAAAATCAAGCCAAAACAATCCAATTGGAGGTAGACAGATAATGAAATGTATTAAAATGATATAAATATATTTTTTTAAAGTCATCGCAAATGGGCTTAAAGGGTTTTGCATCTGAACTCCTCATTTATGAACAGGTATGCTATTGGGATGTTTGGTTGCAGGGTAGTTAAACAGTGGGGGGGATAGACAACACCAGATTGTAGAACATGGAGCAACACGTATACAAATAACATTATAATAATCTAAATTATACATTACTACATGTAGTAGGAAGTTGATTTTTGTTACCTTCAAATTAATTTATGGTCAGCATGGTTTTTTAAAGGTCTAAGGGGAAAGTGACCTAAATCAGAGCAAGTTGGCCTAAGTCTATTCTTAAACCTAGTGTTGTGTATGCCTACCATCAGTATGCTTGAACAGACATCAATCCATCTCTGAATGGCCTATCTGTCTCTGCCTATTCCACTGCATAGCATAACTGCATGCTAGTGCCTGTGAGTAAACTAGGCCTGCCCAGTCTACAGCATCATCTGTAATACCTGATCTGTACTCTTACGGTGCCACACATTAGAGGGGTATAAGTAATCTGATATGCCCGTTCAAAAACGAAAACATTATCTTCGTCTTTTCAACCCTTGAAAGGGGGGTAATGTACTGTGGTTTTAATTATACGTTCATGACTAGTCCAAAAACAGTTGCTCTACCATGTTAGATTTTACAAAAAAGTCCTCTTAATCTCTGTGATGAGTACTAATGATTGGCTACTAATCAGCTCTTTGGCAGTGGTTCAGACACAACTGCCCCAGTGGCCTCTGGCTATTGTACCAGGATTTGGGTCCAGAATCGTGATGTCTGCGACTCTTAATGGTTTATCTGAATTCAATTAATGAACGTTAATGCACTGAAGCCTTTTCAGTGACAGTGGGTCAGCTAGTGTAGGTCAGGCGTTCCTCTTTCTTTGCAGCAGTAGGTGTGTGGTCTAATGTGCCCGCTACAATCAAGAACATTTAGAATAGGACAAACAAGCCTGGCCAGTCTCCAACCCTACCCTAATCCTAGGCCAGGGTCTATTTGAAGAAAATAAGTGAAGAAAAAAGAACCAATGTCTGACAACATTTGAAAAGTTGGCTGCTGAACAAAAACAAACAAACAAACAAACAACAAATCAAATCTTAAGCAAACATCTGAGTACACAGAATCATTTAGCTAACCTACACATTTGATATAACTGTTCATATTTGGCTTGCACTGAATGTGCGTGCCACAAAGCAAGTGATAGTACCAAGACCCACTGTGACTGCAGATATCCTACTGACACATATTCAGTCTAAACTGTAAGGCAGACACACTTTGTCCCCTCTGTGACAACGCTGTCTTAATAATGGGATTAATATTGAGACGATTATACCGATTACAAATAGCTGTGGCATAGCTGAGGCCATCCACATAGGCGTGCTGGACTTCTAGGTCCTATAAAAACATTTAATGCACTGAAATAAATAATTACCTGTTTCAAACACACTATTGTCAAATGATCATATAAAATAAGACGCAGTGGCCAGAATGAATGCCAGAACACTGAAAACTTCACTGGATGAGTAATGCCAATAAAACAGCGACCGAACGTGCATGAGACATTTCATTCAGTATGCGCAACAGTGGATGTAGCCTGCAGGTTTTTTCCCTCTGAGATGTGCACTTGCAACATTAAGTGCACGGCCAGCATGCACTTCAGTGAACCGAATACAACCAAGAGTAGCTAATCAAATACAAAGCAGACAAAAAACGATCCATGGTGTTATTGCAACGTTATTCGTGCGTCCTAGCTAAAAACTTACCTGCAATTGCATGGCTGATGACGAAGGAGATCAGGGGCAATCCCCTCCGCCACCACAGAATACCTCTCCAAAAGTCAGCAGAGTTACCCATATTTTCCGGCCACACACGGATTTCCTTCCATTTACTCGCAAATCCTTGGTATTCGGGACATGTTAGGTCTTAGTCCACTCTTCAAATAGACCCCCCGTTTGTCTCTAAAGTCAATGTAGGGCAGTCTCATCAGTTCAAAAGTATAGCCTACCTGCCCAATCCCTCACAGCGGTGTAAAACAGACCTACATGGAATTTGCCCCGCCCCTGTCGGGATTTGCCCACTGACAATCCTCGGCAGTCAATTAATGCTACCTGAATATTTCATTCAGTCATGCCGGTGCCCCGGGAGCTATAGGCGCGTCGGTGGTGCAGGTGAGCATGACGAGGCAGAGCTGCTTAGAGGTGTTATTAGAAAGTCGCTGCTATTCACAGTAGACACATTTGACCCCAATCTGCTATTAGTGTCATACAATATACCACATCCATAGTAATACCACTGAGTGATTCAGGCCTACATCTAATGTTTTATAAGGCAAGCTCAAAACTTTACGAAAAAAAATTCAAGGGGTTTAGTAACATTGAAAGTTTGCTTTAATTAAACAAGTGTTATACAGCAGAGCTGTGAAAATTACCACCTTATTATACTGCTATACTGGTATCATATGCTGACACATTTCTCATGGATATTATGCCATGTATGACCAATTAATTTTGAGACATTTCTAAAAGTGTCTACCTTCAGTCCAAAACATCAGAACAGTAACATAGTTCTTAAACATGGAATGAATGGCACCTAATAAATGAGAGTGCCTAGAGGAGCATATGTGATAGGCTACATTTTAATTTCAATAAGAGTTAAGCCAAAATATGAAATATACATGCCTCGTCATGTTTTGGTTGACTTTTTCAAATAGTTTCATTTTTAAAGAGATACATAACTGGTGTTTAACAGTTGTTTTTGCAGGCAAGATAAAAACAAATGGTACACATGTCACTATTCATAGCATGGCCATAAGACATAAAGAATTGCCAGCAAGCATTTCCCAGGCATCATCCATGTAACAAATGAGAAGGCTGACTTTTTGTGTGTCTTTTTTTCCAGTGTTTCCCACTTACAGTTTTGGCTGAACATTGCCAACATGTCTCTTCTCATTGCACAACTCATTCATTGCAGAGTCCTCTGTATAGTTTCCCCATAGGTCAAGTCAGCACCTATTTCCACTATTGCAATCAGTCCCTAACTCTGGAACATTATCAGTTCAAGGAAGTTTAAAATGGATAGGGAGAATGATGTAAAACAGGTTGCTAATGAACCTGCAGTGTGGAAAGGCATGATGGATAGAGATGAAGTGTGCCTGCAGAAACAGTAAAAGAGTAAACAGTAACTCTGAACCTTTGCTTTCATCAGAGGTTCTTGGATGTAGTAACCCTTTACTTGAATCTTTCTTCCAGTCAACAACTAATGATAGCAAAATTACACATCGCTGTATTTAAGTGCTGGTTATGACAACCACAGACAGGATATTGTGTCTGCCTCAGCAGTGCAATGACAGGGTTTGGGTTAAGTGTTGTTTGGTGAGGTTCGTGGGACTTATATATGCATATACTTAATATGCCCACTAGAGGGCGCCATTTGCTGCACGATGCAGCTGTACAGTTTTTCAAACAGAAGCTTAAAACTGGACATTTGCCTATATACATTACTGCCAGAAATATATAGTATGACTCTTTTTACTTTTATGCCCCTGTTCCCCATTTTTTGACCCACTGGAGTAAGCTTGTTAAGCATGTTAATAACATACGAATTAATAACATACTAATTATTCTGTTTATTCTTGTATTGAATTAAATATAAAAAAACATTTCTTATTTAATATATGCTGTCCTAACATAATAGTCCCATGAGTTTTGTTTCTTTATTCAGTAGTTACCCTAATATAGAATATTTACAAAGCCAATTGGCTCTGTGGCATTTGCAAGACGAAAGACAAAAAGTAGCCTAATTATTGTTGCAGCCTTCAAAATTATTTCTTCATTGTTATGATATACTTTTTATGACCCATTTATGCCATTGTTTGTGTGTGTTTAAAGTGAATATTAAATAAAATATGAATATTAACTTTAAAATCATACATATTGGCAAGATTGTGAATAATCATGCAATTTAGATGCAATAAAGTAACATTGTTACTTCATAACTTTATCAGTCACATATCTTTACAGTGTTTGATTATGGGTGTAACTATAAGATTGTATTTGTCACCGTCCACCTAAGGTTTTACAAAGCTATGCACTAGGTGGTGCAACTAGCCCACCAGTAGACAATGGATCAGAGTAAATAGCCTTGAAGAATAATATCTATGGTCTAAATATTCTACACTAAATTAAACTTGTTTCAACACATGAAAATGCTAGAATGATCAAAAATGAAGCAAACATTTACAATCATGTAATGTTGAAATCTGCATTTTAGTTATTGTTTTCCAATTTTATAGTGAACATAACAATGTTTTGAGGCTGGAAGATAGAAAAGTCAGATTTACTCTTTCTAGTAACTACGCTTTTTCCAGAACAGTATGTGTGAAATAAAGAAGGAACAAAGTATGTGGAAAACTTTTTTGTCTTTTAACCTGCACAAAATCCATACTGTATGATACATGGGCCTACATACAGTATACACATTTTACCAGTGCTGTTGTCTCACCAGAGGGCAGTTTCCACATATATTAAACTATTGACTATATCATGGTCCAGCATGTTGACACATGTAATGTAATGTCAGACAGCATATTGTACAGGTAATGTTTATAGCCAGCATATTGATACATGTAATGTTTACAGGCAAAATTCATACATGTAATGTTTACTGACAACATTGATGAAGGTAATGTTTGTAGACAGCATATTGGTACATGCAATGTTTACACATACCATGTGATTTTCTCTCCTGTCTAACCTGGCTGTAGCAGCCTAAAGGTGCATCATACATGCATGTGGCAAACAGGTCTGTTGAGCTAAGCATAGTGACGTGTTCTTATTGTCTCTCAGTAAAAGAGGATTACCTTTCATTCTTCAGAATGTACTATCTATGCCTCATAATCCTCTCATTGTCTTTTTTGCATTGTTTCAGTTTGCACTCAAAACACTGTAAATCCAGTCCAAGGGCATGTTTTGGACCTGTTTTTAACAATCCAATTAGTGAAGCATAACAATAATAAGCATATAATTAGATGTCTGATGATGTTAAGGACAGTGTTGTGTCACCTCTGTCCGTTGAGACGAGCAGTCTTGTCGTGTTGTCTTTTGAACCGCTCATCTGTTACCATGGCTACGGTGCTCAGCACTAGACATATTGGCATGCTCAGCTGCAGAGGTCCAGGGCCCAAGATTCTGAATGAGGGACCGCAAGAGCAGCTAGAGGTCAGGCGCGGCTGTTTTGAGCGGACCGTTGACTGATTGGGTTAGGCAGTGAATGTCTGTGATTGTTCAAAGTGAACACAAGGCTCGTCTGTATCCTGTGATACGGGCCACTATGTTCCAGCGGACGCGACCATGTGTTTACCATTACTATTAGTCCCTTAGCTGCACCGCACTGGGAGTGAGCCGTTGGCCCACAGCTCATGTGAGAAGACGTTCGAAGATCAGGCAAAAACACGATTTTATCATCCGATAAGGAAAGGGGTCCACTTATCTCACCATCTTCTCATCATCATCATTATCTTATTTAAGGTGTCGTTAGCAAAAAAAGAAACATCTAGCGCTTTCTAGAAACTCCCAACTGACATGGCCTTTGTTTGTCTGAAATGTTTAAAAAACCACGTCTTGACCCGGTTTTGTGTACCAAGGCATGTAACATGGGGAAAGTGGTGCTTAATGTCACAACAGGAGGGTCCTAATGTGTTTCGCTTGGTTTGTTATGTAAACGACTCCACCGACGCCAGAAACTGGAGTTTGATAGGCTAAGTCAACACTGCCTCCCTCCGAAGGCCCTCCTGCTTTATAGCCAGTTGTCAATGGAAAGAGTCTGTGGATCCGGCCTGCATGACCGCCCACACACACATACACACACACACACATACACACATACGTGCACACACACACACACACCCACACACACACACATACACACACACACACACACACATATGTGCACACACACACACACACACACACACACACACACACATACACACACACACACACACACACACACACACACACACACACACACAAACACACACACACACACACACACGCGCACACGCGCGTGCACACACACACACACACACATACATACGTACGCACGCACACACACACACACACACACACACACACATTTGTGAGCTGCGGTGTAGGCACATATTTGATTGCATAACGTTCCACTTTGGATACTGCTCAGTAAGACAGAGAAAGAGAAAAAAGAGGTAGAGAGAGAGAGGAAAAGAAAGAGGAAATGTATGTGTTTTGTGTGTATTTGTGAGTGTGTGTGAGACAGAGAGAAAGAGAGAGAAAGAAAGAATGAGAGAAAGAGAGAGAAAGAAAGAATGAGAGAAAGAGAGAGATAGAAAGGGAAAGAGAATGAAAAAGAACCTTGCTGCGTCCTCCTGGCTGTTTGCTATTGGATGTTTTTTCCCCATCAACCATGCGGATGCCACAAAGAATGCTCGTGGGCAGTCTCTGGAATCAATCTGTGATTATGCAACCTACGAAACAGGGAGCGAATAATCAAACACAAACGGCAGCAGGAGCAGGACGAATAAAGCTGTTTTAAGGCTGCGCAGAGCCTGACTGTAACAACTCCCTGTTGACTAGAGCTGGCAAACAGCTCTTTTTCATGCAGAAGCAGAATTAGAATCAGAATAGGAATCAGAATCTTTATTAGAGACTATATTAGAGTCTCTCAATGGTAAAAAAAACAAAAACTATGCCGTAACATTTTATTTCATACTCAAACTACTTTTCACAAACTACTTTGCTACATTTCACATAACTGGGAATGTTAAAATGGAAACGTTGTGGGAACAGCTATGATGCTAAAAACCAAACCCTCTTGAAATAGTGTACACAAGACTATAACAAAATTGTTCACAGTCCTTGTCCTTTTCAGTGCATGGGGGGCAATAATACGATATTTAAAAGAATGGGATAAAACAGGCCGAGACCGCTAAAAGCACAAAGTCTCTGCCACATTCTGAGATGTACTCCTCCATGAGGACATCTGATACTTTGCTGTTGTATCACAGGGATCCCTTTCTCTCTCTCCCTCTCCCTCTCTCCTCTCCCTCTCTCTCTCTTTCTCTCTCTGTCTCTCCTTCTCTCTCTCTCTCTCTCTCTCTATCTATCTCTCCTTCTCTCTCTCTCTCTCTCTCTCTCTCTCTTCCTCCCTCTCTGCCTCTCTCTCTCTTTCTCTCTCTCTTTCTCTCTCTTTCAGTTGTATGAAGGGATGGAAGCAAAAATGTGGCCCAAAACCTCAAGCTGTATTTCAGGAGCTTCTCTGCCTGGAGGAATTCCTTTGACATCTGATCCCACATGCCAGCTGGTACCCCCCTGAACACCCAAATGTACTTTAGCCTTCATTCCCTGCATTGTGTGTTTGTGTGTGTGTGTGTGTGTGTGTGTGTGTGTGTGTGTGTGTCTCTGTGTGTGCGTCTCTGTGTGTGCGTGTGTGTGTGTGTGTGTGTGTGTGTGTGTGTGTGTGTGTGTGAGAGTGTTTAACCAACCACTTTGTGTTTGCCTTGGCCGTGGTAGAGAGAGAGAGAGAGAGAGAGAGAGAGAGAGAGAGAGAGAGAGAGAGAGAGAGAGAGAGAGAGAGACTGAGAAAGAGAGAGAGGTAAAGAAGAGGAGAGAAAGATACAGAGAGAGAGTGAGAGAGAGAGTGAGTGAATGTACCTATGAGGGTATAGGGAGTCATCAGTTTTAGTTTCTCACACAAAACTACTGGTGTGCCCACACACACACAGACACACACAGACAGACACACACACACACACACACACACACACACACACACACACACACACGCACGCACACACACACACAATCACAAAGACTTCTATTTAATCTGTCAAATGTGCTAGGATAAGGAGTGCTATTTAAAAGCAGACTTTAAACCCCAATCAAAATCAAACACATTTCATGTCTGAACAGCAATAGGACTCTGTTCCAGTCATACCGATCCACTGATGTCATCAGCCCAGCTCGACACAATAAATGAAAATTGATTGGCTGATGTCACTGCTGACCGAAAACACCCTGACACGTTTACAGAAGCTTAATCGCCCTTTACAGACAGACAGTGACATCATTTATAGTCTGTGTCGTTTTGGGGGATGGGGCAGGTTGTGTTCCTGTGTGTGTGTGTGTGTGGGTGTGTGGGAGTGTCTGTGTCTGTCTGTGGTGTGTGTGTGTGTGTCTGCCTGCGTGTATGCACAAGTGAGCAAGCGACAGTCAACCCTTGTGCATGTAGTTACCACAGCTGTGGTACACAATATTATTATGTATAATAATAACAATAACAACAACATTGATAATACTACTACTACTACTACTACTACTAATAATAATAATAATAATAATAATAATAAACTTTACTTTACTACATGTCATACAAAGGATGTAGCAGTTTGACAAAGGAACACGAGACACTAGGAAATACACACAGCAACTACACACGTAAAATACACACAGGAATTCACAAGGAAAATACACACGGGAATACACAAGAAATATACACACGGGAATTCACAAGGAAAATACACACGGGAATACACGAGAGAAATACACACAGAAAATACAC
>CM050209.1:26787500-26790000 GCA_027475355.1 Coilia nasus | reverse complement strand
ACATTATTTTACAGTTTTTCTCAATTGGTTTGGTAAATTTCTCACATCAGAATTGAAATTCTCAAAAGTTCTTGTTCAATTGTCACATCATCATGCCATTTGTGCAGATGAAAAAGGCAAATTCTCATTGCATTGAACAAATTGCAAATGCTTTTGTCCATCCATGCAAATGATTGTGTACAATTCTCAGTCTTTTCGTACATTATCAATTGCCTTTGTCATGCTAATCAAAATGCTTTGTTATGGGAATCTATCAAATAGTCTCACTCCTCAAAACATTTAGGCTATAGTTCATCATATAAGTCTTAACATGCAAAATGATTTACCAAGCTATCATAACATGTCAAGCACATTTCTATACATTTCCATAAGACATTTGTAAATATGATCTAAATTGGTAAATTGCTTGAATCTAGACTTTTTCTAATGAAGACAGTTGAGAAACCAATGATCAACAGTTTTCTGAATGAGCTCAAGGGAGCATCTCATGAACAATCTACTGGAAAGTATATAACCAGAGCACAATACAAAGTTACAATGTCTGACAATGAAAGGACAAGAAAATGGACAACAACAGGGAGAAGGAGAGGAAGAGGGGTGAGGCTGCATGGTGGAGGATTTGGAAGAGGATGGATTAGGCACTCCAGAAGATGCTATCCACGCTTCCGGTGTCACGTGGGTGAAAATTCGTGGCCTGACAGACGGGAATGTGAAGAAGCTGAAGATCAGGATAAGGATTTAGAATTTAGGGAGATGTTCATATTTTTTGTTTACTTACTGTATGACCTATGTTTATATTTTTGTCCTATGTTTACTTACTGTATTTTACCTTTGTTCTGTCCAGTACTGTCTTTTTTTTCTTTACGCACTGCAATGTCAATGTCTGCCAATAAAGAAGTCATTCTGTAAATGTGAATCTTGTCTTTTACAATCAATCAATCTTATACATTGTATGAGGTGAAATGTACACTTGTCATCCCACCTAAACCACATTTTACATCAAAATGTCCCTTTGAAGTGCACTATTCAATTGCCAACATGACTAATGAATTTGACTGTCTTATCCGTACACAGTGACACAATGACTAAACATTCTGATGGCACTGACACGTATATTGACACAAAAACTTGCTTTTGAGGGATGAACTAAGCATTTTGAGCAAGAGACTGGCTTTTGCAGGTGATCCACGGTGTTTTGCTATTTGTCCAAACTGTTTTGAGAAATGCACTCGATCTTCTGCAAATTGCAAGAAAGATTCGAAAAATGTACCAAAGCGATAGAGAAAAACTGTAAGCCTAAAAAAAACTACTTAGTGTTGCCTTGAGGGCCCAGCATTGACAGGGGCCTTTTAAGGCCACTAGTAATACAGAGGGGTCCATAATAATGGGACACATTTTAAATGCTAGTATCTTCGATTATAAAAATGACATTGAGTACCAAATATATATATTACATAACCGATATAACATTTATGATGTGAACATTTCACACCGACAGAAGTGACCAATCTGGTTTTGTCAGAGCAAAAGGCCCTTGGGGGCCCCACCAGTACAGGTTGAAAAGTTAGAACAGTTTTAAGGGCCCATCTTTGACAGGGGACCATTTGAGGACATCCTTTCCATAAAAATGGGACATATTTTAAATGCTAGTACCTTGGATTATAAAAACGATATACAGTACCAAATATATTTATTACATAACTGATATATAGAAGGTACCTATAATTACCCCTATAATGGCGTGGACTCTAGTATACACAGTTGTTTACTTCTTCTGTGTACGCAATTTTCTTTTGAGTTCACGACATTTGTTAATGACAGTCGGTGGTGGGGTGAGGTGTTTTTCTGTTCTGTCTGGTGACGCCTCTGACTACAACACTACAAACTAAGTAATTCCAAATCCAGTTGTTTCGATTCAGCACAACTCTTCAGCTAGGCATAGAGAGGTCATTAGTGAGATGACTTTTAGTGTTTTGTGCAGAGGTAGAACCGATACATGGCAAACCTTCATCCGTATAAGGCTGGGATTTCCCAGTTCTGTTATGCACTACTGTATAAAGGCACGACCAGATCCTCTCGCGTCTCCCCTGGGCCCTTCACAGCAAATTACAGGCTCTGCGCCTCATACTCCAGGACGTGTGAGAAACCTACACCAGGTTTGACGCCACAGAAATAGCAGGCTCCTCCGCTCGAAACAAAGACTCCAGCCTTTGCTGTGTCACATTTGTGGAATGTGGCTTCAGACAAAAGAGACTCTTTAAAACACAAAAGGGCACCGCATTTCTGAGCCCTGAGCATAGCTCTCTCTCTCTTTTTACACTGGATATATACCCGAGGACAGAATGCGATGCGGTGCGGTGCAATGCAGCCCCCCCTCCCCTTCCCTCCCCTCCCCTCCCCTGCTTTTGGCCTTTCCGTCCTCCTCTTTAAGGAATTCTGATGCGTCCTTCGGCTCGCGGAGGATAGAGAGGACAATGGGAACCAGCCCCGCCGCAGCTGT
>CM050209.1:26615000-26782500 GCA_027475355.1 Coilia nasus | reverse complement strand
TAGCCCAAGTCAGAGAGTGTAGTATACTATTTTGGTTTAGCCTACTCGTTTAAGTGAAAAGCTCAATTCTATATTATTATTATCATCATTATTATATCTAAATGTAATATATGATATGATAATATGATAATATGATAATGTGATTTCTCTCTCTCTCTCTCTATCTCTCTCTCTGGCTCTCTCATATCTTTCTCTTCTCTCTCTCTAAACATCACTAAAATCTAATCTCCCAAAATGGAGCCAAATCAAAGCAAGTAAACTTTACAGTGAAATGTCAAATGTATGTTCATGACACAGACATCATATCAAGAATTCCCCTGGCAGTATTTACCAGTTAAATCCATTATGCACTTAAATGCCACCAGTGCACTGCAGAGTAATGCCACCAAAACACGAGAGTTCATAACCACAGGCTACATTAGAACTGGAATCTGTGAAAGTTGATGGATAGAAAATCCACCAATAGGATCCCTACGATATTTCAATTTTGAGCCCCTTGTAAGTGATTGGTTCTTTTGCCCTCAGGGAGGGGGCTGTCTTTCCCGGTTATCCTTTGCCAGTGTTTGAATAGGGCTTGAGACTTGATCTCTTCTTCAAAATCAGAATCGTGGCGTGGTTGCGCACAATGGATGTGACGAAGTCATACTGATCGTTTTGAGCAGTTTTCATCGCCATTCTTTCAGAAAAAGTAACATATGTAAGGCATTTTATTACGACGCGCAACCAAAACCCCCTTTGCGCGTGTCGGTTTACAGCCTGGCTGGAGGATAGAAATCCTAACTACGTGGAGAAGCTGAACTTGCTAAGTTGTCGCTAGTTTCAGCGTTAATGTGCATAGGCATTTGCTTGGTGGAAAACTCTGTAAACAAGTCAACCTTGGATATTACTTTGGATATTTCCTAACTGGTAAGTCGTACTCATTTAGCATTGTCTTTCTTTGTAGTGCGATGAACGCATATATCAATATGCAGCGCGGATGATTGTTAAATTCAAGATTTCTTTTTCACTTGCCTTTTACCTCTTTGGATGAAACACGTTCAGTTTTTACGTCAGTTGGGTATTTTCTGTGATCAATCAGTAGTTTTCACTTGTTTGTAGCATTCTGGAGCGATGGTTTGGGAGGAAGGGTTTGAACGTTTTGGATTAATGTTTTGATTATGTTATGAACGCGTCTTTCCGTTCCGTGTGCGTTGACACCCTGCATGCTAAGCTGCCTTTGGAAATGCTAAACGTCCATGCTTCCTGGAAGTTGTTAAAGGTGCTTACCTTGACCATAAGGATTAATGGCCGTGACTTTCCACACTTTTGTGCGTTTGTCCTGTTCACCTGCTCTGATAATCTAGGTTAGAGCCTAGATAAAAGGCATGTGTACTGCTTTGTGTAATGGAACTGTTGTTACATTGTAGTTCATCTGCTTGGTCTTTTGACTGCTGGCGTGCCACACTTGGTCCATACGCCTCTTCTGCTACAGTAATGAGATCCCTGTAATCTGTTTATCACAGTGGGAAGACGTGGCTTGTGTAACCTTTTGCAGGAAATTGTATTTTTACACTGTCTACCATTAAGAAATGACTCTCTAGCTTCCCTTGTCCATTCTAAAAGTAGCAATTAAACCCCCACTGGGTGTTTTCAGCTGTCAACAAGGGACAGGAAACTTTTTCTTAGTGGTATGGTGGAATAGCGTGGTCTTGGAGACAGCCCTTCTTCAAATCCTTAGATCCACGGGGCTCTGTTAATCCCTCCCCTGCTGAGTTACTGGGATGTGCACGGCATCTTACAAGCGAACAGACTTCTAAGGGTTAAAAACACCTGTAAAGGAATTTTGGAAAAGGACACTGAATGCAATAGAAAATATTAACTCCACCGCTCTGACAATGTATGGGGACAATGTAGGCAATATGAAGCATGACTGAGCTCTCAGTCAGAGCTGGTATCATAGCTTTATTGTAGGCTTGTCACCTGTTATTGTATCCCCCCAGTTTCTGTTGTATGTTCTGTATCCCTTCTGCCTGGGGACATGAGTTGGAAATTCGCAGTTTGCTAAATCTTCTATAAAGCATATTCTCTACTTTGTGTGATTTCATGTATTTTTAGTCTGTGAAATGAACCAATTCAGTAATTTGCAATTTGCTAAATCTGCTACAAATCATATTTTCTCCTGTGTGTGATTTTGTGTATATTTGGTCTGTGAAAGAAATGAATAAATGCATTAAAACGCTACACTAAACTTAGTCACAGGTGTAAGTAATGTTAACTTTCCTTCCAGCCAGACGCTATGCCTCAGACCACGCCGTATGCGGGGAAGTTCAGCCCCAACCCTTACAGCAGCGCCAGCCCCCGCTACACGCCCGTGGAGACGGTCTACGGTGGCCTGTGCTACCATGACAACAGTCTTGTGTCGGGGTCGCTCGAGGCTTTAATCCAACATCTCGTGCCAACGGTGGACTACTTCCCCGATGTGAGTGTGTGTGTGTGTGTGTGTGTGCGCGCAGTGCCGACTGGCTGGCTATCTTACCCAGGCTGTTTTGCTTGTCTGCGGACGGGGACTATTATTAGCGCCACACAACCTGTTTGACCTGCCGTTTGACGTCTGGGTTGTTTGTTGCCTTTTTGTTTCCCTCTCGTCAGAGGTCCTACATCTTTACGTTCCTGCTCAGCTCGCGGCTCTTCCTCCACCCCTATGAGGTCATGTCCAGAGTGTGTTACATGTGCCTGGAGCAGCACCGGACCACTGACCCACAGATTGACCGGGTATTTTATAAAAACACACATGCCACACACACGCATGCATGCAGCACCACCACCGAACATCTTAGCCACAGATTGACAGGGTGTTTTATACCGCACACACACAGACACACACACACAGACACACACACACAGACACTCACACACAGACACTCACATAGCACCTGACTACTGACCCACAGATTGACCGGGTAATTTATACACATATGGTATACACCCAGACAAACGCGCACACACATGCAGGCTGACCCACAGATTGACCGGGTATTTTATACGCACACGTATACACACAGACATGCACACACACAGAGATAGAACCAGACAATTTACCCACAGTTTGACACACACAGACAAAGACAGGCATACACACACAGTGTTTGTGTACAAATGCAGAGGCAAACAGGAAGACAGACTATGAGTATATGAGTAAATTAAACACAACAAAATGACCCAGGGTAGAACAGGTGTATCTGCATGTTGAACCATGAAATGAGTGACGTAAACCTGTCTAGAATGTCTGTGTGTGCCATCCAAGGACACTCCTCACTCTCGTTCTCCTCGCTCTCCTAACTTCAGAGGAGGATCCGGGAGATCGCCCCCAAGATCGTGCAGCTCCTGACCGAGTGGACCGAGACGTTCCCCTACGATTTCCGTGACGAGCGAATGATGCGCAGCATCAAAGACCTCACTCACCGGCTGGCCCTGGGAGATGAGGTCAGTGCCCTTACCATCATCGTCATTGGTCAGGTGGAGTGACCTCATCCTGCCTTTTTCCACTGTCACTGTGGTTGTTTGGCTAGTGGCTGGCTTAAAGCAATACATTCTGGGCTTGAAATAGTGACGTTTTTGGACCAAACGTCACCGTTACCCACCCATGTGGTACGCTGACGTTCAGACGACATTGTCCAAAAATGTCACCATTTCAAGTCCAGAATGCATTGCTTTAATTCAGCCACTAGCCAGCCAGCCAGATTCAAACAAACCCAGTGACAGATGGTGGGGATGATCTCACCTCTATCTCAGAACCAATCTATAACGGGATCACATGAAACATCCGTAGTCGCAGCAGATGATGCCATCCTGTAGTCAAAGTTTCTTACTGGTTAACTCTGAAGAAGGTGATCTCATTGCTTACTGATCAAGTACTGCTGTTGGAACTACGTGAACTTGTTTAATTCCCATATTGATTGGCTGGACATGATCTCATCCTGCTTATGTAAGCCCCCTGATTGGCTAGTACTGAAGTACTCTTTGTTGTTGTTCTGTGTGTGCGCGCATGTGTGTGTGCTGGTGTGTGTGCTTGTGTGTGTGTGTGCTCGTGTGTGTGTGGTGGGCAGCTCTCACGCAGAGCCATGCAGAGGATGACTCAGCGACTGCTGCGCAAGCTCAGCACCCTCGGCCAGTACGAGGAGTCGCTGGTAACCACGAGCGGCCCGGCCACCGAGAAGCTGACGGCCCAGAAGGCCAAGCAGCAGGCGGCGCGCAGGGAGGACGTACTGAGCGTGTGCAGTGACCCCTTTGTCTTGGCCCAGCAGCTCACCCACATCGAGATGGTGAGGGAACAAACTCATTCTTTCCATCCGTCTTTCTTTTGTTTGGTTTCTATCTGTCTATTCATCTAACTATTTATCTATCTATCTTGCTTCTGTTTTTTGTCTGTCTGTCTTTCTTTCTTGCTTTTGTTTCTGTCTGTCTTTCCGTCTATCTATCTTTCTTTCTTGCTTTTGTTTTCTGTCTATCTGTTCTGTTATCTATCAATCTATCGGGGGGCGGGGGGGGGGGCAGAGAGGAAGTATGCCTGTTTGAAATTCAACACAGAACTCAAGATGAAATACACGTTGTCAGATTGGAAAGCGTCATATAGTTTCCATTTCGTCCTTATTGCACACCGATTCCCCGGAGTCATGGATCGTTGCCATGGTGATGGCTCATTGTCAAAAATGGCTGAGCATTCTTGGCTGGAAGAGAAACTGTTTTTGCAGACAGCCCTCAAAAGTATGTTCTTACTTTAGTCATTAGGCCGTGCGGGGAGGGGGAGGGGGAGGGGGGCACGTCTGCACACTCAGTTCCTCAGTTCCGGCCAAGCTTTCAGTCACATGACCCACATTAGATTTACAAGTGCACAGAACCCCCTCCCACCCCTTTTTTCATATTTGTCCATTTACTGTCAGTTCTGTCTGAAAAACATTTTTTTGAAGCTCAGTTGTTTATGAAAATGATCCACCTTGTTTTTTTCCCATGGCAGAGTAAGAAGTTATTGTACATCGGATGAGGATTTTTGCTCAAAAGCTCATGAAAAAATATTGATCCCTGGGCTTGAAGCCAATATCAGACAGTAGATACACTTGAATGTTATTCATGGTCTGAAATGGCAAACATCTGTGGAAACAACATGTCTCCTTCTCTGTTTATTTGCGTGTCTGTAACAACAGCATGGCCCAGATCGCCCCTTCCTTTTGTGGCGTATTTTCAGTCAGCTTTGCGGATGTCAGTTATGAAATATCATTCGGTGGACGTTGATGTGAGCGAGGCACCAAAGCAGTATAAATAATTTTTTTTTCCATGGGTTGAAATTTGAGTCTCTGACCACAGACTGATTTCTGGAGGTTGACCACAGGATTATGAAGGACATTTTGTGGAAACCCACTGTCCTGCTTTCTCACAGTCTGCGTTGCATAAGAAACGCAGGAAGAAATGAGAGCCAGATGAATCACAGGGATCACATGTTTGGGGGGGGGGGTGCATTTTGTAACTACGCAGAACTGTAGAAGGGGCGAAAAAAATGGATGCAGAATGTTTTTGACTTTTTTTTTGTGTATGTGCCTAAGAAATAAAGAAACTAAAATCTGTCTTTTGCAGGAGAGACTGAGCTACATCGGCCCGGAAGAATTTGTCTACGCGTTCGCCCTGAAAGGTCCTCAAGACAACCGTAAGGTTCGTGGCCTCTGCAAATGTACTACTTGCTTGGTTATGCAACAGCCTACTCTAAATGGTCTTTGAGCGATCTGGTTGAATAAGCCAGAATGAGATCTTTTTCCTTAAATTGCATCAGCCTATTTGGCCCAGGACCAAGCAAGGGCTTGGAGGCCATGAGAGTGAGAGAGAAATGACGGATCAAGTACTGCTGTTGGAGAGGAGTGTGAATGACAGACGGATATCTATGTCACTTCCATCCCTGTTCCTAGATTTGAATCACATTTGGCAAATATGCTGACTCCAAATGGGTCTTTTTTTTTCTTTTTGGTCCAACAGTTGTTCTACAGCAAACGTCGAGCAAGTAACCTGGAGGCGTATGTTGAGTGGTTCAACAGACTCAGCTACCTTGTGGCGACGGAAATATGCACTGTGAGTAGTTCTTATGTGTGTCTGATTGATTTTGTCAGTGTTGAGCCAACGTTACTCTCTCGATTCATTTTATTCACCCTCCAGCTTTATCCCAGAATGTCTAACCTTGTTGTGTTTCACAGCCTGTGAAGAAGAAGCACAGAGCCCGTATTCTGGAGTTCTTTATAGATGTGGCTCGAGAGTGTTTCAACATCGGCAACTTTAACTCCCTCATGGCCATTATCAGTAAGTATGATTATATCTGCACTGGTTTTATTCCACCCCGTGTCATGTATTGTGTATGTAGACACACTGAATGTTGGTGAAAATACAATATACGAACACACCCCCTTGTGGTGATATTTGGAATTACATTACTCTACCAGTGCCGTTCTTTATGTGTCTGCCCAGCTGAGTGGATCTCCTGTCATTACTAATTGATGTTTGTGTAACGTCCACAGCTGGGATGAACATGAGTCCAGTGTCCCGACTCAAGAAGACTTGGAGCAAAGTCGATACGGCTAAATTCGACATTCTGGAGGTAAAGATCCACAAAGAGAGCTTGAGTCTTTGACATGAAGTTACACACAATTTCTCCAGGTCATTTTGACTCATGGTGTATCATCTCTGTTTTACAGCATCAGATGGATCCTTCCAGTAACTTCTACAACTACCGCACAGCGCTCAGGGGCGCCACCCAGAGGTGCCTCACGGCACAGACCAGCAGAGAAAAGGCAAGTGTGTAGTGAGCATGCTAAGAAGCACCCAAAACATATTTGCAGTCTCTGCATTCAGAATAAATTTGTTAAGTGGATGCTTAAGGCCTAAATAACCTCTTTTTAACATTTGGGAGTATGTTTTCCTTACATTTCTTGAAAACATTTTAAGTGCTAAACTTAATTTATTTTGTGGTTGCTGCATTGATGTAATCAGTATGTCTTTCCTCCTGTTTAATACGAGTAGTGTCTTTAATCAGTGATTTATTTATTTATTTATTTATTTATTTATTTATTTTGTTTTTCCTTTCTTCAGATCGTCATTCCGTTCTTCAGCCTGTTCATCAAGGATATATATTTCCTCAATGAAGGCTGTGCCAGCAGGCTACCTAATGGTCATATTAATTTTGAGGTTAGTCATGTTTTATTTTGATGAAAATGTTTTAATTTGTTTGCTGACAGACACATTTAATGGTAGACCAAGAATAACGTACAAGAGCAACTTGATGAATATTTAGCATTATCAGAGTTTAGTATTTAACAGTAGGCAATGTTGCTTTTTTTTTAAAAGCTCATGTCCACATACTTATATCAACAATATATATGAGATAGTAGTATTTGTGCAGTTTAACAAAAGATGTTGTATTTTTGTCACAGAAATTCTGGGAGCTGGCCAAGCAGGTGAGCGAGTTCCTGTCATGGCGGCTGGCTGCGTGTCCCTTTGAGAGAGACAGGAAGGCCATGCAGTACCTCATCAGCACCCCAGTGTTCAGCGACGATGGTGAGCTTTCACAGTCTTCTTTTCTAAACGTCTCAGTAGAACAGCCTTACAAAGTTAACTGGAAAGTAAATCTAAGGAACACATCTCAGTAGGGAATTTAAGGAACACATCTCAGTAGAATAGCTTTACAAACTAAATCTAAGGAACACATCTCAGTAGAAATTCTAAGGAACACGTCTCAGTAGAATAGCTTTACAAAGTTAACTGTAAACTAAATCTAGGGAACACATCTCAGTAGAATAGCTTTACAAGGTTAACTGTAAACTAAATCTAAGGAACACATTTTGCGTGAATTTAAAATCACATTGAGCGATGTTAGAATAGGCTCTGTGGATAGCTAAGTCATTGGGGCGTTTGTGTGCTGCATATGCATGTTCAAATTCTTCCATACTTGCAGCTCACTGGTACTTGGACTTCTATAGGTCATGTCTAATGACGCCATGCTTAAGTTGTTTACATTTTAAAGCATAACAGTCTGTTGTGCCAAGTGCCTCTTCACTGAGTTACGTCCAACTCCAATCCACACAGTTCTTTTTTTTTTTTTTTAAACAAAAATAACTGTGAAGGCCAAAATGTCCTGGATTGCATGGGGCTCCACGAGGCTCTGTAACTGGATGCATCATGTAATGTTGGTCACAAATGCTCCATCACATCAAGTGATTATCTGCGGCTGTCAAACGTATTTATTGTTGTTTTAGTAGTCCTGCACAAGCATGGATTCCGAAAGACTTAGGCATTGCTTGTTTTAGGACCCCTATTAATCAAACCACTGACTTAAAAGCCACTCTCAGTAGGGTGGAATGAGGTCACCGACTGTCGTCACTTATGTCTGTGTGTGTGTGCGTGTGTATCGATCTTAGAGCTCCAGCTGGCCTCTTATGAAAGCGAGGGACCAGAGAACAACATGGAGAGAGACACTCGCAGGTCCCTGAGGTATGTGTGTGTCCTCTGAGGTCACTCTGATATTGTCATATGCCTTCCATATGCGTATTAAGAATTGTATAAAAGCTATTACATTTTTGCAAGGCTACCTTGCTCTGCTTACTGATTTATTTTACTTGGGGATGATTACTGCTGTATTTTACTACAAATACACCACTATATTTATATACAACTATATTTAATTGTGTATCATGTATTTGTTTTTTGTACAGATCATCGCTATACAGGGCCTGAAGAGTGACTAAAAAGATGACGGACAGCTGTTTCTCAAACTCTGGAATCAGTGGCTAGCATCAACTTGGATCAAGGACCTCCTAACATATGACCTTTAAGCACTCCTGAGACCCAGACAAATGCCTTTTCCTACTAAACAGTGAAGACCCTGAGACTGGTTTCTCCACATTGCCTTGGGAAGCCGCCATAAAAGAATGTATTCATTCCATTAAGCTAACTTTGAATGAAGTGACTTGGTTGGTTCGTGTCATTGTACAAATATTACTTGTTCTGATTTGGAGCATGTCGCTGGTAGGCATGCTTTGTACACTGATTAAGTCAGATATGCTTAATTTTCATGTTCGTGTGTTTGTGTGTGATGAACTTGGTGAATCACGTCATTTTGTAACATGTTAAGTATTTCTTAACAGTGCAAATTATTGAATGTTTAATACCTGAGTATTTACAGTCCTTATACAGCTAAAACACTATCTTGTAAAATACGTAGTCGATTAAATATGTGAGTGCTGAGGGGAACATTATTTCAAACTGTTTGAGTGTAATTAAAGAGTTACATGGTAAATTGATTGGTGTCCTACAGTTGGGTCTATTTTCTATGTTACTTACACTTAAATAAGCTTTTAGGTTTTTTTGTTTGTTGTGTATGTTTTGTTTTAGCTTTGTCATCATGTCTGCACTGATATTGTCTTTTTTTTTTCACCTTAAGTCTTGTTACACTTGTGTTTGACATTATTTTAGATTCTAAAAGAGACTTTATATGAGGGTACTCAGAGAAGTTGCTTTATTAATTGTCTTATCTTACATATTTTTGTAATAAACTGAAGAAACAAAAAACAAACTGTGTTGTGTATAAAATCCCACACCACTTAATGGATAAAATAAGTGACGAGGACAACAAAGCATTGACATTGCTTAAACATCTCAGTGGTGCAGTGAAATTTGACAATACATTAAAAATATGAACACATATTTCATGTACATTTATCCACCTCGTTGCCCCCCAAAACCTCAGTACTTCATTGTGCATTTATTATGATAATCATCCATAGCGCTCTACCGCCATCTAGTGTTGAAGATGGGCAAAGACATTTCTTTGAGTGCCACTGATTCCAGCATGATCTTGAAAGGGATGCAAATTATAAAAAAATAATCAACAATATTTGCCTAAAATGAATTTCATGAAGGATCCCACCCCAAATTCCAATGAATAAATAACCTCCATCCATGCTGTGAAGAACAATGCAGGTCCATTGTAGTCTCTCTACTTTGAAGCAGGCAAAACAACAAAACTGATTTTTTTTTTGACAAACAAACCCACAAGCTGAACTCTTGTTTCACTTCATGATCCAGAGGTCAGCTATGTGCACTAGGGCGTGACGAGGAGCAGCATAGCATGGGGCTGAGGTAACGTGGCAAGGGGCCGAGTTTTGGAAAAACATTTCTGAGATGACTTCAACAATTTTTTTAGGAGACAGCTTCATGTGTGGGAGGTCATGTGTCGGGACAAGTGGTGGCGCTCCCTGAAAGACTCCTCGCAGATGGGGCACCTGAGACGGTCCCTCCTCTGCAGCTTGGCTCCCTGCTCCTCCGAGGGCGCCCTCTTGTGGTGGGAGCGCATGTGGTGCACCAGGTCGGAGGTCATGTGAAAGGAAACGCTGCACTTGGCGCACCAGTTCTGCGCGGGCAGGCCGAGGGGGGAGAGGGGCGAGAGTGGGACGGAGAGGAGGGAGTGACGGGCAGTGCTGCTGCTGCTGGTGCTGGTGGCCTTTCCTAGAGCTGCACTTGATGCCAGGGGCTTGGGCCAGACTGAAGCATTGAAGAGCTGCTTATGGGTTGCAGCCTGAAGCAAAGCGGCGCTCTGGAGCTTTGATGCAGCGAGTGGCAGCTGGGGCAGACCCACTGGCAGGGTCATCACCATGGGGAGTGTCTGAAAGGAGGAACGAGGTGGCTGCACAAAGGCACTCTTCCTCTCCTCATTCCCAGAGCTGATGGAGTCACTAATGGCGAAGGTATCACTGCCAAATAAAGGCAAACATACCTTCGTCAGCCCATTTTTAGGTTTGGACTTCAGGTGTTTAAGACCCCCAGGGCCAGTGGTGTTTTTTCCATCAGGACTTCCCTGTGAGCTTGACTGGGATTCTTTGATGCTGCCGATGGTGCTGTGCTTGCTGGAGTTGGTTTGACGAAGTGCCACTGGGATGTGCAGTTGATCTGCCCTACCCTGAACACACACTCTCTTCGTCGATCGATCTCCTCGTGGCGGAGAGAAGTTCAGTGTCTCATCTCTGCTCTCTTTCCCCACCTCTGAATGCTTCCTCTTGTTGTGCCCCCCTTTCTCCTTATTGTTCGAAGGAGCTCTGTCATTCTCCAGGTCTCGTGCCAGATTGTGGAAGTCTGTGGCTGGTTTGTCCCCTTTGGAGTGTGGGCTCACTTTGGAGAGCCTGTCAGCAGTGAGGCTGAGGAACCTCTCCTTGCACAGGAACCTTTGGTGGGCCAGGAGAGGAAACTCAAACTGAAAAGTCTGTTTGCAGAAAGGACACACGTAGGGTGCAACACCTATGCAGAAGAGAAAACACACGGCGAGGAGGTTAATTGAAAAATTTAGATAAGTGCAACTTCCGTGAATCAGTGCATTAGATGCAGTGTCACTGTACATCAACATGCACAGGCGCATTGTCTATCCGAGCGTCAGCGTCAATGAATAAAATTTAGATTGACATGATTTGGAATGGAATAACATACTTTAGTTATCCATACTGTATATTTACATAGTCCATGAATTATGTACAAAACCAGAAATATCCTACCTTTAGACTCTTCTGGGCTGAGATTCAGTAGTTGGGAAAGGTCCTTCTTGTACCACACCAGAAGTTCTGAATCTCTCTTGACGGTCCTCAGAGCCCTGAAGAACAGCTGTCCGTCCTTCACATAAGCCTCCAGGTTCTGTTCATCAGTGTTGCGGGCGGGCTGCACCAGCTGCAGCCAGCAGGGACTCTCTGAAGCTGCCCTAGTCACGTCCACCTGCCCACAGAAAACAACCATGTCAGCCTTTAGATACTCTGTTTTCTTCTTCATTATGTGTAAGAGGAGCAATTGTACATGTGCAGGAGCATTAAGCTCTAAATTCTTATTTTAATGAAAACTTTATTTGGAAAGTTAGACTGTGAACTATTTTATGCTTTTATGTTTTCGTTAGGAAAAACATGTGTAGGCCTAATGGGCTAGAGGGCATTATAGAAAAAGCATTTTCATTGTTAATATAAGCTCTGTTGATCTTAACATGAAATACAAAGTAATACATGTCTTATTGGCTACACATGAATAAAACTATCCTCCTAAAATAAATATGAGAATAAATGTAAAAGTTATGCAAGTTAATATTCAAAATTGTACCTTCAGCATGTATGGTTTGGTCCTTCTGTCTGAACATTTCAGTGCAATAAAAGCGATGCTGTCATACAGAGACGAATGTTTCAAATCACAGGGCCCAAGAACTGTATTCACTGGGATGTCCCTTGAGGTAAAAACAGACGTCAACATATCCGTGATCCATCGATCGGCCGCTCGGAGTTCAGCTTTCCCTAACGGCCCATCCATTCTCTGTTGAAACACAACCACAAATTAAATTAAATTAAATTAAACCACAAATCCAAGTTCATTGAAAAGACGCTGTTAAGGTTGCAATGGAAACAAAACAGTTAAACTGTTATTTAAACATGTTTATCTTACCATGACAATATCTTTTGCTATTTTTTGCTGAACCACGCAGCTGAAAATGGCGATTGCAGAGTTCGTGTCTTATAGATGTGTTCCTTGAAATGACCAGTGTTGGTAAGAGAAAGCACGGGTTATAATCTCGGCTAGAAATCTGGTTAATGAGATATGACACGACTCCGCCCTCAATGTCTGAAGTGAACCTGTCAACTGACATCACGGTTGTCTTGCTAGAATAATATATTTTAGTGAATGTATAAGGCCGATAGAAGATTGCTGTGTACAGAATTCGGCTATTTTATAATATGATGCCAATCAGTAAATGTCTATTAGTTTACTCTGGCTATTACCAAACCGATATGAAGGCTCTGTGTTCAGACTGAGACTAAGATTATGTCACAACCATTTGACCAGGCGTGTGGCTTCCATAGTTGTCAGGGATGAACTGGTGAAGTTTCGAGGGATGTTCATTTGTCCGATAAAACATTGTGAAAATTGGCTTGGTAGCCTACAATACGATTCCTTCTCATTACTGTCAAATAAGTGATTCTAACGTTGAGGAGCGGTGGTCCGTTAACTATGCGAGGTCAGCGTGATGCTCGGGGCGAAAGTGCAGCGCCATCATCCATCCAGTCCTGAATCTCGTGCCTGGGGCTACGTAGATGCCACACACCCATACACAATTATGAGTCGGACTGTCCAGCGCACGTTGTCAACTGCCCATGTTATCCCACTATTGTCCAGTCGCAGTTTATAGTGGTCACGACACCAGTAGTTATCCAAGGCCGGCAAGTCAGGGCATTATTTGATCTGGACATCTTTGACGCTTTTTAAAAAGTCTAAAATTAGAAAAAGAATATATGCGCCCAGACGATTACTAACCCACACAGAAAGACAATTTGTCACATATTTCGCTTTAGAGACACAGCTTTTCGCTTTTCATCAAACTGCAAAACTTTTACATTGAATTGTTGTCTTGCCCATAATGAAATAAACGCACCCTACTTTGCGCATGCTCATTGTCGTCTGAATGTTCCAGCTGCTGTTACAGGGATAGGTCTTTTCGTCCTGAAGAATCCTTTGGAGTGCTACCCAGTCTTACTAATAAGACTTTGTAATGTAGGCTATTGTACAAAACCATTATTGGATGTACACGCGAATATGAATGGATCTTTTGTTTCTGCGCGTGTATTTGTGCAGGTGGCTAAAGACGTTCTGTAATCGCGCGTGGTCTATTTGACCGAATAGATTCAATTTCTTTTTTTTTTTTAAGAAAACGTAAACCTGCGTCTACTACAGACTATTATGAGAACAGAGAAGTTGTGCATTGCAGTTTGGACACATATCGCGTTGCTGTATTTGTGTACAGATGTTTTCAACAGCGTCTGTAAAGGCGAAGATACCTCCTGCCAAGGAGCGTTTGATCTGTACTTTGTGTTGGATAGGTAAGTGTGGAACTTAATACTGTACTTCATAACAAACAGCCCCTGGTCTTTGTTACTGTATGCAGTGTGCATGTAGAATACAAGGGAGTTCATTCAATCTCTCTCTCTCTCTCTCTCTCTCTCTCTCTCCCTCTCTCTCTCTCTCTGAGAGTTGGTTTCAGTCACACACACACACACACACACACACACACACACACACACACACACACACACACACTGATACCAATACCTTCCCCCTTGTAAGCAGACAGGAGATAGGAATGTATAAGTGTGCTCTCTCTCTATTGTATGTGCTCTTATAGCACCAGCAATCCAACTTGTGTATTATTGATTGTGATGGGACTATTGCATTGCCTAAGCATGCCACACATCCATGCTACTCATGCTCGGCTCATGGCTTGCCCTAGAAATCCTAAACTGGCCTTTGTTTATCATACCAGCACCACTTTTGACTGTTTGCCCGGCATGGGTGGGACGTTACCTCTCTGTGATTACACATGGTATTTTTAGTCGGTCTCAACTGACCCTTTGAACACCCCACCACCACCACCGGGACCCTTATATAGGCCTGTTTTGTGTCTGAAAGTGCTCTCCGTCTCCCTCCTGTCACAGGTCTGGGAGCGTAGGACGCAACTGGGACGAGATCTATGGATTTGTGGAGCAGCTCACCAACCGCTTCGTAAGGTAAACAAACTGCACGGCCAAGGCTGTGCAGTTGACAGTGATGGAGAAAAGCATTACAGTACACACCAGGTTAATTGTTTGCCAGTATCCCCCAGCTAAATGGTGAACGTTGAAGACACCTCACAATTTACATTGCACTTGTAGTAAAAGTGCACACAGTAATCTACAGTAACTGTTTTTTTTAAATATCACATTACAGCACAGTGACATGGGTATCTGTGTAGTGTGTCTGTTCCGATAGTTTCATTTATACAGGGTTGGTTAAACATTAGCGGCAGTGTGTGCTTTCCTTGTGTGTTATCTAATGACAGAAACTCTCAGCACGGGACACACACCACACCACACCACACCACACATGGGAACTCTCTCTCTCTGTGATGGCCAGTGGGTGGCACATGTGTTGGGCCCTATTTTAAAACATAATTGTGGAGTACTTATTTTAAACTTCACAAGCGTGGCACTACCTCATGTCTGCTGCTCGGCGTATATACTGCGGCGGTTTGACCCAGTAAAGCGTGCCCATTGCCGTAATGGCCGCGGCAAAAGGAACCGGCCCCAGACCGTCCAAAAGCGCTACCAGAAGTGTTGATTTAGATATGGTCCTTTAATTCACCAAAATGGGTCCAGGATGTTTTCTTTAGGAAGTAACTGCAGGTTTGCGAATGCTGTTGAAACCACAGAGTATTTGTGATTTATGTTTGTGCTACCTACCAATTTGACATACCCACATATCCACCATAACTCACTTGTACCACAAGAACACAGCCGTATGAATCCAGCTTTTAATTCAGGACTCTTTTGTGTGTCTATGTCTTTTGTGCTCCCTTCAGCCCCAGAATGAGGGTGTCTTTTATAGTCTTCTCCTCCAGCGCTGAAGTTATATTACCCCTAACAGGAGACAGGTACTGTCTGACACACACTCTTCTCTCTCACTCTCATCCCCTCACACTTGCTCGGCTGTCAGGAGTCCCTTTTGAAACACTTGCCAAAAAACCATCTATGCACCACACTCGATCACTGTACGCTGTAGTCACTTTATACACAGTAACATGAACCGTAATCAGTCCCTACTTTCATGTATACAGCGCTTTGATAATAGTCAGCAGAGTACCCAAAGTGCTCTACAGAAAATGCCTCACCTTCAGGCACTCACACACATACGCACACACACACACACACACACACACACACACACACACACACACACACACACACACACACACACACACACACACACACACACACACACACACATTTATTACACACTCCATCACTTCTAAGAGGGCCTCGTTTTATTTGTTTGCAGAGACGAGATAGAGAAAGGCCTGAGCGTCCTAAGCGGGGTCATACCAGCTGGAGACACCTACATGCATGAGGGAATGAAGAAGGTAAAGTGTGGCGAGACATACAGTTACGGCAAGACAAAAAGGACAAAAATGAAAGTTAGTTTTAGTTTTACAGTGACCTAGGGCTGCACGATTTCAGGGCCAAACGATCTCAAAACAAATAAAATCGAGGGCAACAATGTTTTTGTCCTAATTATTTTCTACTGTTTGTACTGTACATTAGATGTATACATTAGACATTTCTACTGTTTGTACATTAGACATCAAAGGAGACTTACTAATGTTTACGAAGAAAGGTATCAGGGAAAATCCAAAGGTACAAGAATGTTTTTTTGAAATGTTTTTGAATACATTTTCAATAAATGAAGCATGTTACTGAGGAAAACAAAATAATTGTTTGAATAATCGTGATTTTCAGTTTTGGCCCGAATAATCGTGATTCAGATTTTTCCATAATCAAGCAGCCTTACGGTGACCCCTGTCCAAGGACAAAACAGTGCTGCATTACTGATGGAATGTAACAGATGCTGCTGTCTCTCTCTACTAAGGCGTATGGAGTTAGCCACAGTTCACTCTTTCCACAGGATTAAAAAAAGCCAATTTACTAGAAAAGTTATCAGCAAGATGGTTTTAAGCAGCATGAATTTGAATTAACCTAATCACTATGTATTTGAGTAAATGTAATCACTATATTCTGTCTAGGCTTTGGAACAGATGAAGGCACAGACCACCAAGTCATCCACCATCATTATTGGCTTGACGGATGGAAAGCTGGATGTCTACCCCTATGAGCTCACAGTGGAGGAGGTACAGTTGACCTTTGACCTTTTTACCCGGCCTTGGCTGTGTGCCCAGAAGTCCACTTTCCCCACTCCAGTGGCCTTTCCACTCGAGAGCCTCATAGCTCTGATAGGGGATAAATGGTTCAGTGGCATTTCTATGCGTACACTATCCCGCATGTGAGATGGACCAAAGGTCTCGTGTTTCCATCGTCCCAGTTAGATAGGTTTGCCTAGTGTACCAGAAGTGATCTGATAAAATGTATTCATTTACTGGTATGTGTCTCACTTCTGGGTTCTAGTGGTTAGTTAACTTCCTGGGCCAGGCTTAGGGACACATCATGTAATGTGCATCACAGTGCTGTTTCAGATCATCTACATGCAAAGGATGTTATTTATAACATGGTAGGCCTTTATATTAACTATAATACTTCCTAATAAGAATTTATCTTGCATTTCTTGACACTTGCTTTACTTACTTAACACTTTTCATCATTTGGTAACCATTGCTTTCACACCATTTCTCAACAGTAAATCATTTATAAACATATCCACAAATGTTAAAGCAGGCAGAGAAGATTATGGACAGACAGACGACAGGCTGGCTGAGAGATAGATAGCGAATAGCACGAAAACAAACAGTCAAACATACAGACAGATAGACAACCGACATCCAGACAGATGTGTGTCAGTATGCTTATAAATGATTTACTGAATAACCATTGAGGCCAGTGTAAAAAGATCTTCTCTGATGACCTTTGGCTGGTGATGTCTGTAGACCACAATCAATGTAGAGTAGTACACATGCTGATGGTCACAGTTTTTTATGTGTTAGGTTCTGGTCTTTTTATTTATTTTTGTTCTCATACAGGCAAATGCTGCCAGATCATTTGGTGCCAGGGTGTACTGTGTTGGTGTGAAAGACTTTGATGCCAATCAGGTCTGTACTTTTGTTTTGTACGGTTGTTCGAGTTCGATTTCGACTTGTATTTGTGTATTTGTTTGCCTTGTATTCTTGTATTCATACACTCATGTATAGTCATGTGTTTATGTCTTTACGCATGTACGTAGTGTGATCATCATAAGATGTAAAGATTGTATATATTTAGTGACAATCTAGGTATGTGTGCCTTAAAAGAGGCACACAGGAACGCAAAAAAAAAAAAAAACAGTGTTTTGACTGACAATAAAGTATGTCATCATTATCATCATCATCATCATCATCATCATTCATTAGTATTGTATTTGTTGTGCAATGTCTTTCATTCACCTGACATAGCAAAATACATGTCATACTGCTGCAGTTTAAGCTGCTGGAGGATAAAATTACTCTTATCATCAAGACATGTAATTGAAATGATAGAAGAGAGATCTGTATAGACCACACACAGGTGTTATATTTTGTGTTTTAGTCAGTCAGTCGAGCCCTTCTTAAATACAAAACAGGTTTGCAAACTGTGGATTCGAATGGGAATGAAACAGGAGCATATTTCCTCACTGACTGATGGTAGAGGGGTTGGGCCTGTTCTGCCTCCGCAGGAACTTTGATATTATTACCATCTAATTGGATTGTGCCAGCCTCACATCCTGTCTGTTCCTCTGGGCTCTTTGAAGCCGTCTTGGATACTCCCGACAGGAAAACATAATCTGGTCCTGCTGCAACAGGAACTGACACTGTGTTTGTTTGTATAGTATACATAAGTCTCCACACGCAGCAAACGTCATGACTTAATAGCTAAACGACTCTCTGCTTTCTTTCCCACAGCTTGTCGACATTGCTGATAGCAGGGATCAGGTGTTTCCCGTGCTGGAAGGCTTTCAGGCCCTTAAAAGCATTGTTAATTCGGTAAGTGAGCCACAATAAGACATAAAGTCAACATTGCCTTGAATGGATTCAGGAACCAGGACTGAACCCTTGTAATGAATTACATTCACTAGGGTGTTGTTAAAGATTCTGTCCTCAAATTAATACTTGATGTCATTTATCTCATTTCTTGTCTGTGGATTGTGGAATAATAATCATAAAAATTATAGCCGTTGTTGGTGGTGGTGATGTTGGTGTTGTTATTTATGTATGTATTGATTTTATTTATGTATTTTTATTGTTATAGATTCTCAAGAAATCTTGCACTGAGCTCTACAGTGTGGAGCCTACCAGTGTTTGTGTGAATGGTAAGTGGCTTCAGGCCCCACCAGTGCTGACAGAAGTGGCCTGTGACAACAGTAATTGTTTATTCCAAACCGATTAAAAAAAAAAACATTGAGGAAAATGACTGTCTCTCCGCAGAGTCTTTCAACATCGTCCTCAGAGGAAACGGCTTTGCCCGGGGTCGGACTGCAGAGGGTGTGGTGTGCACCCTGACTGTCAATCATCACACTTACAGTGAGTGCTTCTGCAACAAACACATTCCTACGCGGCTCCCCCAAACCACCCTCGGCCGTGCCCCGGAGTAACGCACACGAGCAGGAATGTCATGGCCGCCAATCGATGGGGCTGGGGAACACAGGGCATACGTAGCCGGAGGGGGAATCCCAGCACATCAAGGGAACAGTGAGGGCATGGGCTTTATTACTTAGCAGCAGAGCAAAACACCAGCCTCCGGTCACATTCTGTTCATTTGGCAAGCTGGTTTCAACACACACACACACACACACACAGCCATGGTAATAATGTCTCCCATGGCAGTGTGCAACTTCACCAGAAGCCGAGTTGCACGAAAACGAAAACACACACAATAATGCCTCAGTGTCTCAGAGACACAGACACGGGGCAGTTAGCTCATGCCGCTCTCTTCCTTTTCCTCCCCAGATGAGAGGCCGACTATAGTGCAGGACAATTACATCCTGTGTCCAGCCCCAGTGCTGCAGGAGGTCGGAGAGTAAGTATCACTTACTTAGTGCTCGCCATGGTACAATAGGCGCTTCAGCCGCGCCAGCTGTTGGTATGGCACTGCGATAGAAGAGGTTCTCATTGGAGATTCCATTAGTTGGCTTGCCAAAAATGTCCCTGGAGATTATCACCAAAATAAAACCTGAGTGAGTGTGTGTGCATGTGTGCATGTGTGTGTGCGCGCGTGCGCATGTCTGTGTGTGTGTGTGTGTGAGTAAGTGTGTGTGTGATATGTTTAACCAACCAATTTGTGTTTGCCTTGGCAGTGGTACTCTGGCATCCCATGACTGCCAATGAGACAACGCTGAACTTTGAAAATTGACCCACATTTTTGTTTTCTTTCTCACACTCTCTTTTCTCTCACTCTCACACTCACTCTGTCTCTCTCTCTTGCGCGCACACACACACGCACCTCCTTGTAATGGTCCCTGAGGTGAACAGTTAATGCAAACTGCTGTCAGCAGTGCAGTTCTTTAAAAACCGAGTGGTTTTCCCATGAGATGTCAACAACAGACAAGCTACGTCATGAATTCTAGCTAAACATGAAATATTCTGCACAGAAAAAAAACGTTCCTGGCTGTAATCGGAATACATTAACACAGAGATAAAACAGTCACATTTTAATGTTGTAATGGAATTGTTCATCTGTCTTTATAGATCCATTGAGGTTCTGATCAGCTTCAACAAAGGACAGTCTTTTATCTCAAGTCCAGTAACGATACATGCCACTACTTGTGTGAGTTCTGAGACCTCTGTTTGTCACAACCCTTTATAATCTCTATCTGACACTGTGTGAAGTAATTTCGATGTCATTAACATCAGAGCAACAGGTTATGGCAGTGCTTCTCAATTATTTTCTGTTACGCCCCCCCTAGGAATAAGAAAACATTTCACGCCCCGGCCCCCTAATCTCCACCATAACTTTAATAGTATAATTTGTCTATGCACATCTGCAATATGCACATCTGCATAACACTGTATCCTTACTGACATTAAGGAAAACAAAAAAGAAATATAGATCAACTTAAAAAAAAGAATTACTTTATTAACATTGTTTTTTAGTCTGTACTGTGGTCAATGTGCACCTTTATGGTACAGCAAAAAAAGTCACACGCGCCCCCCCTGGCAGCGCACCGTGCCCCCCCAGGGGGGCCCGCCCCACTATTTGAGAAGCACTGGGTTATGGGAGTATGAGGTAAACAGTAATAGTCTAAATTCATACTGTAGATAAACAAGGGAAGGGACTGTTTTTAATGCACGGTCTTAGCTTATTTATCACTCTCTTAGTTATTTATTATCCCCAAATCATTTTACGCCTTGGCCTCTTATACTATATGCTTTTTATTTTTGCAAACATATTATTTTGTTGTATTAGTCATCTACCGTCAGGTCATCTCTGTGTTTTTATGTTGTCTTCTAGTCATGGTGTCCTTGTGTTTTAGTCCTTTTACCTACTTGTCCAGCACTTTGGGTCAGCTGCCTCTGTTGTATTTTAAAGTGCTTCATAAATAAACTTGACTTGACTTGACTGCTTCGCTGGGTCAAAAATAGTCAACAAAAGAGTAAAACAAGGTGCTCATCAAACATGGGCCTCCAGCATGTGGATGCAAAAAACAGTAAAAATTGAGGCACTCTTGACAGTTAAAATTAAAATTAAAAATTATAATTATTGAATAATGGCCATACTGTAGACTTTGAGAGAAAGTAATTGTATCACCTTTTGTACTGACACTGCACTGACTGAAAATATTATTGATCTCTACTTAGTTTTATTTTACTTCTTACATGTTATGTCCCATTGGATGACACGACTAGTTTGAAAATGAATGTGAATGATATTCAGTAAGTTGACAAGTGTACTAATGGTGTCCTACAGTTCAATGGGCTGGTGGTGTTGATGGTGATCTTGGCTCTGCTTCTACTGGTGGGTCTAGCTCTTCTCTGGTGGTTCTGGCCACTCTGCTGCACTATCGTGAGTTGATAGTTTTCCACTTCATCATAAAGCTTTGAAGCAATTGCAACTTTCCCTTTAGATTCACCAGAAAAAATTATGGAGATTTGTTTTCTCAATGGATGTCTGCTCTGACTGCAAGAATGAGTCATATCATGTATGATCTGTCATTAGTATACAGAACATAGAGACCAAGCCAGGCGTTTTGTCAGATGTTATGAAACATTCCAAACACAACATTTTGACCATGTCAAGCTGTCAGGCTCTGGTCACATGTGGAAACAAATTCTGTATTTCAGGTCATCAAGGACCCTCCACCTCCCGTTCCACCACCTCGCATCCCGACACCCGTAAGCAAGCTGCAATATGAAACAGTACAGTGACATTGCCAAACAGCTCCTTAACAACTCTCACATGCATGCCAAGTTTGGAGGTGACGTGTGTTTATAACACTTGTATGTGTGTAATCTGCTCTTACGCAGCTGGTCTGATAGTAGAAATTAATCACTATAGCGTTTCATCGGATGCAGATGTGGCCAGTTGTTGAGTGATGAAACCCATTTCTTCGGCCACGCTCTGACACCTCATTAATCTGCTCCCTTCACAGGAGCCTGAGGAAGAGCCTCAGCTGAAGAAGAAGTGGCCCATGGTGGACGCGTCGTACTATGGTGGTCGCGGGGCAGGTGGAATCAAACGTATGGAGGTAATGTCATCTGAAAAAAAAAAAAGCCGCTTGGTGTCATGTATTAGTCTGGGCACACAAAGGTTCAACTAAATTTACAGAGGTAAAAAAGGGTGTGGCCATTTTTAAGTCTAATTTTAGTCTGCCTAATTTCATCTAAAAGGTCACTTCATTTAAAAGGTGTTATTATTCTGGAATGGAGGAACAAAAATTCAATGGGTTTTTCAAAGCAAATACAGGGTGTTACCATTTTTAAATGTACTTTTACTTTGCCCTGAGTTAATGTCTTGTTGGTTGTGTACACAGTGGGTGCACAAAAGTTCGATGGAAGGAAAAGTGAATACAGGGTGTGACCATTTTTCAAAATGTAGTTGTAGTCTGCCTTTAGTTAGTGCTTTGTCAGCTGCGTTTTAGTTTGTACTATTTGACAAACAGCTCTAAATATGTACACTGACAGTCAATAGAAACTTTGATGTAGAAATGTATGCACTCTATGTATTCTACTTGTAGGGGGATTGTAGTTATTCATTGTGGATTTATTGATGACTTAGTGCTTGGGTAGTTGAGATAATGATAAGTCGTCTTCTTATCATGGTTCATTGCACATGGGTTGGTCTCTTTGCAAAAGTGGACCAAATACATATTGAGCAACACTCAGTGGGTATCTGCACAATTTGAGGATTGGTTTTGAAGGCCTATATAAAGGCCCAAAAAAGGCCACCATTAGTCCAGGCTATGCCGCATCACATGAATACCAACTCCGGGCACTGGGTATGGTGGAGGCCGGTTTGAGCTACAGTGAGATAGCCAGGCGTACGGGCTGTTCCCAACCCACAATTCGAAACCTGGTTCTGGCTCTGTTGACGATAGACCGGGAGGTCAACCTCCAAGCATGATTGCCTTTACGCGCCAACATCCTGACCATGGTTCAATGCCAGACACGACTTCGATTTCTGTTTCTGTATGCCAATTTCCTAAGCAAATGATTCATATGAAAAAAATCCAGTTTAGGGTTTCAAAAGAAAAATGATGTTGAAAAATATGGTCTCAAAGTTTTCATTGACTGTGAGTGTACTTTGTGCCGCCTAGGTCCGCTGGGGAGAGAAAGGGTCAACCGAGGAGGGGGCGCGACTTGAGATGGCCAAAAATGCTGTAGTGAAAATGCCAGAGGAAGTGGATGAGCCCATTATCAGGAAACCCCCCAGCAGGCCTCCCCCTACATATCAACACCACACCCATCCACAGTCCAAATGGTACACTCCTATAAAGGTGAGATCACACCTGCAAAGTAGTAAGTTGCAGTCGTCATTAGAACTACATTACATTATTACATTATATTGCATTAGACTTAGCAGACACCTTTATCGAAAGCGACTTACAAAAGAGGACATAAACAAGCTACAGATATGCAGAGGAACACAGAGTAAGCATAGTCTACAATAGATATAGTCTACAATATATAAATATAGATGTAGTCTACAATAGACAATACAATAGATCTACAAGTCACTGCTCAGGTCACTAGCTAGGCTAGTGCTGCCATACTGCCTCTGCTCAATATTGTATTTCTCTACTGTACTACGTTAGGGAACTCTACTGAGACTAATTTTTGCAGCAAGCAGCAAAGATAAATTGAAGGTAGAACAAATTATTTTAAATGTCAAAAATCAGGCACATAGCATTTAGGAATCTTTTGTTGTCTGTCACTACATTTGTCTTCAGAGCTCTGCTGAGCAACATAATATGGAAACAATATCTACATTTCATGTCGCCATTTTGTTGCAGGGACGTTTTGACGCAGTGGTTGCACTGCTACGACGGCAGTACGATCGGGTAGCTCTGATGAGACCAACAGCAGAGGACCAGGTAAAACATTATTTCCACCATTTTTCTACTTTATCCACTATTATTATCCATGGGATATATTTCTACTAGTTCGACAACAATTACTTGGAAATCTGTTTGGTGTTTGGATGCCGTTTTCTCAGGAGGACTGAAATAGCATTCCTCCTATTTCTTCTCAGCGGGATGCTGAGACGTGTTCATCTCAGCATGACTAACACATAGAGCGTGTGTGTGTGTAATTGTTGATACTGTCAGGCACTTTGTGAGATAATTGCTTTTAGTGGACCACCTCCAGTCTCTGCTGTGGAGTCCAGTTGCTATGCTGTCATGGTGAGCACCCTCAGCCCCCCCTCAGCCCCCTCACCCCCCCCTCACGTGTCTCTCCTCACGGCTGTCTATTCAGTGATAAATCCTGGGTGCCATGGTGACAGGTCTACCGTAGCACAAGAGGAACGAGACAGCTTAGCTTCCAGTGACCCTCTGGTTTGACCCCCAACCAACCCACATCCCCATCCACCCCCACAACTTTGAGTGCACGCACCTACCTCCTTGCCCCAGCGAGCATCTCTGCTTGTGCCACGTACTGACACGAGAGAAGCTCCGGCTGGTCGCGTGCGGCTGGTCGTTAAGCGGGCTGCCTGACCCCCACACAGGTCCCCCCGCCCTTCTTTCCTAGTCTTTTTAGCCATTAGTGTCATTACATTTGGAGATTTGCCCCACGCTGTCAGGGCACTTGATGGCACTAACGAGGAGGAGGTATGGATGGTAATTAATGGTGGGTGGAAAGGAGGACGTGGCCGGATCGCTCACCTCAGAAGGGCTGACATCTTGACCCTTTGCCTCGCCGACTGTCAATCCGTGTTTGTGGTGGTTTCTCACTGGTGGCTCGTACTTACAGAAGGAACACATGTATTTTTAGTGTTTCTTTCAGAAGTGACAGTCACTGGTTGTTGTGGAGACCTGTGTGGGTCACTGAAGCACTAAGCTTGACCTGGGTACATGTTGGCCTATTAGCTGGACTGCTGGGTTGACACTAGTGTTTGTCAGCCCTGTAAAGAAGAACGTGACACGTTTATTAATTCAACTTTTGTGCCGAGGGGGTTGATGTGGATGTATAATGTACTGTATAATACATAGTCGATACCGTATAGACACAGTTATGATCAGCTCATATTTTTAGAATATACTTTATACATGATATGGCATTAGAACAAATATCTATATGAATATATAAGAAATCCAATCCTACTGTCTAAACAAACCATTCAATATAAAAAATAAAAAAAAACGTTTAAATGTTCTAGACTGGTACCTGCATTGTAGCAGGGGCATCATGTGGTGGCCAATGATTGCACCAGAATGGCCGATTTGGACATTTGTTTCCTACCACACGATTAGCCTAATTTCTGAGACTCGTTTCTCATTGCCTATTAAAATCAAATGCTTCTCAAATGGCTTCAATTACTCTAAATTATCGTTAATGTCAGAATGTCACAACACTGTCCAGTGATATAGCGTGCATTAGACACACACTCCTGCTGGATGAAGTAGCAACATCCGTTGCAAATTAGTCTGAGAGATACCACTGTGTGATATGCGTGCTGGAGCTTTAGTAGTTACCAGCTTTAAATTTAGGACACAGCAGGTCTGTCAGGACTGGCCACTGCAGGAAAGACTGGTTGACATCAGTTATTTTCTATTTAAGACGACGTAAAAGAACCACCCATGTCATACGTCTCATTTATTTGATTTAATGAGTTTGCCATAATTAAAAAAGATGAATGTTGAGGGAATGGGTGCTTTACAAATGTTGTCATCACACGAAGTAGCCTAATGTTTGCATCATGTGTGTTTCTGTTTCAGGGGCGCTGCATAAAATTCACCAGAGTCCAGAGCCAGTAAACCAAAGGTGTTCTGAATGTGCCTAAATCTCAACAAGAAGTTGAAGCTGAAATCATATTGTGCCTTCTTACGCAAAATATAATCATACAATTAATGCATGATGCTCCTTTATACCAGGAGTTAAATGTTGACCTTCGAAGAATTACTGCGGAGTCAAATATCCTGTACAATCATGACACGACAGCAGTTGTTGTTTGTTTTTTTATTTGTCTGTTTTGTATAGTCCTACTATATTTTGTTACATTGAAATAAGTGTCATGACAGAGGTTGTAAATATGATTGTGTGTACAGTAGGCCTACTCTTAGAGAAATGGTGCACGCAAGACATAAACCATTTTGCCTGATTAACATTTGAAACCAAATACACAATTAATTACCAACAAATTACAGGACTGTTTGTGTGAACAATTAGTGATGTACAATTGAGGCCTTACAGTAGGCTGTTGGTATTCTTTAGTGATGCACTGTGTATGTCTTCGCCTTATTTATTTGTTTTGAAATTTTGCATTTTACTTTTGATTTTCTTAATAAACATTATGCTGAAAATGATGGGAGGGTACGTATTAACATGGTGGCTTAATTGTTACTATTGCTCTTAACAAAACCTCAATATGTTTCAGACCTTGTTGTTTAACTTAGTTTGCCTATATATAATTTCAGAGGCCTTTATCACTATTGCAATAGACTAATAGTATGACTGGTCAGAATCACAAGCTTCTTACGCCTTGATTTTCATGGAGTAAAGTAGCTGTTATCAGTATTACATTTTGTTTACACTTATTGTGTAATCTTGCAGGGTGCAATCATTTGATTGGCCAAATCACAAAGCTATTTCTCTAAGGCAATTAATAGACATTTGTTCCCAGTATCTGAAGACACTTGTTTCCTCTACAAATTAAAAACAAAGAGGAGCGATATATAAAAAACATCCATTCATTTGCCATCTAATGTAGACCATCTCATATTTCATTCAGGCAGTCCAACGCATGCATAACTGGGGCCTTTTAGATATTCGGCGCAGGTCTAATGTGTAATCTGTTTGTTTATTTATTTATCCCCGGTAACTGTGAACTTAACCTAGCTAGCGCTGCTAAAAATGAAACAAGGGACATGAATAAGATACACAGATGGAAACAGCTGATAAGCTGGATGTAAAATGACTTTATTATAACGTTTAAACACAGGCCCCGGGGCCTAAGTCTGACAGGTAAATATCAATACATTGGCTTGGAACTGCATGTCGGTGTGGCTAACAATAGCTAGCAAGTACTGCTAACAGTTACTAGCAAGGACGAATTTGAAACATGATATCTCACTGCTTGTCTGTGGGCAGGCTAAATTTTTCAGTTATTCAATTTCGGAAGCATATCTCTACCGACGTTACTGTTATGATACCTGCCAGCCGACTTTAGTGAGCTACAATTAGCTTTCCAAATAGCATATTTCAAGGCGTGTTATGACATGCTTCTTTGAATACAGTGCTACCGGTTACATGTAGATGAACTTGTTTTTCCTGACAGTCAATCCATTCGTCAGCTGCAATTCCATCGTTACCATCTTCAAAATGCCTCAAAAACTACTGAAAACTACCCATTACATTGAACTTGGGAGCTACCAGTATTGGCCTGTACTCATCCCAAGGGGCATTCGCCTATACACGTATGAACAAGTACCGATGTTTTTGAAAGAAAATCCTTACATCACGGATGGGTACAGAGCGCACCTGCCGTCGAAGCTCTGTTTAAGGAGGTAAGCTGACCATAGTTGGCTTATATTAATAAACTCACTCACTTTGCTGTCTTGAATGCATCCTCGAGGTAGCACCTACCTGAAATTAATTTGTTTCCCCGTGTCTCCTTCAATTAGTATATTTATCCTCTCCAACGAGACTGTCAACATCTGGAGTCACTTGCTAGGGTTTGTCTTGTTTTTCTCGCTGGGGGTGAACGATATGTCGACTGTACTACCTGCAGCAGGGGCCTCAAGGGAAGACTATGTCATTTACGCAATAGGGCTCTTCTGCTTCCAGGTAAGCCGATTACTTAAGGTACTGGTATTGACACCCATTGGTCTGTCATGCTTTAAAAATCCGTGTCACGGATTATTGCTCTTTCAGATGAAGTTAGGATAGCTCCTACCGTCTATAAACACAGTTTTTCTTTGTTATTTTTATGTCAGTATTTCATTATGAACACCAAACCTTTACAACTTTTGTTTGAATGTATACTTACCACTAAGTAGTTGCAAATAAACATTAAATCATATGTCAGGAATGTAGACCTACTTCCTGTATAATTACGCAATCACTTTTTCAAATCAGGATTATAAGGGGCATCCTGAAATGGAAGGAATGTGTTTTGGACAATGCCAGAGATTTAATGATTTAATGATGTGCCTTCTCTCCTAGGTGTGCATGCTTTGCTCAGTGGGTTACCACTTGTTCTGCTGCCATCGCTCTGAGAAGACTTGTCGCCGCTGGTTGGCGCTGGACTACGCGGGCATCTCAATTGGCATTCTGGGCTGCTATGTGCCAGGCGTTTTTTATGCCTTCTACTGTAACAGTGTAAGCTGCCAACAAATACATGACAAAAGGTGGTCATAACCGCTTTCGTGTATTGGGTTCAGGCCCCTGCAAGCACACATAATAATGAAAATAATTTCTTTCATTTATAAGTCATTTGTGTGCATTTCCACCAGGTAAACATAGAGTAAACATAATTTTAGATGACTAGTGCTGTCCAATATGTCAAAAGTACTGCAGTATTTACACTCTGCATATTTAAGGTATTTGGCCAATTGAATGAAGCCTCACTGCTCTAGATGCTTTCATATGTAGCTTTCTGAGGTACTGTGGTGAACATGAAGCTGAAACACCACAAAGCTGTATGTTTACAAGTTATTGCATATCACACATTTTCCAAATTTTACACAGCCAGGTCACAAAATGTATGGCATGATGATAGCCCTTTTTATAATCAGAAATCTTATCAATCTTGACAACATTCAGCATGTTTTTGCATATCACACGGAGCCACACATGTAACAAAGATGTAGAATAATGATGGCCCTGGAACACGATTTTTGGAAGAGTATTCCTTAGTGTTTTAAAGTGACTCTCTCTGTCCTGTGCCTCAGCTGTGGCGGCAGGTGTACCTGGTGACGGTGCTGGCGCTCATCCTGGCCGTGTTCAGCGCGCAGGTGCACCCGCTCTACCTCAGCCAGGAGTGGAGGCTGCTGCGCTCGGCCCTCTTCTGCTCCGTGGCCGCCTTCGGGGTGCTGCCCGCCTGCCACTGGGTCTGGCTCAACGGGGGCTTCCGCAACGAAATCGTACAGGTGAGACGCCAAGTCCCCACTTGGACGACAGAAGACTATGGGGCTCCTATAGCCTGGTAAACCAGCCCCTCGTACTTCATTACATTTTGTGCAGAGGGTCTGGAGCAGAGGCCGTGAGAAACTATTTCTTCCTGGAGGTGTGGACTCTGCTGAAGTTGCTCAGCCTCAGCCTTTACCCAATCGCTAACGTCTGGTCGTCACGTATGCAATTATCCTACCTACACACTGCAATTCAAATGTAGCTCACAAAGTCAACGTCATGGCTGACAAACACACCCTCTGTTCACTGATTGGCTAGGAGTTGCTCGGTCCTCTTACATGCTCCTCAGCGGCCCCGGTCCAGACCCTCTGTACAAAATGAAATGAAGTATAAGGGGCAGGTTTACCAGGCTAGGGCTCCTAGGCAAAGGCGTGAAGTTTGCAACATACACACCTCTGCACTGAGGCTTGATGATGACCCTGTGGTTGAAACGTTGCTCTGTGTTTTGACTATTAAATAAACTTTTTTAAATTTGCAGTGTTCAGACCTCCTCCTCAGCCACCTAGCTTGTTTTGTCTGGCACCTGTGAGATTAGCTTTGGATGTGTGCACCTTCTGCACTGGGGCAGAGAAAACTGTGGGCTCAGGCATGTACACACAAGAGGAGTGAGGTTTGCACTTTACACAGCTCTGCAGGAGGGATGCAAAGCAACCTACAATATCACATACACATATTGCAAAACATGGCTTAGCTGCAATAAACGGTACATTAACTATAAGCCGTGCTTACTTGCTCCACATATCAAAATACTGTATTTAGCAAATTAGATGGAGTGTTACTGTCTTTGATGCCCACTGTCTAAGGTCTGGCAGTGAAGACAAACTAAAAGAACAACTATTTGAAAAGAAACTATTTGTAGGTATTTGGTCATTTATCACAAGACATATAGTAGGGCTGCTCAATTAATCGAATTCTAATCGTGATAACGATTTCAGGGCCAAACTATTACTATTACATTACACTTAGCTGACGCTCTTGTCCAGAGCGACTTACAAATATTTACAGGGTTTCAGTTACAGTCCCTGGAGCAGTGTGGGGTTAGATACCTTGCTCAAGGGCATCTCAACCATGGGTAGGGTGGGATTCAAACCTGCAACCTTCCAGCAACCTTCCAAGACGAACTCCCTAACCACTAGGCCACAGCTGCCCACAGACGATCTCAAAACAAATAAAATCGAGGCCACAATGTTTTTGTCCTAATTATTTTCTACTGTTTGTATTGTACATTAGATGTATACATTAGACATTTCTACTGTTTGTACATTAGACATCAAAGGAGACTTACTAATGTTTACGAAGAAAGGTATTAGGGAAAATCCGAAGGTACAAGAATGTTTTTTCGAAATGTTTTTGAATACATTTTCAATAAATGAAGCATGTTACTGAGGAAAACAAAACAATCGTTTGAATAATCGTGATTTCAGTTTTGGGCCAAATAATCGTCATTCAGATTTTTTCCATAATCGAGCAGCCTTACCATATAGATATCGCCTCATTCAGAAATGTTTCCATAAATTGCACATTCTCCTAATAATAATATCATGCAGCCCTACTCAGCCGTGCTTACTTGCTCCACATATCAAAATATTTAGCAAATTAGATGGAGTGTTACTGTCGTTGATGCCCACTGTCTACGGTCTAGCAGTGAAGACAAACTAAAAGAACATTAAACCTATTTGTAAGTATTTGTTCATTTATGACAAGCCATATAGACATCGCCTCATTCAGAAATGTTTCCATAAAATGCACGTTCTCCTAATAATAATATCATGCAGCCCTACTCAGCACTCCACCTTGCCAATGTAGTGTAGACCATTTTTCTCTGTCGCTCGTTATGTTGTGTGTCCATTCAAACGCAGGAATTTTATAACTCTCAGATCTGTGCCTTAAGATTTGATGTGTTTTTCCATCAGGCATTCTTCCCACGGGTGATGATCATGTATCTGATTGCTGCCTCTGCATTCATGTTCTACATTACCAAAATCCCAGAGCGCTATTTCCCAGGTGTGTTTTTGTCATTTGCTATACTATTGTTATCTTGCTTTCAAATTATTATATAGCCTGGATTTTCATAACTACTGTGGTGTGGAGATGATAGTATTGAAAATAAATATTTATGAATTATGAATTTATGAATAAATAATGTGTGGAATGTCCATATGCTGTTTTTTATTTGATGGTTGTAAAGAGAAACAAGCTAACAGTGACTTGGTACTACGTCTGCTGTGGTTCAGTTTAATGTTAAATTAATGTCAGATTAACTAGAATTCTGTGCTGCATTGTTTTAAATCCCCTCCAGTCCTAGTCACTGCTCTTCTGACCTTGTGTGCCACCATGCACCTATTATGGAGATGTAGGAGCAGGAGAACCAGACCCCTATCTGACTCTGAGTTGTGTGGTTGCAGGTCATGTGAACTATCTCGGGGCCAGTCACCAGGTCTGGCATGTCCTGGTGGTGCTCATGTTCTACTGGTGGCACCAGACCGCCATCTACATCATGGAGTACCGCCTCAGAATCCCATGCCCGCAGTACACTGCCAGTGGATGAGAAGGACCCAAGGGGGGGTGGGCAAGGGGGGTATTTCAAGTACATGGTTTACATAATGACCCAGATAAGTTAACTCAACATAAGTGGTAAACCTTCTAATAGATGGGCCATGCGGCTTTGTTTTACTAGGAGACTACAGCAATAAGACCATTGTATATTAGGAGCTTTACCATTTGCTCTGTGTTACATATACTCAGGCAAGTGACCTAGTAAACTGCTTTTTGGAATACCCCCCACCCCACCCCCGCACCGAGGACACAGGTCCTTTGTGTACCCCACTGCAGGTACAGTACAAGGACTGACAGTCACCAACAGTGTTCTTATGATTTGAAGTCCTGTTTGTGTCTTGCAACAAAACAAGCACACCATTTTTGCATTGTTAACCCTGGTATCAAATGAGGTGGATAAGTGGAAGGGACGTTGCTGTAAACAAACTTTAAACCCACACAGGCATGACCGCCACAGGGGTGGGAGCTGAACAAAACACTGGCTCACAAGACTGAGCGCGAGTACCCAGACTGCTGCTTGAGACTGGAGCAAAGAGAACAAACACACACACACACACACACTTACTCATTCACACAGCCTAATCTAGGACTATCTTCTCTGTACTGACTAGAACAAGACAGCTGAGAGCTGCACAGTAATCTTTTAAAGCACTGGTTAAAGGCAGGGCGGTAAGCGTAAGCAACAAAGATGTATTGACTTTAAACATAGGTCTCTTTTTCCTGTTCCTTCTTGTATATGCATGTACTGCCTGAATGGCCTCTGGTTTGCCTTGAAAATACTACTGACCTTGTGTTGTGCATCGCATCCTCTCATATGCACTTACTGACAGCGCTGCCTTCTTGTCTGAACAAATGTTTTCTTTGAGCGTGTCTTTATTTTATGAAACACCTTGTTTGTTTTTGTGTTTTTTATCCTCCACGGGCGTTACTCTGAGCCTTGATTTTGCTGGAATGCAAGTTACAGTACTGTATTTTTTCCATTTTTACTCCTGTTCCATGTGATTGTTTTTATTTAAGCATGTACATACACATCATTGTCATATGTATCATTGGTAAATGGAGCCTCTGGATCAATGTTATGCCAGTCATATCGTATAATGGGACTAAACGCACAAAGGGAAAGTATTGGGAAAGTCTCACAGGTTCGTGGTATGCTAAATGATCTGTGATTCCCCACCTGCTGAAGGTGTATCTAGGGACAAGGGCTCAGTACCTCTTCTGTTGCACTGGTATGACAATGAATGAGATTGAGGCGGTTTCACTGTAGTGTTCGCTGCACCATGATCTGATTTTGTTTCTTTTCTGGAGTGGCCATGTTTTACTTGACAATAATCATTGTGGTCTGCCTATCGGCTCTTTGCCTTTTTCTTTTGTTAACTTGGATGTTTGTAATATACATTTGCAATGGCCTGCATATCTTTGAATGCTGACAGAATAAATTACACTTTGTTTCCACCATCTCGCCTTGTGTTTCCATTGGACAAAGTGGGCCCATTTAGCTCCATTCTATAGAACTGAAGTAACTGCAACCGTCATTTTTTTTTTACCTACTTTTCCAGTAAAATACAGTCATTGTGTGTTCCACATAGAGAAAGAGAGTGAGGGGTCCCTCATAAACTGGACTTAATCTGGAGGTCAAATCTCCTAACCCTCTCACCCTCCACTCACCCACCCCGAAACACATACTGGTTTCTGACAGACGCCTTGAAATGGCCTGCGAGATGTACTTTTGACATATGATGGCACGATTTGCCCTAATCCCATTCTGCAATCTGATAATCTGACATTGTTGAACTGCCAGACAAATTGAAAGATTACATACAAGCATTGTTCTTGTCTTGCTGGTAGACTAATATTGTAAAATTGACTGAAAGTTAATCAGGCCACCAGATTACATGAGGTTTGTTCTTTATAACACAAGTAACAGTTCATGCGAGCCATTGCTTTCTAATAGTTCATTACCATCAAAAGCATAAAGCATGGAGTTGGAGAAACCTTTGCATTAATTATGGAATTATGGAATATTAATTATGGAACATTATTGTTTTGCACATATTCACCTTTGTACATATGCAACTTCTCATTCCTTAGTGAATGAGCTTTTACATTGACTATGAAATTTATGAATCCAAAACCATATTTTTGCACATGTAAACATGGTTTACTGGGATTCTTACAAATAATGTTTTTTTTAAATAAGGCACTGGGGTATTTTGTCACATTGCAACCACGTATTTAGCGGATGCCATCAAACCTTACTTAATTTTGTGCCAGTCCATTTCCTATTTTGGACCTTCACATAAACCTTAATCTTAAATCGGATTGACCTCCCATTCACTGAAATTGATAGCCCTTCTCTGGGGACCCTTTCAAACAATGTCGTAAAGTGAAAATTTAAGTATTAGACACTTTCCATGTCTTAGCCAATCTGTGCCACAAAGCAAGGCATTGTCTTTAGGATTACGGGATTATTGGGACTTTCGATGATTCCACATCAGACAAAGGACTCCATCAGTGAGTCACTTACGGTAAGCTTCACATTGAAGTCATACTGGTCCTGTGAACCATGTGTTTAATCCTGTCCTATTTGTGGGATTTGTGACGCTGTTTAAGTTCAAATCACTTCGATGCACCAAGTACCCCACGTCAAAATGGTTTTGGAGACGTAAGGCTCCAAACACATCAAGAGTATGTTACTGCCACCTGCTGGAAAAACTATACCACTACAGAAAAAATTGTAGACAGCTCTTAATATGGCTTTATTACAGTTCAGTAAGACTGTTCATTTTTTATATAAACTGTTGGTCTACAGTACCAAAATGTTTTTTAAATGAACAAAATGAACAAAATAAGATACATATAATTAATACCCGATAAATGGCTATCTTTTTAAACTTATTTCACAGAGTAACTTCCCTCTGGCATTCTGTAATATGTGCAGGCACTTAAAATTTGGTTAAGAAATAACATTGTGAATATCAACTAGCAGTACATATCAACTAGCAGTGATATATGTGCAGTTATGTTAGGTTTTTATATCAACCATTTTATTCCATCCAACTAACCAGGCATATTACTTCACTTTGATGAATGTATGTTGCATGTTATCATTAGATGACACAGTTTAAGGGCATTAAGGCAGAAAAAAAGCAGAGGATTGATAGGGTGGGTGAGTGGAACAGAGACATTCATAGCACATTCACAGTATAGCGCTGTGTACCGGCAGCTCCGTCAGGGAGCTACCCCTTGTGCTAGAGCGTGCAGCAGCAGTGATCGCTCTGGCAGCAGTGCGGTCTGGCTCACGGCTAGTCCTCACGGCTAGTCCTCACGGCTAGTCCTCCTCCCCACAGATTCGCAGCAGGGTCTCCCGATAGCTCCCAGATGTCTCCGACTGGAGGGGTCAACACAGGGCGACATGGAGATTACCACAGAAACAAAAAGGTGTCTGACACTGCACACCAGTGTGTGCTGATTCTTGAGATGGTCACTGTTGCCTCCCTCCATTAATACATATTAAAATAAAAGTGCCTTCAAATTTCTTAGAGATATTGCTTTGAACACTGCATTTCAAATCTGTGCTGCATCTATGCAGCTCATTTATCACATAATTTTAGTTGGTTCTATGCTTCCCTTTTTACTGCTGCAAAATGGCAGAGGAAGAGACATGAGAATACAGATGGAACAGTGTTGTTCTAGTAGAGATTAGTGGTGCAATATTAGAAATTGGGTGTATAGGGAGGTAGGTTGCATTGAGACAAAGGTCCTTTACCAACCATCAAAGCCCTGTCACATGCATCCAGTTGAAGATTGCAGATGATGTGCAATGATGATGATTTGCAACACTTCAGATTTGTAAGTGCTACTAAATGAAATGATGCATTAGGTTTGTTGCCCGAGTCTGACTAATAGCAACTGAACACACACACACACACACACACACACACACAGAAATGCTTCTTACGTCTTCATTCAACCACATATCCTGTTAGCACACATTCTTGCCCAAAGATCAGAGGATTTGTCACAAAAGCAGAAAAGCAGCGATCAGTGCCATCTTGAGAAGAAAGCTCGGAGGAAGAGCCAATCAAAGCAGCAAGCAGTAAAGCCTAGAAAGACTTAGTGCGTGACTGACATGAGCAAGGGGAGATGAGAAGCAAAGGCGGGCTGCTAAATGAGATTAATGGTATTGAACGCAACAGGCAAAAAGTTCAGCAATCAGAAATCCTGTGGCCAGATGGACAGACAGTATGGATTAAGGAAGCATTCACTGCACAGTAATGCAGGAGATGTCTTGTGCATTTTAAGAGCTTTGCCTTGTGTAGCAAGAGAGAAAATTACAAACAAACAAAAAAGAAATTGCATGTCATTGGCATCAATCATCTGGTGTACAGATCAGATTTAATATGGTGGGCAGCGCCTTTGGTTTTTGGTGGCATTGCATCAGGCTTGATTGCACAGGACAGGAAGCGGGCTACATCCTCCTTTGAGGAGGCGGAGTTTCTCCTCCACCGAGCTCATTGGAGGCGGGGTTAGTCATCAGCGCCACAGATCATCTTCAGACAGTCGCCGTAACTCCCACCAACGTCTGACTGGAATTAGCAAGAGAGGAATCACCCTCGTTTCACTCCCGTGGAAAAACAAACCTCTTATAACTGTCAAACTACAATGCAAGTCGTGTATGTATGAAGTCAAAGCAGGTATAGAATTATATACTGTAGATTATGTAGGATTACATACAATTAAATAGATTATGTAGAATTAAAACAGCCCACACAGTTCTCGTATTTCTGAGGACAAAACAACTTTGCAAACATACCTCTGAATGAGGCATGAGCAGGTCAAAATGCTTAATATTAGATGAAAATGGTTGTGGGTTTAACTGGCTTGCGATTAAATAGACTGGTAAAAATAATGAAGTTTCCAGTTAAACAGAATGTTGCTCGGGCGTGGTGCACAAAGCATGCTGACACTGTAAAACTGATATGCATTTAGCCATGCCAAAAAATTAATATAAAAAAGAGAAAACTTACAACTATTTAATAAAAGTGATTTCTAACACCTGTCATCTTTATACTACTCTTTTCTTTCCATAACACCCTTTATCAGTATGTCTCAACTGGATACATAAGACCTGTACTCTTATAATAATAATAATTATCTTTACTTGTATAGCACAATTCATACAAGATGCAGCTCAAAGTGCTTTGCAGTTTGGCAATAACCAAGCTGAGCTCTTGGGGCAAAATCATGTACTTTATGGTGCTCCCGTAATGTTTAGTGTAAACTTTTGATGTTGCCCACTGTCCCTGGGTTACACTTACCTCTATGGCAGAGTAGACAGAGCAGCCGAACAGCTTTTTGTACTCAGCCCGGATGTCCAGCAGGTCGATCTCCGATCGGCCCACTATTATTCTGGTGAGCGTAGACTCGGTGGTGCCCAAGCCCTGAACAAAGAGCCCGGATTTACACATCAGGCTACATTCCACACTGTCCACAACAATCCGCTACGAGCACCAAAATATGTTGCCTAGTCTGCACATTGTCAAAATGGGTCGTGTGGTATGTTTGAAAAAAGACAGGCAATGCACACCAAAGTATGCTGGCTAATGGCGTAACTCTGAAAATGACATGGTTGCTTTGTGTGGTATCTATGAACACATACTTTGGGAATGTATGTATGACTAACATGGGAAGTCATACATACCCTACTGTCATTCCACCCCCATTGGTCAACTGAAATAGCTGCTGAGCATTATCATTGCACGGACGAATCTAGCATTGGTATGACAATTCTTCAATTAACTGAGAAAGGCTTGAAGGCTTACGGGAGTTCTGCAGTGACCTCATCTACAGTGGGTATTCAAAAGTATGCGAATTCTGCACAGGAAAACCAGATCCCCTCAGCCCTTTTACCTTCATACTTTTGTAGAGCCTCTCTGCCAGGAATGCTGGTACACTTTTAACACATTTCACTGCAAAAAAATTATAATCATTTAGTAGTGTGTGTGTGCCCGCGCATGTGTGTGTGTGTATAAAGTATCACCCTATAATGTTTAGGACATCAGGTAATGTTAACCAAATATAATATATTGTGATATCATGTCCCCACATAGTATCATATCAATATCATATCACATTTTTATTATATCTAAAGAAAACCTTGTGCCCACATACAGGTTCATATTTACAGTTTCCTTTAGATATAATACAAATGTGATAAGATATTAATATGATACAATGTGGGGACACAATATCCAAAGGTTTCCTTACAATGTAAGAAATAATTCTTTTAGATATATAATATTTAATTAACTCTAGCTTTGGATATTGTGCCTGCTTATACACTGCTGCTGCTACTACTACTACTACTACTGCTAATAATAATAATAATAATAATAATAATAATAATAATAATAATTCTTTACTTGTATAGCGCATTACATACAAAGGATATATCTCAAAGTGCTTCGAAAGTTTGGCAAGAGAACACAAAGATATTTCATGATTCAAGATATTTTAAAATATTTCATGCTAGGAGTGAGAGACAGGTGTTTTCCGTACCAATAGCCACCAGCAGCTCCTCCAGTTTCCCCGACATCTCACTCTCGATGCTCTCCTGAAGGGTCTTCCCACTGACGCTCTTGTACTCCACCAGTGCTGAGACGCACATGAAAGACATGCTCAGGGTTATTCATTATACTCAACAAACAGGAAGTTACGTTCAGTCAATTATATTTTGTAAAATGTAATAGCACTTTAATAGCATATAGCACTTAATATGGCAAGTGTAGACTCGAAGACACACACAAGGGGGTTAGGGCAGCTGTGGCCTAGTGGTTAGGGAGTTAGTCTTGCAATCGGAAGGTTGCCGGTTCAAATCCCGCCCTACCCATGGTTGAGATGCCCTTGAGCAAGGCATCTAACCCCACACTGCTCCAAGGACTGTATCTGAAACCCTGTAAATATCTCTAAGTCGCTCTGGATAAGAGCGTCAGCTAAGTGTAATGTAATGTAATAACACAACGTAAAAACCTAACATGCCATAAGCATACAGAAATAAAAAATTATATATATAAGGGAGTTGATAATTAAAAAGTAAGGATAAAAAACCATGCAACCATGGAAAACACAAGGAATGTACAATGGTTTGAGTGGTTGGCTTGGTAGAGGATATTGGTGTTGGTGTAACGGATGCCAGCTAGCACAGCTGCTCAAAAAGATAAAACAAAAAGAAAAACAACTGACTGAGCTAACAGTCTGGCTTTTAGCTAACTTGGTAGCGTGTCTGTCTCCCATACCAGAGTTGCTGTGAGGTTGCGGGTTCCAGACTAGGTCTGGACTGGGCAGGAAGACCTCAGTTACATTGGCATGTCATTTACTTTTGGTTAAACGTGGAGTCTGTGGAGGGATAGGGTGTTGAGGCCTGAAAGGAAATAGTCAGTCTTACTCTGCCTGAGTTGAGGAACACTTCTGTTGCACAGGATATCGATGAACTTGCTCTCATCCGTGCCCCACTTCTTCTCTCCCGCCTCGTACAGAGCCTGTGTGGACATGCAGCAAGGCCACAGCAGGCAAATCAGCACCCAAACCATTTGCATCCACTTGCTAGAACACTTTCGGTGGCACAAGGCTGAAGCCCTTAGATAAATTATCATCACAATGTGCATGCAAATGTTCATAATTTTCTTAAATAATGTTTTTACCATATTACTCATTTGGCACCTAATTGGCTTCTTTCTATTGCATATAAAATGTAATATTATGGGGAAATTAAACAAAAGTCCAGAAATACACATGGGCTGAAATTAGAAAATGTTATGTAGTGTTTAATTACTAAATTGAGAGTCGCTAGATATATTGATAGATAGAGGTGTATAATCCCGGGTTCAGAAAGTAAAAACTCTGCCACAAATTTGTTCCAACCAGCTCTGAATCACCTGATAGTAATAAGCACTCAAGACAGGTAGATCAGCTAGTCAGTGAAGTCACCTGTGTTAGAAGGAAAACGTGGCAGGGATTATACACCTCTGTTGATAGATAGCTTGACTGACTGACTGACAGACCGACAGATATACTTAATGAAAGTTATGTAGTGAACGGCAAGTTCACCTTGGCATCTGCTTTGGCTTTGGCTGCATCTACATGTGTACTTTCATCACGCTTCCCCTGGTGGTAAACACGAGAGAAGAAAAGGCTAGTTATTGTTTTTGTTAAAGTCGTAAAAGACAAATTACCTTTGCTAGCCGTGGTAGGGAAATTTCCAGAAATGGGACCAACCTCCACAAGGATAAGTAGAGTTTTACCGTAGTCACCAGACACCTCTGACTTCAGGTCATGCATCATTGATCTTCCTGTGTCTGTTACAAAATGAATGAAAGATGTACAGTATGTCAGTGTCTTCACATATACACGCATACATGTAAATTCAGGAATTATCGCTCAATGTGAGATACAAACCTTCTAGGTAAGCCTCAGACATGGATTTAATTTGTCTGTTGGACTTGGAAGCAAACATTTCTATCAAAGCACTGTCAGATGTTCCAGCTCCCTGTAAGACAGAAAAAGGGTTGTTATAACTGCCTTCTGTGTAGATTCTCATTCATCCAGGTCATGGTAGTCTGGTATACACACACACACACATACACAAGGAGCTAAGCAACTGGACTTCTTGGAGCTTGAAGACGTTTCACTTTTCATCCAAAAGGCTTCTTCAGTTCAGAATAGAATGTCTTCAAGCTTCAGTTCAGAACTGAAGAAGCTATTTGGATGAAAGGTGAAATGTCTTCAAGCTCCAAGAAGAAGTCCAGTTGCTTACAACTTAACTCCTTTGACTATTCGTAACTGCCATTATGCACAATATGTATACACCATGCAGTACTGATATACTACACTTGCCATCCATTTATAACAGAATTCCTTTATAAAATTGTTAGGATAAATAAGGCATGATAAGCAAGGCATGATCTAAAAGGACACCTTACTTTTGTAGCTTTAATGAACTCCTGACAGTCGAACTTGGCAGGGTGTGTAACCAGAGCAACCAGAGCATCCTCAAAATCTCCACTGGTGTCCCCCTTCAGATCATCAACAAGAGTCTGCATACACACACACACACACACACCCAAACACACACACAAGAAAATACACAGCCGAGTCAAGACCAGAAACACTACACAAAGGCCTGGGTTTTAAACATCTGTTTGCGAGAAGCAACATATATAAAGGCCCTTAATAAAATTGTGTTTTTATTGATGTAACAGATGGGCATAGCAGATCTTAATAAATGCGACACTAACTGTACCATACCCTTCCTCCAGCAGCCTCCACATAGGCCTTGCAGATCAGTTGACGCTGAGCGTTGCTCCGCTGAGTTAAGATATCAATCAGAGTTTTCTCGGTAGTTCCTGCATGTACACAACATGTACAAACACAAATACAAACACGCGCGCATGCTCGCACACACACACATACATACACCCGCACACACACACACACAGGAAGATTGAGAAGGAGAAGCGCGATATCTTCATACGGGATTTCCTGTTAAGTAAAACTACGACCCTGACCTTCACTGACATGAATTCACACGCATGGCTGCTGAAAGTAATGGTAGTGGAGATGGGGGTAAAGATGCTTACCAATGCCCTCCATGGCCCCTCTCAAGGCTGCAGCATCTTCACTGGCATTGAACCCTGATTTCTCTTTGATGGTTCCCCTTGTTGCAGACTGTCAGTGATAAACATATAATCTCAATAATCCTGCTGCATGCTACTACAGATGCAGACAACACAAATTAAGCATTTAAACTAAGATACAAATTTCATTAGAGACCAATTTACCGTCGCTGTCAAGGAAGACGGTGAGTCCAGAAGAAGATCCAAGTCATCCTAAACAATAATGCACCTTCTTCACAGTCATATTCAGACATCAGGCATACATTATATGTACCACATCAGATCATTAGTTTACATGTAAAAAATTGTCTGGTACTGACCCAAACAGACATTCTGAACTCGAGGTAATCTTGATGAGACTGTAGATGTAAAACACAGGGGTTACGTGAAGAAAACTTCAAAGATGGTGTTGTAGCTGTGTGCTCAGCCTAATTATGACCATAGAGTAAGGCTGTGACCTGGCCATTCAGGCATAAGTAGGAGGGGACACAGTTACCGTTGGCTATATGGGCTACGTTGCAGGATGAACTGAAACACCGTTGAATACTTCGTGTGCGTTGTGACTTTTAATAAACTGCTTCCAGATAGAAGTGATAGACTGACGATAGTAAACCATACGTGCGATAGGGTGCTCAAATGTTTAAAATTTCCCTAACACAAATATGACTGTGATGAATCTTGATTGTAGTGACAAACCGAAACACCGTTATCGATGGGGGGAAAACAACCCGTACAAAATTTGTCTCCAAATTATACGGAATCATAGTCGACTGGCTATGTGTTTGATCCATCAAATAGAAAAACGTCCAAGAATATTTACCTTTAAATGAAAACTGTCGGCTACTTCCACAGCAAACTCACTCACCACACCTCAAAGGCCACTGCCAGTACAGCAACGCCCATTCCATGAAGGAAATGAAGTCATAGCCTGAAACCTCTCCCATTTTGCGTTCAGTCCCAACTTTTTTCAGTGATGTTTCGTAAGATTCAGCACACAGAATAAAAGCAGCAGACACGTACTTCAGATTGAAATTCGGCACCAAAATGCGTGACAAACAGTGACATGCGTGACAAACGGTATGTGTATTTTGTGCAGACTTCCTTGTGATTACATGTGGGGATGCCTTAAAGGAGGAAAAACGCAGTAGGCTGTATTTCATATAAAATAAAATAAAATACTATACTAAAAAACAGTAACCCGTTTAACCTTTGTTCAACTTAAACATGTGATGTAAATTTAAATTGAAGACGTACACTTACAATATCAAATTTGTCATGTTTCTCTGTTGTGTCATGGATTTCCCTGCTACTACAGCCTCACTTTCTCAAGATATCTCAAAGGAATAAGTAATCGCACATTTATGCTACACCCGCCCTATGAGATAGAAATTGTAATACTGCCAAAAGTCCAAAGTATTATTTACACAGTTGCTGATGCTTGGCTAACGACGACAAAACGCCATTGTGTTTTAACCACACACACTATCCAGATATATGCAGTCCGTTGTACAGAGGTTTGTATCAGTATTAAGTCTTAAAAACATTCAAGACAAAATGCAGGACAGTTTGTTTGTCCTAAATAGATATCAAATACACCATACATTGCTGCAGGTGTTAATTCCCCCTCGGCCCTCCCCCATACACACACACACACACACACACACACACACACACACACACACACACACACACACACAGCTAAATTAGTAAGTGCACCTGGAGCAAGTATGTTAAGCACTAGAGCTCGCAGGACTTAGAGCACATGCATAAATGTGCTGTACTGTTTTGGAGTTTAGGGCAATTAAATTACATAACCTGATGGGATATAGTCTAGAGCTGTTAGTGTTTCCAAAACCTTTAGTTTCACGAAAGCTTGTGGAAAATAAACTTTGCAAACTGTGCTGTGGCATTAAGCAAGACATGCAAGCCAAGTGCTTTTGTGTGTATTAAGTCATGTCCTTTTTGGTGTGTAAAGGGTTACAGCACATTGGAGCACACAGATGGCCCTACAGTGGAAAGCAATAATATGTATGTACACAAACATAACATCAGACTTCATATTATCTCCTGTTTCCATGACAGCTCGTTCTCTGGTATGGCACACTGTACTGAGACAAATGGGATGTGAGATGTGGACCATGTTGGGGTGCATGTTTGCTGCCATAAAAATGTTCATGTATCATGGCTAGTGTTTATGTAAGGGGTAACATCCGACGAGGCGTGCATTATACAGTTTTAAGTCAACGAGGTGGAGCCTAAGAACTTCCCGACGCGAAGCGGAGGGAAGTTTGCTCCGCCAAGTTGACTTAAAACTGTATAGTGCACGCCTCGGAGGATGTTACCCCGCTTATGACCCGGTTAATGCCACTCAATTATGTAGAATGTTTTTAAAATAATTCTCAATTAACTTAGAGGGTTAACTTAGACTCAGTTTCGCTACAATGTGGCCTACAATGTAGCCTAATATTTGTAACGTTAAGTAGAGCGCTACGCAGCCTTCAGTCACCAGCCAAATTGGTTGTCAAGGTTACCTTTCATTTGGTAAGGTGATTGCTACTACTCATCAGGAGTTAGCTAGCTTGGATTGAGCAACGCAACACATGCAATACTTATTCCAAAACGTTGATTTATTTGTTATTTTCGGTTTACTATTTTTTTAAGTTCATGGAAATTGAACTCCACATTGCCAAAATTGTGAAGTTTGATAGAGACGGTTACAGTAGGTACGTACATTCTATTGGGTATTGATATGGAACGGTGCTACAGTTTTAAACTTTTTTGCCAGAACTACTTTCAAGGTGTGCATGATATACGATTTTACTGCATGCCTAGCAACCAATCAGAAAGCAGCACCACGTTCCAGAGGGTCATAACAACTAGATAACCGACCCAGGCCTATGCAAATAACATGTACTGTCATCAGCTTAGCAGCTTCATTGCTTAAGCAGTTTCCTCAAGTGACATATACTGCATTAAAAATTCACCAACATTTCTATGCAGATGTTTAAACTTTTGCTTGTATTTTATCCTTACTTACATTTCTCAAATGAGCTAGACTACAAATGTTATTTAAAATATGCCTACTGATATTTAGAGTAAGACTTTAAGGTTCCCATAGTACAGTCATTTACACTGTAAATAAATGCACACTTTATTAAATAAAACTACAGTGGCAATCCTGGTGACAATATCATCAATGTATGCGGATGATAACGTAATTAAAAAAAAGAAGTGGGTGTTGTCATTACATCTGAAATACCCAATATTAATATCCTACTTGATGTCAAGACTTTATCTTTGACCTGTTAGTGACCCAGTAACTCTAGACAGTAGACATAGAATGGGGTCATTTTGTGTCAAATCACCTAAATTTCACGAAAATAATTATATGTGCTAAATGTTCACCTTTCCCAATCATGCTGTTAAGAACTTAAATGACTAGGAAATGACTTAGTATTTCTGATGATGCTGTTTAGAATGAGTTACCAACCTGTGATGAGGCAGAGGAGTCATAAGCGTCATAAGATGTCAACCACCTCTGCGCCCGTGACCTCTGAACTCTCCAGGTCGATCTCCTGCCTCCGGTGTCTCCCGCAGCACAGGGAGCAGAGCAGGTAGACGCAGAGGAGCAGGTACACGGCCACCACCAGCCACACCAGGACCCCGAACAGCACGAACGACAGAAAGTTACGGTCCATCTCCCCTCAACCAGACACACACCACACACACATGCACACACGGACACGCCAGGCCAGGCAAGACGAAGGGAGAAGGAAGTGAGACGTGGGGGGAGAGAGAGCGGTAAAGGCGAGACAGAGAGATAGAGAAAGAGAAAGAGAGCGAGAGAGAGAGTGTGTGAGAGAGACAGAGCAATATAGCCAGAGATAGACAGAGGTGGATGGTATAGAGCACTCTGTCGCTATGGTAACATGCAATCACAGTGGGAGAGAGGGCAATGGAGTCAGTGCCTCAGAGCAAACAGATGGGGAAATGATTCTGTCATGCGGTGCTGTTGAAGCGCACACATGTGGTCATGGTGACATGACGTTGCCTTGCAGATCGCATGGTCTGCCGATCTTTACGGAGAACAAAATCAACCAAGACATCACGTCAGCCATTTGACATGTCGCAGGACTCACAGCTATAAAAACTGCTTTCTACATAATAATTTCCGTTGTCAGGGGTTAGTGAACTACATGTACTAAAGAGTATATACACATTTTGCAGTAGCTTGTTGGTAGTTCAGTTACATTTATTTGCAAACCCATTATGAGTGTAAATTACTTATTACTTTATAGTGTAAGGTACTGAAACTACAACCTATTTTGGTGCATAAAAAGAAAGGAAAAATATTTTCATTCTCATCCCTGATAAAAAGGTAGAGGAAGTTTTCATCATGGGCATTTATGTGTTTGTTCCCTCACATAGTGGTCAGGGTCTGCGGTCACTTCACTCGTTGTTGGTCATCTTGATGTTACCACTGCATTTCTGCTATGAATTAACCCTGAACATCAGACAGGTCAATAAAGGGCAGGGAGGCCCCATTGATTTCTGTGTATATCGTCACACAATCTTCTTTTGTGCATATCAAAATAATAACAATACTTATTATACTAGGTTATTGTATATATTAGGTATCAGTTAGGTCCCAACTGCAATGTTTAGCGTAATACCTCCACCTGTGTGACTGATTAAATGGCCTGCATTTTTGTATGAATAGTGGGGCACATACAGAGGTATATAGTAGTGTATACGGGACCTGCTAACGAGTATACACTGCTGTTATTTACTTAACTGAGGGGCATTTTTGCTGGTAGTGACTTATTGTGTTATATTTTATTGTAGAATCATATGTAGTACGCATTGTGAAATTCGTCATGTTATCTTTTCCAGTGGGAAGTTTTTAGTAGCTTGCAAAATCATGGTGTCAAAACTAAGTTACCAAACAATGGTAATTACATATTTTTCATTTTGCCTATTTTTTTTTTTGCACCACTTGGTATGTTAACTTTGATCCCACACTTTTCATTGGATTTAGTTTTCTCAAACACAGTCTGGGAGCACTAGACTGACAGGTTGGAATACAATACAGCGGTCTACAGCTCCAGCTCCAGTGATCCAGAGATCTGGTTCCCCATCATCAGGCCAGAACTGAAGAAGCCTTTTGGACGAAGGGTGAAAAGTCTTCAAGCTCTAAAAAGAAGTCCAGTTGCTTACAACTTAGCTCCTTTGACTACGTTGGAATACAATCTTTTAACACTATCTTTGCAGAACTAATGATTTACAGAACATCTGCTCCTAATGGACAATTTCTGAGAACTTCGAATAGACCCATCAAAAAAAGGGTCAGTTTTTTTTCTTTCATATTTTTGTATTATAGTCATGATTAAATGATCATGATCTAAAATATGTTTTCTTCTTTCTATTTTTTATTTGGAATTTTGTATTTTTTGACACATTTATCTACATATACAATGGCACTACAAATCAGGGTATATCACAACCTTTGAACTTATATCCTGGCTATTTGATGGTCCTGTTTCCCTGAACTCACGATCTCCCTCTGCAGGCGACGCTTACTACAACTATTCCACCTGCACTGAAATGTCAGGCACCTTTTTCGGACTGTCTAACTACACACAAGAACTCGTAAGCCACTTGAGTGTTGTGTAAGTTAAGTTGCAAAGGAGATAGTTTTGTTAAATAAGAGGTGCTGAACTTGAGTAGCATTTCAAAACATGTGTCCTTCAAACTGCTGCCTTGCTAGCACCTGCCAGGTTATTTGGCCTTTTTCCACAAGGTGTACCGACCGCCTTTTCAGTCCCTCTGAGGAGCGCAGCACCATTCATTTCGGCACTCTAGTGTAAATTGTGGGCCTGAGGGAAATGACAGGATTGGTCTCAGTCAGGCTGAGGGCTTGAGTGTGGATGGTTCTAGAACAGTGAAGCACTTCGGGGATAGGGGGGGAGTGCGGGGGGAATTCTGAGACTGATGCCTTTCCCCCCCTTTCCTCTCCAAACAGCTGAAGGAGCCTTGAGCTCCCTGAGTCGTTGCCAGGGGTTCGTGCATTGTGTCTGGATAAAGCACAGTCCAGATCATATAATCAATCGCACATGCGTTTTCATTTTTTCCCCCCAAAAGGAGAGATGCTATCGAAGAGAGTTTGGTGCAAAATGGGGCAACGTTGTGAATAAAACGCAGATGTCATGTGAGGCACTTATCGATGAACAATGCCTACCTAAACAAAACATCTTGGGATGTATGTATATACGGCTGTACTAACATCTACTGCAGAGTGCAAGTGATGCCATTGGCTCACTTTCAAGGTCTTGCTCTTAGCCTGCTATTCCTCCAATAAACACATGGGGGAGTATTGGCTAAATTTTGTGGTGGTCAGTGTGGTTCTTCTGTTTGGATATCTCCGAGTACAAAAAAAATTTTCACTGTTGCTGAAGCAGGAAATACAATAATGGAGTTGACCTGCAACTATGAAGTCACAGGTTGCTTTTGCCTTTTCTATCTCCAGTCCTAGAAATGCAGACCAAGATAGAGAAAACTTAAACAAAATATTACAAAGGGACTTAATTTTTTTTCCAATTCTAATTTTTTTTTGTGTAGTACTCAGTTATAAATACTTTTAATTTTTTCCTCCATCCTTTTGACAGCATTATGCTCCAGTTTTTGACAGCATTATTTAAAAATCTAGTTCGTATATCTAAAACCCCAGGCCAAATTACTGAGCTGTTTGGGCCCACATACAAAGAAAATCACTTCTCCCAATCTCTGCTCTCAACCCCCTCCCCTCAAACATGAATGACAGCTCACCCCATCAAGCCACAGGACCTCACCTAGATATATTTATATATATTTGGCCTTCCTGTCCTCCCTCGGTATCAACTTCAAGACCTCTCGTCTGACAAACACTCACACACACAGACGCACACAGAAAGAGAGCGAGAGAGGGGTTTAATCATCATGTAATTAATATTCTGAGGGAAAGGAACTACATGAGGAACCAATTATTCAATAACCCTCTCCATCCCCCACCCCCTCCACCCGCACCCGCACCGCCACCCACCTCTCCCCTCCCCTGTCCCCCCCTTCGTGATGGACAGTGTGCGTATCTACACTCCGAGTAGCTCGCCTCCTGCCTAGTTGCCATGGCACTGTCAGCTCGCAAATACGGCGCGGTCCGATATCACCAGCCACCAGCGCCGCCGCTGCTGCCACGGCTGGGGTCCGGGCCGGGCCTCGGCGGCTGGGTAATTGAGATCAGATGCGCGGTGTGCGCGACCTGGGCTCGGGGTAACCTGGAAGCATTTATTTTATGGAAAAGATGTTTAGTTAAGTGCAGCACTGCTCGCCTAATGAGTCTAGGCCTGCGCTCTGTGATGAATATGATTGGTGAAAGCTCTGAAGGCTGGTTCCTGAGTCCCTTCCTTCCTCTCGCATCGGATTACAGATTAGCAGACTTCCTGTCCAGTTCCAACATTTGCTTTCCAAATGATAGTTTCTTTTGTTATAAGGGGGTTATCATGTATTAGTTCATATGTATTAGTCTCTCTCTCTCTCTCTCTCTTTATCTCTTCTCCCCCAACCTCTCCTTCTCTCCCTTGAGCAGAACTCCTGGTAAAAGCCCCTCGTAGCCAATTTGAGAAGAATGAGAATTAGAAGCATCTGACCAACTGACTGGCTCTCAGCCATCCTTCTTTTGCAATGATCCTCAAACTATTTTTGCTGCTTTTTCTGTTTGGGGAGGTTAGCGGAGACTCTTTAAGCCCACTTTGGTTTCACCTTAAAAAAAGAGAGCTGTAATGCTGAGGAGTCAAATCCCAACACCTTCAAGCCCTCTTCACCAGCATCACCAGGGCTTTTTTTTTTTTACACTGTTTGCCTCTATAAACAGACTCACAGATTTTTAGCCTTTTGGGAGAATATAAGATTGATGACAAAATGTTGCCAAAGCTGTCAAAAATGGAAAACTAATGACACCTTCATATTTTGTGTTAACATTCTAGAAAATTATGGGTGGAGTATATTTTTCCTAGTTGCGTATATTTGTTTAATTCATTCCAATATACTGAGACTGTTCTTTTTTGAATATTCCAATATTCTGATGCTAATATGTCAAACATTTTAAACGTTTCCCTGTTTCTAATAAATCTATCACATGAAGTGTACAATATGCCATATATCAACAACCTGTCGCGTGTGCGACACACGTCAAAAGTCTCATTTTATTTTTATATTTAACAGGTGTCTCCATTCCAGACTGAGTTTATGGACAGGGCTGTGAGCCATTCAAGTCAAGCCCTGCCCTGCCCTGACCCCACCCCTACCCCTACCCTATTCTCTCTCACCCCAATCCACTATCATCAATTGTTCCAAACACATAACGCATGAAAGCATAAAGCTACCATACGGATATGAGGGACATCTTGCACTCCCCTCGTCACTTAACGTCAAGACTCCAGCAGGAAATTTTGCTGGACACAAAGCTAAATATATAATTCCTCCTGTGCCGGTAATCATAATGTCCAGACGATTTGAAAAGACAGTTTAACCGCTCTTAACTCAAAGACGCTCTTGTTCGGGGAGATTGCGAGCAGGCAGGCGCACGTGCACATCCCGGGGTTACCGAACCTAATAACCGCATATTTTTAGAGGGCTGAAACTATGTGCAGGCTAAGGTCATTATGTCCCGGATGTGCAAGCTAAACTATTTCCTTACCTTTGACTACTTACCTGATTACCTTGTTATTGCTTCCCCTAGTTACCTCACCTGTGGAGCACAGACCTACCCTATTTCCCATTTCAGCGGCCCATCACTTCAGTCACTCACTAACAACAGCTATTTTGTATTAATTGTCTAAAGTTAAATATGTAACATTTAGATAGTGTTGTGAGAAATTCCTATTTATAGCCTTTTCAAATACAAGCAAAACGGCATGGTAGGTCAGGCTCCCTGGTAGTCCATTTCCTTGTAATTGTGTAGGCCTGCTCCTTGAAGCCTCCAGCTATATGGCCAATTGTCAAGGGCAATAATCGTTACAACAAAACGATATGCTAAATACATATAATTTCTCAAGATAGAGTTTTTTTTTTAACTCATCCACAAGATGAGTCATGCATTATGCATGAGCGCGCACACGCTCTCTCCACCTTTTGCCTCTCCTACAATCCCTGCAAACGACAAGCGCTCTCTGAGCATCGAGTCTGTTAATTTTCGGCCCAATTTGCATATGCTGTGAGCCTGCCCTCATAGCGCCGACATCCCGGAGGAACAAAGCTTTCCATCCGAGGCAAAGAGCATTTCACGCTTTAACTGATTGGATTCTTGATGAGACAGTTGGGTGGCTCGTGCACTTCAGAGGCGAGAACAAGACAGGCATTCGGGAGCCAATTCGGTGCCCGTGAAGTGATTAAACGCGCTCTCGAGCCTCCTGCAACTGTCTGAACGTCCAGTGCATATACGGGGCGTAATCAGCCGACTGGTGTGCGTGTAATAGACTGTTTCTTTGCAGGAGACCCCAGTTGTCAGTCAAGTGCTAGCACTTACCAAACCATGCATATCAGTATTACTCCATTGTCACAAGAAAGAAATGATGAATAATTCAGTTCTGCTGAATAATATGCATAATACCACAGAACAAATGCAGTGGGGGAGTGTGACAATGTGTTTAAGTGTGTGTGTGAAAATATCTTACAAAAAAGAAAAGAAAAAAAAAAGTGGCATGGACCATACAGATCTAAAAACGGTTCAGGACCAGGCAAAACAGCCTTGAGTTATATATCCACCATGTTATGGTTACTATAGTGACCGTGACGTTTGATAACAACAGGCATGACTGTTTACAGGTCAGTGTTGAGGTCCACAGGGACAAAAGTGTCCAGTTGCAGAAAAAACCCACATACCGATACACTATCAATTTAAACATTAACCGAGTCAATTTCTAGTTGTATATTTTTAACGGCACAGAAGGAAAAACATTTGGTCTCCTCACTGCCACCCCCTATCCGCTCCATCATGGTAGTAGTAAACAGCGAGGCGTACAGTAATCCAGTTGATAAATGTCAAGTGAAATGGAGCTATCAGCTGAAAGCAATTTTCAGGGCAGTGTTGCGGAGCCAAGGAACTCGGGATTTTTCACCCTTCCATCTATCATGTGCCTCTGTTGCAGGCCAAGGTACACAATGCCCCCCCTCCCCCCCACCAAATTGCTGACATATGGACCCAAGAACCACCGCATCACCCCCACCAGACCCCCATCTCCTCCACCACCCACACACACACACACACACACTCCTAGTTCCACCCCTCAACCATTGCTATAGTCGCTGCCTATAAGTCCTTGTTTGTTCGTTTGACCCAGCTGCTGTTTTGTCCATTTGTGTTGTTTTTTTTTTTTTTTTAATGAACACAGTGAACATAGCTGTTAACTCGTTGTTGTGTCTGCTGTAATGGCTCGCAGTGAGATCTGATCCTTCGAATTGTACAGGCAGGCTTCTGGAAGTTTTAAGGCCACGTTTGACATTACGCGATGGAGGGGGGAGGGATGAAGTGGATCAGTGGATGCGAGTTACAGATGAATTATTAAAATAGCAGTCTAGCGATAGCTTTGCGGAGGCACCACGGGTAATGAAGTGGGACAAGGGCATTAATTTGTGACGCAAAACTTGAGTCGAGAAACACTCTGAAGAACTGAACAACTTCAAAAAACGCTGAGAGAAAGAAAACATGAACAAAACAGTCCCTCAACGCCAAGAGAATGATGTGTTGGATTTACTGTGTTTACATTGGTAGCTATACAATTAATTCTCGCAAATTGATGGAAACAGTGACCCCCGATCATCAAGTGGCTCCCACACACACACAATCTCACACACACACACACACACTCGCTCTCTCTCTTTCTCTCTCTCAATCACACACACAGATGCACACACACACACACACTCTCGCGCTCTCTCACACACATACACATACATGCACACACTCTCTCTCACACACACACACGCTGTCTCTCTCCCTCTCCCTCTCTCACACTCTCACACACACACACACACACACACTCTCTCCCAATCACACACATATGAATCTGAAACAAATGTTGGCAGGAGCGTTAATATGTGTTCTCCTCCCGGTCCACAGAGACGCTGCGCCAGGCCTGCAGAAGCCACACAGTTTACATCTAGTGCATTGCCTTTTACATAAACACAGTGCTTTGTGGCGATGCCGTGATTAGGAGGAGGACCCCGAATCCCATTAAAAGTCCATTTTTTTCTCTTCCGTTAGTTTGTTTGAAGACTTGCGGACGGAGGAGCCAGCAGCCACTGGCGTGCCATGCCAACATTTGTTTACGCATGGGAGACGCATACTTTGGACTGCGCCAAATGCCACCTTCCAGTTCCCCGTTCCTCCATCATTGCAATCACAGAGTCTTTTTTCGTGTGTGTGTGTGTGTGTGTCTGTCTGTGTGTGTGTGTGTGTGTGTGTGTCTGTGTGTGTGCATTCGTTGGCCCTTCTCCCCCCCCCCCCGCCACACTATAGCGCTGGTATCATGTAGTGTCCCAGACATTGTGACCTGTGGGCGGACTTGCTGGGAATGCACAGAAGACGCATCTCCTTCCCCTCCTCACCCCAGCAACTCCTTGGTTTTCACAGCCAGCTGTTTGTCGATGTCTGCGATGTGGTTGTCCATCATTTGTTGAATCTGGGTTAAAAAAAAAACAAAAACAAAAAAACATTGACAATGGCATGGAGAAATTACACTTAATTAAACCTAAACAGATGCACATTTATTTCCGGTATGAAATAAGGCTGGCATTGTTTTTTTTAAATTGCTGGTTATAGTTACTTACTGGCTATACTTCTCATAATAACCTCCAGCATATGCTTTTAGAAACATTTTGGTGCAAGTATAAAAATGTGTTATTAGGAAATAAACAGAATGAAAATAAATGTTTCTTTAATATCTATCAGGTTACAATCACACTATCAGGTGATTGCAGGAAACTGGTCTCAATTCATTAAAGACATAGTCTTTTCTTGAGAACACTTGACCCAAGGGGGTGACACCGAAGACTACATGCCACATGAGTACAGGCTGAAGCCAGTTCGTTCCTATTAGCGAATGAGTGTAGACAACGAAAGCTACCGAGGCTATTATTCTACTAAACCCACCCATGAGGATTCTCTGATTATTCTGCAATTATTTAATATTAATGTTTAATTATTTCTATAACACACTTAGCCATGTTAGGATTAGTTTCAACATTTCAAATGCCCTTTAATGCGTCCTAAACACATTTAGAGTGCATTTCCCAATAGACTTTGCGACTAGCGAATGCTAGTCAGATGAGTATTTGTGTTTCCCTCATACCTGTTTCTCTATTAGCCTAACGGTGTCTTCCGAGATGCCTTCTTTGGACTTCTTCAGCTGGGTGACAGCGTTGGCACGGACTCGTCTCAGAGAGTCTTTGGCCTTATTGCTGAACTGCTTGGCCAGCTTGGTCAGGTTTTCTCTGTGTTCTCTGGTCACCCTGTGCAAAGAAGAAGAACAGACACCATGATGAGCATTGCCATGAAGGATGAGCTTCCATGTTGGATGAGGGGGTTTATATGGGGGTAGGGCTGCACGATATTTGAAAAATGTGCGATATGCGGTAACATTGCTGAATGTTGCAATGACGATATGTTTTGCGATAAATAAACAAACATTTAAGTATAGTTTTAACATCTTTCAGCTTAATCTTCACCACTAGGCTGTAGCCAATGCACAGTCAATGGGGTGGGTATCAAGGGCAGTAGCACTGCATTTGATTTCCCAAATATCTTCATATGTGGAAATATGGCTTAGCTGGAATAAATGGGACATTACTGCAAGCTGTAATGTCCCATTTATTCCAGTTAAGCCATGTTTTGTGATATGTGTATCACAATATTGTATGTTGTGATATCATGATATATTCGATATACTGGGGGGGGAGCTGTGTTTATAGTATAAGTATATTGCACAAAAGTGAGAACCTTATTTTTTAAAAACAAAAAATAGCAATGTGGGCACACTGTGTCTTAGATGACAGCTCTTTCTTAGAGAAAGCACTGACAGAGTTTTTTAGAGCTACTAACCAGACCGATCCCTTTTGCCATATACCCCTTAAAACACAGTTTGACTTTTTGTGCCACAATGAAAAATAAACCTCCATAACCTCCATCTTTGAAAAAAAAAAAAAAAAAAAGTCAAATTTCTCTAACAGGTGTAAAAGTTTCGTCCCCTTCATAATTGCCATTTGCCACTGAGATTTTGTAAACAGTCCAAGCTGTAGTGTCTGTTTACTGCAAACAATGCCCGTAATTAGGTGTGCGAGCCAATCAAGCTAGCCATTCTCTATGCATATGCAAATGCATCTCGCGTGCTTTGCGTGATTACACCCCCAAATAAACCCCCCCCACCCCCATCCCACCTCCGCACGGCACCGCCACCCCCCCCCCCTCCCCCACACCCCCCCAGCTCACATCCAAAGCACTTTGACAAGCACCTGCTGCTGTGTCTGCATGGCTTCACAATCAAACATTTTTGTGGCAGCGAGAAAGAGGAGGCAACACACGAAGCTATTTAGCTTGGCAGCAGAGGCGCGCGTCGGTCAGCAAGACCACAGGAGAGGTTTTCTTTCCTGGTTTTTTTGTATAATTTCACTGCTGGATACAGACCCTCTGCTGTGCTTTGAAAAAAAAAAAAAAAAAAAAAACCTTTTTAAACGGTACAGATGTTGCAGTCCAAAGCGCTTGCACAGTAAGATGGTTCCATAGCACCTGTTTTCACATAGCGCCACTGAACCGACATGTGCTCGTGAGCGATGTGACTGATACTGGAGGCAGGGGGCAGGAACATGAACGCAGAACTCAACGCATGACAGTAAAGATTTTAGAAACACATAGACAAACTGAAAGTGATTGTTTGTGAGTGATGACATGAGGGAAAGTGAGCATGATAGAGAGATTCACAGACAGACAGAGAGAGAGAGAGAGGGCAAGCCCTCCTGCACCTCTGGGCTGGGTCGACTCACTTGGGAACGGGCACTCTGATGATGCTGCCCTCCACCTCTGGGTTGAGTTTCATGCTGCTCTCTCGGAGGGCGCGGGTGGCGGCCGCCGTTGCCTGGGGGCACACAGACCAGTACGAGGGGCGTTAGCGGGGCCGGGGGGTGGGGAGGTGGTTGGGGGTTAATGACTCCCAGCTGCCCTATCAGCTGCAGCACCCCAACGTTAACCCCAACGTTCACCCCAATGTTCACCCTGTCCAGTGGAACGTCTCAACAGTGACCTTAGCACTACCTCCAATGGGGCATCACCCACCCTCCCCCCCACCCCACCCAGGCATATCACAACAAAGTCATGTCCACATATGCTTACCAAAGCCATGCTGAATTTAAATCCTGGAGTGCAGTGAAGACAGTGTGAACAAGAATTTTCAACAAGTGGCTCAAGTTCATTACATTACACTTAGCAGACACTTTTATCCAAATGGACTTACAATAGAGGAAATAAACAAGCAAAGGAAAACAGAGTAAACAAAGGCGTAATCAAGTTAGTGCAGCCAGGGTACAGCACTGTTGGTGAGTGGAGGTTAGGTTTGTTGGGAAGGATAGCAAAGAAGTCTTCCCAAGCTTCTTAAAGGCAGAGTGGGATGACCGTCTCTCGTAGCAGCTGGTAGCCTGTTCCACCATTGTGGGACAACAACTGAGAACAACTTAGACTGGGTGGGATGACCGTCTCTCGTAGCAGCTGGTAGCTTGTTCCACCATTGTGGGACAACAATTGAGAACAACTTAGAGATAATCTTGTGTGAGGAGAGGGCAAGGCCAAACGGTTTGTTTGTGAGGATTACAACGCCTTGAATGTGACAAAAGCCTTTAATAAATAAATGTATGCATCATATGATCTTATGTAAATCAATATTATGTCATGTTTAATATTTGAAGATGTGTATATGGGAAGTTCTGTGTTACGAATGTGACAAAACATCAGCAAATATTAATTAAAATGTTTTGGGTTTTTTTACAGCCAAAAATACCAAATGCTCAAATGTCATGCAATAATTCATCATTCATTATTGGCTTTTTGGATGTGTACACTTTCCATGGAACTGCCCCATAAAAATAATATTCTTTAAATTTCACTGCAGTGTTCATATATTGTCCTTGACTGAAAAGGGATAGGGATTTAAACTGATACGGCCAGACGTTTCAATTTCCTCTACAACATGAAGCTGAAAGAAGCTAGTGATCCCATCTGTGGTAGAACACATAGGAACAGACAGCCCCTACACGCAGTGCACCACCCAGGTGACTGCAGGGGTTGAGGGGGGTTGGTTGGGGTGGGGGGCAGTTGATCGTGTCGGGTCTCTCAGCTCGGTGCAAGAGCTTGAGATAACAGGGGAAGTTTCGGGGAGGGAGTCTTCGAGAGTGGTGGTGGTGGGTGTGGAGGGGCGAACCACACACACACACACACACACAGCCGTGTGGAAGTGCCCGGGGAGCGCTGTCAGAGCCTGCTCCTCTGGGACGAGGCTGAGGGGTTGCAGCGCAGGGGCGGCGACCTCTGATGACTTCCACCTGGGGCCACGGACTGCCTCACTACCCAGCATGCACCAGGCAGCGCCACAGAGGTGGTGGTGGTGGTGGCAGAGGCTCATGGAGGGGTGGGGTGGGCGGTGACTGAGGGTGGGGATGGTGGTGGGGGTAGGGGTGGGTGGTGGCGTGGAGAGAGCTGGTGTCGAGTCTGTCGTCTGTGTGAACTCTGAGACACTACGCAACCTCGCGTGGGTCTTTTTTTTCTGTCTTCCTTTTTTTTTTCTTTGAGAGAGAAATAGCTCAAGAGGAGGAACTGTGCCTTGGCAGACTTGAGTGCTCGTAGGAAGAGCAAGCAGGACTGGACCCACACAGAAATAATAAACATACTGTAGAGCTGTCGTCGCTCCATTTCAAAACCGGGTGGGTAGTTTTTTTTCCCCCTGCTAAAAACAGAAACGCTTCTAGACCTATTACAATAATACAGCTTCACCAGATCATTTAAGAACTTGGAAAAAACAATCCTTCTGATCTTGCCCTTTTGGTTGTACTAAACCGACAAAAGTCCAGATAAAACACACTATAGTACTTGCAAACAACCCAGTTATCGCTTTCTGGTGCGGCTCTTATTTGTTTCCTTGTTTTTGTCTGGTGTTTTTGAACTTCCGAGAATCTGGCACGAAGCTCCCTAATTTGCGTTTCGGGCCTAATGTACGGGAAAGGAGCTGAGAGGCTGCAAGAGAGGAAAGGGAAAAAAAGAAAGAAAGAAAGAAAGAAAGAAAGAAAGAAAGAAAGAAAGCATCCAACAAGCCGCCTCCTGCCTGCGGTTCCTCTCCTGAGCGCAGTGATAGATATGGTCTGTGTGTGTGTTTGAGTGCTTGGCGAATTTCATTCATCACTATTTCCCCCAATCCTCTCCAAGAGTTACGGAAAGTGCCTGGAATCTTCTGCTGGGCTCTGTAAACACCAGACCTTGTTCTGGTTAATATGGTGAAGAAGAAAGAGGAGAAGAAGAAGAAGAAGAAGAAGAAGGAGAAGAAGAAATTAGCTATAGTTAGTGTTTTTTTTCGCTCGTGCAGAGTTTAAAGCTTGCTAAAGTGGGAGCAGAGCTAAAGCAAACACCTTCTTAATAAGGTCAATACCACACATACATGCTACCTGCTCCCCATCAAGCAAAAAAAGAACCAAGAAAGAATGAAGAAAGAAAAGACCTTTAATTAAGAACGTGGGGCCGCCTTGTGACAGTCACCAGGTTTTTGTCGCTAAGAATCATACCTTTTTCTTTTAACAAATGACCTGAAAACAATGGCTTTGCCTCAGCTTTTCAAATAATGAATCAAAATAATTACCTTGCCATTTCCTTTTGGTGCTTTGCAGCCACCTATGAGTGTGTTTTTTCTTTTTTATTAATGCCTTGAATATGTCTCTGAATAAATGCAGGTGCTTTTCGGTGACTGTGACACCAGCTTTCAGTTTGTCTGTTTTGAACATTAAATACAACGGGGCGATACTCGCCAGGATATCAGCTTACATCACATACATCCTCTCGAGTCTAAAACTCAGTTTGATAGATCAACCCCCACCGCTCGTATGAAACCCCATAGGCACCGCAGACTTTGGCATCGGTATCATATGATATCTTAGATATAGCAGCTGTGTCCTGATGCATTTCTCTTTCTGTCTCTCTACAGCGATCATTGGTTAGTCCACGCAGAAGAGAGAGAGCCCTGGATGCGTGGGTGCCTGTAGATGGAGAGGCTTGTTTACGCGTGCTGGAGCAGGACCCTTCCGAGCAGGGCCAGGAAAACAGGCCAAGAAGGAGGAGGTGGGTGGACGAGCATTAATCTCTCTTAGTCTGTGATCTGGGCACAGGCCGCGGCTGCTCTTATTAATAAACGTGATGAGAGAGAAGAGAGGCTGAGGGGAAGAGTTTTTGGGCCTAAAAAAGCCACAGCAAAAAAGGAGCGAGATGCTCTCTGGAGGGGAGAGAATACTGGAAACGAAAGAGGAAATGATAGAGAAGCATTTGGTGTGTGTTTGTGTGTGTGTGTGTTTGTGTGTGTGTGGGGGGTGTAGTTAAGAGTTACAGGCAGAGAAACAGACACACTCACACACATACACATTTCTACCTAATTTTGGAGAGCAAAGCCACAACACCTAAATTGAGTAAACCTTCGCAGCAGCGGTACACTGTGGTGTGCTCTGGCACAAACTGCACACGCCTGGGTAAAGTGATCAGCTAAAGAGCGTACAAATTTCAGACCTGCAAAGTTGGAGGGCTGCGGTGGGGTGGGGTGGGGTGGGGTGGTGGATATGGAGATCGTGAAAAATGGACGTAGAGAAAGACCAGATCAAGGGGGGGTAGGGGTAGGGGGGAACAGATAGGAAAATGGCCCCAAATGAGCTAAGCCCTCCTGCTCCGGGGGAGCACGGCGAGGTCACTTCCTGCCGCATGACAGCGCACTGTGGACTCTTTGGCCTTTGTTCCAATCGCTCTCTCTCTCCCTCTCTCTCTCTCTCTCTCTCTCTCTCCCCCCACAACAAAGGGCTTCTCGGGGCTATCGATCAACCGCCCCCTCTGAAGCCGAGCTGGAACGAGCCTCACTAGCTCGGGGGGGTCACAGTCACAGCACCACAAGCCCAGTCGAGTCTGGCTGGGTTTTACGAACACGCTCGCGGGCGGCAGGTTCGACCATCGTTCGTTCTGTAGGTGGGCCGCTTGAAGGAGTGTGGGAGATGGATGAGGCCGCTTATGAGAGGCGAGGAGTCTGCCGTGAGGTGGCCGTGCTGACCCCCCGAGGACCCCGTCTTACCTCGGGGAAGCTGGTCATGTTAACCACGATGACCTGGGGAGACTTCATGGAGATCTGGCCGAGCTGGTTCAGGGGGAATTTGCCATCCTGGGTTGTGACGGTGATGTGGTCTAAGGCACCTGATAAAAAGCCAACAGAACATTTACATTTTTAAAAATAAGTTTTATTTTTACAAATCACAATAATTACTAGAAAAGGAATATTTTTTATACAATAAAAATATGACTTTTAGTTTATGAAATGTATTAACCATAACTATTTTAAGCTGACATTGGTAGTAATTTTTAGCTCAAGAGCCACATTTCCACATTAAACACTGTTGACATTAACTGTATTAAACATTACAGTAAAAACAAACATGCAGTCAGCATAAAGTAAAAACCACTCTACACATATAAGTGTGTGTGTGTGTGTGTGTGTGTGTGTGTGCATGTATGTTAAAGAGTTGCGGGAAGTACTCTATCTGTAGTGCTTCTCCTTCTTTCATGTGTGCGCCTTCCAAAATATCAAAGTCACTCAGGCGCAAACATAAACAGCTCCGTCTCCCCGGAGCCGTGTGTTCGCTGCAGCTCTCATCTAGCCCTGGCACTCCAGAGAGGCTCACACCCCTCCATACCACCCCCAACCCGCCCCCACCCCCCTATTCACCCCCCTCACCCCCACCTACCCCTCCCTCCCTCATTCATCCCTTTCTTTCTCACCAGGCAGACGGAGAACCAGAGCCCTGCGACCAGCATGTCTCCTCTCCTCATCTGCTTCACCTCACACACTGCTGTTTCCTCCCTCCCGCTCTCCATCTTCTGTCTAACATCACTCTCTACGAGCCCCCTATCCCTGCCAGGGTGGGAGGGAGGGGAGGTGCTGGATGGGGGTGCTGGTGGTTAGTTTGTGTGTGGGGGAGATCGGGGAGGTGGGGGGGGTGGGTGGAGGTACACAGGAGTATGGGGGGAGGAAACAATACAGTCTCCCATCACTCTTTCTGAGCTTTGATCTTTGTATTTAAAAGACTAATGTTACTAGAGAATGAGTGTGTGAGTGTGTGTATGTGTGTGTGGGGGGATGGAGTGGGGTGAGGGGGGTGGGTGGGGGTGATTGAACTCTTATTCTGTTGCAGCAGCACTTTTCTTCTAGTGCACATGCAGGTGGACGGCTGCCAACAGTCCAAACAGATGGCCGCATAAAGCTCTTGGCTTCCCTCAGACATCCGAGCTTTAAAGCCTTTTGATATGATCGATCTGTGATCCGGTATGATCATTGCATCATCAACCCTCCACGCACAGTGAGAGGGGAACAAACGTCTATCGCGGGCCTCACAGACGTCAGCACTGTGACCGTGAAAAAAAAAACGAAGAAGTGCCGAAGGTAGTGACCTAACCAGAGGTGCAGTCGCAATGTCTCTCAAACCACAGAAGAAGAACAGAGGTGCAGTCGCAACGTCTTTAAAACCACAGAAGGAGAAGAGAGTTTAGATGCACTTTCTCTCAAACGACAGAAGAAGAAGAGCGTTCAGATGCACTCTCCCTCAAACCACAAAAGAAAGAAGAGAGTTTAGATACACTGTCTCTCAAACCACAGAAGAAGAGAGTTTAGATGCACTCCACCTTGCTGGGTCGATGGCACAGGCAGTACAGCACGTACCACATCAGAGCTTCAGTGCTACCTGGGTCCTTTTTGTCTCTCACATCTGCATACGCTCCCAAAGAGGATGTGGTCTCCTCCACTATCACAGTAAGAAAGGTAATCAAAATGCTCATTATGTTAAATGGGCCTATTCTTGGTCCCGGCTTGCCCATCTGATAAAGGCTCAATCAGCTCTCAGTTCTGAAGATACAGCGCTGACCTGGACCACGTATGCATTCAAATGGCATCTGCAATTTTCTGAGGAAATTAGATCCTCCAATAGCATTTTTATCCCACTACAACAATAGCCAATGGGAGAGGAGCTTTTAGGGTCTCGTTGTGAATAAGAATTGCTAGCATGTGTACAAAGCAAACTGGTGAGTAAACCAGATGGGTAAATGCATTCTCATGGAGTGTGTGTGGGTGGGTTTTGCATTGCACAAGACAAACATAATTTTACATCCTTTGACATGATTCTACATCCTCTGACATACTTGTACATCCTCTGGGAGGCTGAACATAAAAGCATCTCTATTCAGACAAAAGTCTAAATTCACCCCATTCTCGTTTCAGAGACAGATGAGAACACTAAGAACACTCAAATATACATTAAATAAATGAACGACACCCTACATCAGCTAACTTTAGTGAGTTTCTTGATTACACTTTATTTTACAGTTCCTGATACATCAATCAGGTACAGTGTAAGAAAGCATGTAATAACATGTAACATTATGCTCTTACACCGTACCATAGGGTTAGGGTTTGTGTAAGGTATGTACAATTTAAGTACATAATATTACATGTTGTTACATGTAGACACACTAAAAAAGGAACCGTGAAATAAAGTGTTAGTGAGTTTCTTATTGTCCAGCAAGGTGAAAGAGAGAGTGTCAGACAGGAAAAGGCGAAACAGACTGAGGTTGCCAGAGTGGCCAGGCAATAATAATAATCCCCCGCTTTTCTCTACGCCCAGACTGTGGGTCACCACAGTAATCCAAGCGCCACGGACGCCCCTTCCTCCGCGAAGGTGACTTTCCGCTGCCCCCTACAATAAACACAGAGCGCGTAATGGAACCCAGATGACTCGATTACTACACCGCAAGAGAGAAACAAGAGAGACAGAGAGAGAGAGAGAGAGAGAGAGAGAGAGAGAGAGAGAGAGAGAGAGAGAGAGAGAGAAAAAAATGATGTCATTTAATTCAGACTTCTCTCGGAGCAGTGAATACCCTGACAAGCCTAAGTCCTGCTGCTTCCATGGATAATTTTGCATCTGGACAGAGGAAAGAGCGAGTGATAGAGAAAGAGTACTAGAAGGGCGGAGGAGGAGGAGAAGGGGGGGGGTGAAGAGGTGAACGAGTGTGTGGTTCGGCGCTGTTTAATGACACCGAGGATTCTGCAGCCACCACTTCCTCAATGTGACCTCCAGGGCTGCCCTTGAAATTGGACAGGTCCACTCAGGTGAAGGGTCGTGACCTGGATATACTAAAGGAAGTTCAGTTCATCAGTTCAGCATTTCCCCTCGACTCCAGTTTTTTATGTATATATATATATATATATATATATATATATATATATATATATATGCTGCCTATTTAAATTAAAGTAGAGAAGCAGACAAATATTTCGGTGTGTGTCTCTCTCCATGTGTGTGTGTATGTCTATCTGCATGTGCGTGTGTTTTTATGCGTGTGTGTCTGCATGTGTGTGTGTGTGTGTGTGTGTGTGTGTGTGTGTGTGTGTGTGTGTGTGTCTGCATATGTGTGTGTGTGTGTTTGTCTGCATATGTGTGTGTGTGTGTGTGTGTGTGTGTGTGTGCGTGTGTGTGTCTGCATGCGTGTGTGTGTGTCTGCATGTCTGTGTGCGTGTTTGTCTGCATGTCTGTGTGCGTGTGTGTCTGTGTGTGTGTGTCGGTGTGGTTTGCTGACCTGGGGAGGTTCGAATGTTGAGGTTGCGGCTGAAGTCATCCTTCAGGCTCTCTAAGACATTGGCCATGTCCCCCTGCACCTCGTCCAAGCTGATGATGTCTTCCACCAGCGCTGCGTTTATGTTCACCTTGGCTGCCTGGCCTTTAGCTTTAGCTGCCAGACAGAAGTACAAAAGACACAAAAACAGACAGGAAGGAAAAGAGAAATAAAAAAAGAAAGAAAGAAAGAAAAATGTGTGGTCAGATGAACAAAAACGGAAAGAAAAAAAACAAAGGTGGGTGGACAGAAAGACAATAAGAAAGATACAAAATAAAGACATAAAAAAGAAGAAGGACAGAAACAAATACACGAAAAAAAGACAGAAAGAGACAATCGAAGAAAGATGGACAGTCAGACGAAGAGAAAAAGAAAGAAAGAAAGAAAAAAGAAAGAGAGAGAGAGTAAGAGAGAGAAAGATAGAGAGAGACAGAGAGATGTTGTAACATCAATAAAACTGCTAAGATTAAAGGGGATGCCCACATCCTTGTGTTTGGCCCCGTCAGGGCTCCTGAGCACTTAAGTGAACCTAGAACAAACACGAGTGCTGAAGTGGAAGGAGACTCACCAGCAAAGAACACACTATTCTCTCTCTTTTTCTTTGCCAGGATCTGAAGTAGACGGGAGGGTCACCACTCACCCTTGCTTTTCTTGGTGGCATAGAAGCACACTTGCGGTTGAGGAGGACATGGTTTGGGTGTCCCGCGGCGGCCATTCTGGAGGAGATGAGGGATGCGGGATGAAACGCCCAGATGGGGTCTCAGCTGCACGGTTAATGCCTGACTCAGGGCTGGACGCAACAAGCCTACTTTATTTAAGGCCATCCCTGCAGGGTAGGGGGAACATACCGAAAAAATATTGTTTTTGTTATTATATTTTTCTGCTGCCATATTGTTCATTTTATGCTGATTACATTAGGCATCTTTACTAAATGAGAAAGTGGTAGTACACTGTTGTTCATCAGTGTTCATTGTCCATGTTGTGTGTGAGATGGGGGAAGGAGGGCACTGCCCATTTTGTGTGGACAATGCCCTTTACATATTAACCATCGTTGGCATATAAATCTACATTAATCACATGGTCTTCAAAATATAATTATAATAATATTATGAAAATAACATTAACCGTGGGAATGAAAGTAAATATTCTGCTAAATCTGAATATGATCAATACTGGCGTATCCCATCATACAGGCTTATAAAGTGGTATGCTACAAAATATCAGAACTGGCAGAGTAAAATGGGTATGAATATATAACCAGCAGAGGGAGCTACTCTTTTGAGCAGAAGAAGCATTTCCACAATGAACAAGAAAGGACCTGTGGGATACATGACTGCTGATAGTGTGACAGAATCAAAATGTAAAAATAAGCCCCTTTTATAGTGTATCTACGTGGAACAACATGGAATATTATGTACTTAAACTGTATATACACTGTGCTAACCCTAATCCTAAGTCTTACTCTAACCTTAAGGTACAGTGTAATTACATAATGTTACATGTTGTAGCACACTTCATTACACTGTACATCATGACACAGATACACTGTAATAGGCATGGACAAAATTAAGTGTAACTCAAAATTATTTTAAAGAAGCACACAACTGTAGTTTCGCCATAAATCGTTAAATTATATCATACATAAGCTTATACCTGACATTTAGCCTGTTTAAACAATGTCGACACTAACCTTTACCCATACTTGCATGAATAGCAAATATATTCAAACAGAAAGGGTCTACATAAGATTTACATACATATTTGCACTATGGTGACATTAGGGCAACCTCCTCTGTCAATGTTGTACTTCACTGTTCACATATCTATTGTGTACATATTCAGGTACTGTTAGGGTTTTTCAACTGTTCTGGAACTATATACACATTATCATTCCTATGATAAACTATGGACCTACAAATCTTCTTTGTGTTGTAAGTGACTTAAAAAGTGTGTGGCTGTAGGCACATTAGGACAGGTTTAGCCCTGCCAACTAGACGCCCATGTATAGTTCTGGATGTGGGGTATCAACTTAGTCAAAATATGACTTTGTTTTGTGATTTCTGGGGAAACGAGTATGAAAGCACGCCAACCACCTGCATTTTTGCAGTTGCTAAGCTACACAGAGGTGTTTCAACTCCTTGAACCACAGCACACAGAAGTGCCCTCTTTTTACTGGGCCAAAATGAAAACCCACGATATTTATCTCTAGGTGATGCAGGTTTAGTGACAAGTGAAATGTTGCGTTTAAGGGGTAATGCTGCATCACTCCATGTGTTCATAACACTCCGACATTGCAAGTCAGCTCACAGGTGTTGAGGGTAGAGCGAATCATGCTTTTGGCAAGAGGCAAATCCAAAAAGCCAAGGGGGTAAAAAAAAAACGTTCAACAGGTGGTCTGTGGCGATACAGTATCTGCGTTTTGATTCTGTCATGTAGTGAATGAGACCAGCTGCTGTGCCCACATTGTGAGGTGACCTCGTGAAAGAGCGTTGTTTGCATTTCAAAGCGTAAAAAATCCTTATCATAAAAGACTAGGAAACCCTGTGTTGTATATCGCAGTCTGTCATCAATCCTCAAAAGGCCAGTTTGGTCTGAGTATGGTGGTGGGCCCCCCATCATGCACAGGACGATGAGCCATTTCCTTTTTCGTTTACATGGAGTCAGTTTGAACCTGGCACATATTGTTGTTGACATACAAGTGAATTTACAAATTTGTTTTTATATCATATCATGCATAGTACACAATGTAACAGCAGCACAGGCTACATTACACAACCAATCTCACGTCTCAGTCCATTGACTTTAAGTTATTTACATGAGATAAGTCGCCTCAAATCAGAGTGATATTTTAGCAAGCACACAAACAATCATTTAAAACTGTCTTTAATGCACTTTGTTAGCTAAATAAGCGTCATCTGAATGCTAGACACTTAGCCTGGTTTGCCACCAGATATAAAGGTCGAGCTACAACCTGACTAGCTAACGTCAAGATATAGCTAATAAAACCAAAGCATGACACTGTAGCGGCAGTGCCAGCCCTGCGTGAACGTATTCCATGCCACTGAGGAAGTAAAACGAGGGTATTACAACGACAGTTGTCCAATATACTTACTCAAGTGTTGTTGCTACATCAGTTCAAGTTCAAGGCATGCACAGCGTGATGGATGTAAAGCAAGGTTTGAATTGCGACGTCATTTTCAGTCGACAGTCTTTTCCAGTACGTCATTTACACAAGAGGAAAACGACATCCGTTAGCGTCTTTGTTGATGTGCTTGCTAGGCTAAAATAGTTGATAAAGATAGCAGTTGGCAACAAATATTCGATTAGGGAGCTTGTTTTAACACCGCAATTATGTATTAACGACGTAGAAGTGCATATAATCACTCGATTTGTTGCTATTTATTTTTCATCGGTAAAAGGCTGTCCTACCAAAGCAGGTGAGTTTGTGTTTGAATTCATGAAGCAAGCCAATGATAGTGTTGTTAACCTAACAAACAAACTTTAAAATAAGGGTATTTTTTTTCTATTGCCTTCTAATCCAACAGTAATAACGCAACAGCCATAACATTAACTTGAAGTACATCTACTAGCGTTAGTTGGGGGAAAAACAGCATGCATCAAAAACAACATCGTTATGCTAGCAAGCTAGCTTGGTAAGTGATGAAATAAGTAAACGTCACCTAAACGTTATAAGGTCAAATGTTTACTTTACAGTCAATGTTAATTTATAACCTAGGTTAACAAAGGGAACCCAAGAGGTTAGGGCTGATGGTTCCACGTTTACTAGCGTCCTTGCCAACATGGAAATGACTTGTTACTCGTCGAACAGTGTTGTCAACACAGAATCCTACAGCATTAGATTGTTGAAAAGCTCGTATTACAGCACTGTATTAAACGTAAACGCAAATTTTGGTCGATTGAACTGCGTTCTTTGCATTGTCAGCGTAGCCAACCTGAGTTTTGTTTGGATACATTAGTACGTACGACATGACGCCTGTATAGCCTTATTTTTGTCATTTATTACAGCAGAGTTACCGATTCAGGGATAAACAGTGTTAACAGCAAAATGGCAAAGTACAGTACCAACATTTTTAAAGCACTATACCCTTGCTACTTGGTTATAGCAGGACTTGACTCAGTATTGGTATTTATGGTAAAGTACTAAGGTGGTTTTGCCACAATAAACCTTTTTTTTAGGAGTTTGTGGCCTACATAATTCATAGAAAAAAGACCCAGATCCTTCTCACATGCTGAAGATGCGTTGTGCATTTTATGAAAATGGTGTAAGGATGGTGAATTACAGGACAATGTGAGCTGGACTCTTCCCCTGCACCAGGTGCCTGATGTCTTCATCGGCGGAGACGCTGGAGAACGCCTCCATCCTGTCGGACAGCGCGGCGCACGAGGGACACCGTCTGTGGATTGGAAACATCGACCCCAAAATCACAGAGTGAGTTTTGTTTGTCACAGCTAGTGGAGATGCCAACCCCCCCCCCCCCCAAACACACACACACATCCCCCCCAAAAACCGGTGTGTGCCGTCCCCAGCGCTACCAACCCCCTGCTGCTGCTGCTCTCTGGCAGTCAGGCGTGTGGACCTGCCCACATGATTGATGATGCATGCGCGTCGCTCGCTGGAGAATGAGCAGACGACTAGAGGGCGTGTGAAAGAGAGGCACTCAGGCGTGGAGATCTGTTCTGCCGAATGGCTGCCGTCATTTCTCACTCACCTGGCCTGTTTATTCTGTCAACCTGTAACTGCAGTTGAAGGTGTGTGTGTGTGTGTGTGTGTGTGTGTTTGTGTGTGTGTGAAGGAGGGTGGAGGGGGGGTATGTGTCTCAGACTGACTCTTGTGTGTATGTACATATTGGGGGTGGGGGTAGGTGAGCTAGAGAGAGAGAGAGAGAGAGAGAAATGGCACACGTTGATATTACCCTGTGTGGCTGGCGGTCTTCTGGAAAATGTACAGCTTGCCTGCACCGGTGTCTAGACAGGCGTTTCCTTCCCCTCGCTCTCTGCCTCTCTGTTTTCCTTTAAATAACCTGCTCGAACGAAAACAGCAGTGAATGCCCACGGGCTGGTGATTGGGAAGATTAATTAGTTCTTACGCTGGGAGTGTTTGTTGTAGCCAGCCCCCTTCTTCAGAACCATACCCCCCCCCCACCCTTCCCAAAACCACCTTCCACCCCACCACCACCACCACCACCCTCCTGCACCTCATACGGAGTTCCTCACACACCACACAAAAAAATTTTGGGTAATGAGGTCAGTATTCACCTACAGGCACCACACTTTTTTTTTTTTTTTCCCTCTTCCCAAAGATTCCAATTAAGTGAATAATAGAGAGGGGGTAATTGCAGCGTGAGGTAAAATGCTTTTGTAATGTTTTTTTGGTGGAGCTAACGGCGGGACTGGCCAGTGGGGAGATTGATGGGGGGGGGGGTGGCAGAGGAGAAGAATGGGGAAAGAGGTGAGCGTTTCGTGCTGGCTTGTGAATTGACAGCAATGGATCATTTGGTGTCTCCAAGGAGGGAAAAGTGCGCTGGAACACCTTAGCCCTGCGGGGATGGCTATCTTTCGATGCATTAAAAAGAGCTGCAGATCGTAATAAAACCCCTTGGACCCGTTGGCTCGAATGTGTGACCCAGAATGGTAATGCCTCCCGAGCTTGTTTTGTTTACAAAAATGAAGCTGTTGCTTTTCCTCCTGAATGAGTAATTCATCCACTTCAGTGATTAAAATTCTGTGACTTCAGCTTTTTGTGTCATCAATCTTGACTATTTTTGGCAGCCTCTCCCCGAAGCAAGATGTTCTGTCAGGTTTCTTGGCATGCATGTGCAAATGACTGAATTATTGGGGAAAAGCACAACGCGGTGTAGCGATACCTTTCCAAAGTAAGGGGAGTCTGAGTCATCCTTCCAAAGCCCTCGACATTCTGCTACGCCGTTCCAAGACTGTCTCGCTGCATCTTGGCTGTGTCTCTTTCTGCCACAGAGTGGATGGCAGCTCCATTTCCAAACAACGGCTTTGAAAAAAGGGAAAGCGTCTCCGTGCCAACGGCAATATTCTAATGCTGTGCAGGTGTGAGCACCTGTTTCCAGCCATACGAACGCATGTCAGTCAAGCACTGGAAAGTTCACCTGAGAGCTGTTGACCATCCCTGTCAGTGACATCATATCCAGGTGTGCCAAATGTATGCGAGTCAAGGTCAGTGCATCTCTCTGTGCTGTGTGAGGGTGTGTGTGTGTGTGTTTTGTAAATTTATCTATGTCTATGCACAAGTAAGTGTGAACAGCTTGTTAATTTTACTCCCCCTTTTTTCCGTTCATCTTGAACTTGCTGACACCCTCCGGGAGACTCGCAACAATTAAAATTGTCCTTCTTCCATGGCAGTGTTCCCACAGCCACACACACACACACACACATGTACACACATGTACACACACACTTAAACCCCCCTCCACACACACACACACACAGATGCAAGCACGTACACTCACATAAACACAATCACAAATCACATACACAGTCATACATGCAGGCGCACACATACACACACACACACACACATACATACACACACACACACACATACACACATACACACGCAACTACACATACACACACACCATGGCCTGTAGTGGCCCAGCCCATCCGACCCCATATGCAATATGTTCAGAGAGTGCTTCTGCTGTCGTAATAACGGCCTGACACGTTGACCCGTCCAGGGCCCGCTGGGGGCCATTCTGGGCCGGTGATTGATCTAGCATGTGCCGGCCGGCAGGTTGTTTGTGCTCAAGCTGGGGCTGGGCCACAACACGGCATTGTCTGCGTTAGAGCAGACCCAGAAGCAGGGAGGTGGGGGGTAGGTGGGGGGGGTTTGGGTTGGGAAGGAGGGGTGGAGGGGAGGACACATCCAAAGGGAAAGGTAGTGCTACGAGGGAAAAGACTGAAGAAGTTTTTTTTGGATGGTTGCCCTCGCCGACCCCTGTTTTTGTCTGTGTCATTGCTGTGTACATCTGTAAGGCTTAGGCGAATTCCTTTGGCTAGGAATGCCCAATGCCCTCTCCTTCATTTAGTGTCGCCAGCAGTGGCGGCTAGTTCCAGCGATTAACACAGCCCTTTCTAGGCAAAGTGCAGTAACTATGTGAACATTAAAAGTGAGAAAAATGCCTTTAACGTTGTCATACATGAAACATGTTGTATGTATAATAGTGGTGATCCTACTAGGGAAGTTTATAAAAGTAAGAAGATAGAGATTTAGTCACAAGACAAAAGAGCTGTTACAAAGTCAGTATCCAGTCTAAACTCAATTGACTCAAAAATATGCAGTTACTGCTGTTTGGCTTTGTAGGGCAGAAAAGCTAGCGGAGTTTGCACAGCCCTTTCTAGGCAAAGTGCAGTAACTATGTGAACATTAAAAGTGAGAAAAATGCCTTTAACGTTGTCATACATGAAACATGTTGTATGTATAATAGTGGTGATCCTACTAGGGAAGTTTATAAAAGTAAGAAGATAGAGATTTAGTCACAAGACAAAAGAGCTGTTACAAAGTCAGTATCCAGTCTAAACTCAATTGACTCAAAAATATGCAGTTACTGCTGTTTGGCTTTGTAGGGCAGAAAAGCTAGCGGAGTTTGAAGTGCACACCTGATGGGAAACCTGTATGGCACAGGAAGTGCAGGTGGGACGGCACACGTGCTACCTGTTTGTCTCCAGAGACGTACTGAACGTCAGTCCTTGGCTGCTAAATACGCCTTAACAAGAACGCCCCACCCCCACTCATGGAGCCAAACATATCATTCTTTTCCTCGTTTCCAGACCCACCCACCCCTCCTGCCCTCCTCCCCTCCTCCCCGGTCCTCTTCCTCCAAGCCTGTGGCGCTCTTTATGGTCCCCTGGAGAAGTGCATTGTGGGGCCTGTCTGAAGTCTAAGGCCAGGAGTTGTCCTCTCCCTCTCAGTATCAGGCACTATCAATTCCTGAATCTGCCGCACTTTCAGGAAGACCCCAGGGCCCGTGGCCCGGAGTGAGAGGGGTGGAGGCTGGGAAAGTGAGAAATTGCTCCTGCACAACAGTAAGCTCTAGGGAGAGGAGGGGAAGGCGTTAATGCGGCATCTAGAACCCCCAGTTCTCTAGCCTGCGGTTCAAACCTTTTCCCTGAATTAAAAATAACCCCCCAACCGGTGCAAAACAATAAAGCAATGCCAGGCATCCCTGCAGCTTCTGTCTCTGAGTCACAACATTAGCGTGCGCACACACACACACACACACACACACACACACACACACACACACACACACACACACATACACACAGACACATACACACACACACACATACACACAGACACACACACACACAGACACATACACACACACACACATACACACACACACATACACACACACACATACACACACACACATACACACACACACACACACGCAACAGTGTGGGCCACAAGTCGCTTTGGAACAAACAAAAGGAGTCTATTCTTAAGTCCTATTCTTAAGTTCTTTTAGTCTGTGGATTTACTACTACTACTACTTTCTCTATTCCTCTGTATGAGTTCCGTTGGCTTGTACATTTCCTTTTCAATCACATTTTAGGAAGTTTTTGTGTAGTCACCTCACATACTTTAAAGGTACCTGATAGATTCGGTCTTCCCACGGGAAAGTCTCTTATTGGCAACTATTTCCCCAGGTAACACTCAGATATTCCATTCACGTTTACTTTTGGAAGCCTTAATAAACCCGCATACAGACCACCAGGGTTGAGAATGTCCACCTGGGATTCAAGCGGTCAACCTCAGACAAGAAACAGGCTCGATTGATTTCACAGGCTAAGCCAATTTCCGGGGGTGAAAGGTGGGTGGGTGAAGGGGGTTGTTGGTTACCCTTGGCACAGTCACGTCCATCCTCCGACCTTACGGTCTTTGGCATCTCATTCATGTGGTCAGCGAATGACCCTTCACCGTCACCATGACGCTTGTCCGAATAGTCGGGCTACGTGTGATTAACTGCATGCTTAAAACATTTAATACGTACTCCTTTTCCAATGCTGATAAGTGGGCCTCTCTTATAAATAAAATATACAATGGCATTGGGATTTTTTTTTTTTTTTTTAATAGTAAAAAGTTGAATGCAACCAGAATTCCGCAATGCCATACCTGCCCTTCATGGAGGGTAACCACAGCCTTGGCAGGGCAACTGTGAGTTTTACACTTGCGTGGGACAGCGGGATTAGCTACGCTCCAGCAGTATTTCTGATGGGTAAATTACTCTGGTTCAAAATGCAAAGTAAACAACCTTGTAGTTTCTGCAGTGTATTAACTGGTGTTATACCACATCAAGAGATGTCAGGGAGGCACTGTGTTTCAGGCCACTTTTTTGGATGTTCACTCTTTACCTATCTGACTTCCAGGAATCCTTCATACGCACAGACGCCTAGGTGCATCTGCATAGAATCAGAACAGTAATTTTAGATAGAGAACAATTATTGCGTTTGGTTAGAGAAACGGATTAGGAAAAAACAATTACAAATAAAACAAGATTTATAATTGTTGTATTACAAAAATGCCAAAGTTCTTGAACATGTTGCGACATTTGTTGTAGATCTTTTGCGTCTGATATCGGAGACACCTCCTAGCTAATTTCTGTGATGTTTTCCTGTGGCCAAGTGAGTTTGTATAGCAGTCTGGCACGGCGCAAAGCTCTGACGCAAACTGCCAGTTTCACTTGTGGCTGTGAAACGGATGGTTTGCCGTTAATGCCGTTGTGCGTTCTACTCGACTCGTCGAATGTCAAAGCAGCGGGATGATTCACCAGAAGCTGTCAGCGTGCGGCATTCACTGTTTTTCTTGGCGTTGCCATTCTCCCATTGTTGCGAGCAGCTCTGAAGATGTGTGGATGGCAGCAGCACAGCTGTCTGTTCAGATCTGCCCCTCCGTGCCTGGCAGACTGGTGAGTTATTAGTGCAGTAGCACCGCTGGAGCAGAGCTGCGGCTGGACAAGCAGGAGCAGGGATGCTGGGAAGAGGGCTACTGGAGGAGAGAGAGAGAGAGGGAGAGACAGACAGACAGAGAGACAGACAGAGGGAGAGAGGGAGAGAGACACAGACAGAGAGACACAGACAGAGATGGAGGGAGGGAGCGAGACAGAAAAAGAGAGGGAGAGAGACAGACACTTAGAGAGAAACAAACAGAAAGAGAGGGAGAGAGAGAAAGAAACACAGAGAGAGGGAGAGAGAGTGCTCTGTCTGCCTACGCACGGACTGCATGCTAGGCTGCTCTCGAATGCCGGCCGCGGACACGCACCTCTGCAGCTCCATCTGCTGCTTCATGTCCTGGGCCGTTCCTCCTTTTTCCCAAACGAATTGGACGAGACACGCAAAGGCGAGCGAGGGAGTGCGAGTGTGTGAGTGAGGTGGCGCATGAGAGAAGGGAGGAACAGAAACATTCTTTGCCATTGACCTCATCCCATTAAGTGCTGCAGATGCGTGAATCTCTCCTCCGTCAGATGAAAGGCGTGACCGTTTGTAACGTCCCAGTACATCACTGAGGCGGTAGTAGGCCACAGCTGCTGTGTTAGGTTCGTCTGCAGCGCCTAATGAATGTATTTATGGAGTCTGATTCAGGTTTCAGGATTCCTGAAGGACGTGTTGTAGTGTGGGCTTAGCCACTGTAGAGGAGTACCTTGGATAAGTTCATAGGATCCTTATTCTGTGATCATTTGTGCAGATTAAAAAAAAAAGTTTAGTGTTAGAAACTCGGTAGAATTGCTGTCAAGGGACAAGAAACATCTGATCAGTGTAGTCATAAGCTGGGAGTTTATCACTCAAAAGGCCAATAATTAGACTAACATTTCAAAAGGAAGATTGCCTTTGCAATCAGCATTCAGTGTGTCATTTTGAGACGAGGAGCAGAGGGCCTTGAGAATCCACCAGGCGTGTTTGCGAGATGCATCCCACTAGAGACTGCATAAGATTTATTGTATTTTAATTTCAGTGGGAACCTACTTGTGAAAATGGCCCTGACGCACTGAATTGGCTTGAATTAGGTGGTGTAATTCTCTTGATTGTAATTTTATTTAGAGTGCACGATGGATCAAACAGTGCTCATCCTGCATGTGAGAGAAGCTTAAAATGGTTGAATGTTCTTGTAGAGAAGCAAGTGATAATTTTTTCCCCCCAGCTCAGACAGACATTGTCATTTCTTTGAACAGTAAGTATCACCACTTTCTCAGAATGACAGGTTAGCTTCATACGCCCACTTCTAAGGAGTGCAACTACTGCTTCATGGCGCTGTGTCACTCCACTAGGCGCTGTCTGATTGTCGCCTGATAAATGGCATCCTTCCTCCGACACCCCTGATGCACCCGAAATGCTTTGCAGCCCCCGGTGATTATGCCTGAACATTCCCTGCTCATCACGGCCTTCTATAGTGCCTATATTAGGTCACATACGAGGGACAGTGTCTCACAGGAAGATTGTGTGGCGCGTCTTTGAATGGTGGTCACTTGTCTGAGTGCAAGGCTGTTGAGCGCATCCCAACAGGCCCATCACCCAGAGGTGGGAAACCCTGGCGTCTTGGAGTAACAAGGGTTGATGCGTAGGCTGTAGACATCACAGTGGCGCGGCCAGTCTCAATCCATTTTGAAGGCTGCTTTGAAATATAAATCTACCCTTCTTTTTTCATGTTGCGAAGGCTGCTGGAGTTGCATTCTTCGTAACCCCAGCATGCATTCATTTCGCAATGCATGCTGGAGTGAGTGGTTCAAGTGCAGATTATGCAGGAATGCATTATTAAAGGATTTGGGTAAAGTAAAAACAACAAAATGATCTTTATGGGCTCAATTTCTGTCAATTTTGCTATTAATCTTTTTTTTTTTTTTTTTTTCTACTGAGTCAGCGGTTTTATGTTACACTCGCTGCGGAACATCAAACTGTTGCTAGGCGACAGAAGAGCACACTGGGAAATTATTCATAGGCTTGGTCATCTCATTTCATCAACAGTTAGTGTAGTCCCTCTATACTCCAACTCTATAGGCACGACCCTTAGGGCTCATTCACACCAAACACTCTCTGTATTCAGCGCGTGCCCGTTTTCTGTCCGTATTTGCTTAGAATGCATGTTAACAAATTAGACTGTTCACACCGCATGCGTGATCTGCGCATATTCTGTCCCTATACAAACATATTGTATACGGATACGTGCTGTACATGCTCAAGGCGGTGTGAATGAGCCCTTACAGTTGCATTAGAGAAGCATGTAGTCTCTTGAATGAGCCACAGCTTAAAATCCTGCCATGTAGGCCTAGGTCTGGTTCTGCACGGAGGGTAGAGAACGCACACAGAGGCTGAATGATTACATAAATCTGTATTGGATTAACAAGCTGAAAACAATACAAGTCGTGCAGAAAATTTGGAAAGAAAAGTAGATCGTTTCAAGTGCGGTGTTTCCGAATTTTCTGCACAGCCTGTATTGTTTTCGCCTTATTCATCCAGTACAGATTTATGAAATCATTCGGCCTCTGCATTCTCTACCCTCCGTGCAATTGGACTTAAGCACCGGGCAGAACACAGAGCTAAGGGCAGCTGTGGTCTAGTGTTTAGGGAGATGGTCTTGCAATCGGAAGGTTGCCGGTTCAAATCCCGCCCTACCCATGGTTGAGATGCCCTTGGGCAAAGAATCTAACCCCACACTGCTCCAGGGACTGTAACTGAAACCATGTAAATATCTGTAAGTTGCTCTGGATAAGAGCGTAAGCTAAGTGTAATGTAATGTAATGTAAAAGCTTAAACATAGGTGCAGACACCACCTCCACTTCCCAGGCCACTGGTTCCACCTGTGCACATCACACTGGTGATCTCACTAATTAGCTCTAATAATAATAATAATAATACATTTTATTCCTAAGCGCATTGTACTATTCCCTGGCTGATATGCTCACTAATTAGCTCATATAATAATAATATTAATAATAATAATAATAATAATAGTAATAGTAATGGTAATTACATTTATTATTATAATATATATAATATTACATTTTCTTCGTAAGCGCCTTTTGCGATTTCCTGGCTGATGTGCTGTGCAAATTAGAATCGCCTAGTTTTTGTGAATGGTCAAAGCAGATATGTGGTATGGCCCTTTGCCTCTTTGAAGCCAGATTAGCCACCTCCGCTGTAATGTACCAGCCAGCCTGACCCCCGCTGTGTTTCTCGGGAAGCGTCTGACATGCAGGCAGACATATAGGTACACACACGCAGTTGTCCCAGACATGTTTGGAACATAGACCGTCAAAAAAAAAAAAAAAAAGAGGCTTTTTCTGGCTTCCCCAAGCATTGACTTGTGGGGTGAAAGGCGGCGCACATGCGATTTCCCACGACTCCCATTGGCTGCTGGTGGCTCCTGTTTGAACTGCAAGGCTGCTTGTGCGAGTTGTCAATGTTCCTTTCTTGAATTAAGCTCGGGGGGGAAATTCTTGCTTCCTCTTTTTTATTTTCTCATTGTCCTGCCGCTGTATCCTCTACATTGTGTGAATAAAAGATTTACTGCGCCTAAAAAGGTGTAAAGAGACCTGTCCTCCTAATTGCCCGTCAGCTGACAGAACAGCGTGATAATGGTATTATCAGACGATGCCATCTCCCGGGAGCTTGTGTTGGGAGGCTGTGTTTTTATATTTTGAAAGATTGTTTCGTGATCTCACAGGAGCTCCAAATAAATAACCACTTCCTATCTCGTGCTACCAAGATGACCCGTGTGTACACATGGAAATTAGTGTAGATGTCCCATGCAGGGCGACCACGATCGCTTCAATGCGTTAACACTTTCCTCCAAGCAAAAGAAAAAGCTTGAAGGTGTGACGCATGGTTTTGTCTCATCTGTCTGATGCACACACAAGCCAGACTGTACTTTATAGTGATTGATCCTTGCACACTTATGTCGATTCATATTACTATTTATTACATTTTACTTTCAGCGTGAATTGTTGTTTTAATCTGAATCATTGAGGAAGCCTTTTGAATGAAAGGTGAAACGTCTTCAAGCTCCAAAAAAAAAAAAAGAAGTCCAGTTGCTTGCAACTTAGCTCCTTTGACTACCATGCTCTGGATGAATGAGAATCTTCACAGTCAATCTGAATCATTGTTTCACCATGCAAGAGGGGAGGCACTTAAAGAATTGTATTGTGTAACTTAAGTTTAACTCTACTGACAGTAAAGACTATTGTGTAATTCTATTCTAAGGTGTGATGCTTGTGTCTGAATCATTGTTTCACAGTGCAGTAGGGGAGGCACTTAAAGAATTGTATTGTAAAACTTAAGTTTAACTTCACTGTCAGTAAAGGCTATTGTGTAATTCTATTCTAAGGAGGGCTGCTTGTGTCTGTGCAGGTACCACCTGGTGAAGCTGCTGGAGAAGTTTGGGAAGGTGAAGCAGTTCGACTTCCTGTTCCACAAGTCGGGGCCTCTGGAGGGACAGCCCAGGGGTTACTGCTTTGTCAACTTCCACACAAAAGAGGCAAGGCTCTACTACTGCAACATTTCTTGTAGCGCAGTCATTCACTCGCTCACTCACTCACTACAGCACAGCGTTTGCCAACAGTTTTATCCATCACTGGATGAGACGTTCAGCCGTAATCAGTGGGCTGTCAGTAGGGCTGCTGAATTTATTCGAAATGTTGACTATTTCTTGGAAACGAGTACACAGCAGACAGAAACAAAACAGAGGAGATTAGTTCATGTCGGGCTTTATATATTCCTCAGAGATATTAATGGAAATCAGGTAAATGCTATGCACTGGCACGAGGTATTAGCTCCGTGGACTTAGACTTGAACTTGGACCGAGGTTTGATGAAAGAAGGCCATAGTGTCCCAGCATAGATGTCTTTCAAAAAGAGTAGTGACTATGGTATATTTTTATATTATTTATATTTCTAATATGTTTATTTATGCAAGACGTATGCAGTGCTGTAGTGGTAAAAAAGAAAGGTAGATAAATTATGAAGCGCAGCTAAAAAAAACGTTGGTAAGCAAAAGCCTATGCATATCTTTAACATCAGCAATGATAACAAAGGCAAGTAAACACTGTTTAAAAGGTGCGCAGATGAGGTTTATGTTCATCTACTCTCCTCTACACCACTGCTGATGTGAATCCAGTGTGACAGTACAGCAGATGCTAACAGGCTTCCAAGCAAGACTGTGTGGTAATGGAGATGCTAATAGGCTTCCAAGCAAGACTGTGTGGTAATGGAGATGCTAATAGGCTTCCAAGCAAGACTGTGTGGTGATGGAGGCTTAAGATGGAGGTGGATGCCTGAAATCTTACTTTTCTGTGTACATCTCTGTGAGATGTTCATGTAGGCTGTTCAGAGTCTGTGTATCTATCAAATGCTGATATGCCTCGATGCAATAAATAAGCTACTGATATGCATCCAGCCAGTATATCAGATGCTCATAGACTAAAGCACATAACTTACATAAATACATTTCGTTTATTATACAGGAAAAAATAAAAAAGCAACAGTTTAGTTACAGTTAAGACGGGCCTGACTCTGTTTAAAAAACTGGTTTACAGCAGGTTCCTGTTCTGCAGAACAGAAAACATACAGTAAAGCAATCATAACAAAGACAAGGCCACTTACACAGGAGGACATTAACATAAACCAGACACGGATAACGTAGACAGCAGTAGACATTACATACGTTACATGAATACATAAATACATGTAACAGTCACTGAGTGCAGGCATATCTGTTAGCAAGGTATAATGTGTGTGCCTTTTTGAAGGCTGTGATAGAATGTGATACTCTGATGTGGGAAGGGAGGTCACTCCAGGCTTTGGTGAAGGTATGAAAAAAGCACCTCTGACCACAGCTATTTTTATTTCTTTGTGGGGGTGATGGTGGAGGCGGAAGTCAGACGTCTTGAAGGATGAAGTGTGCCTTTATATTTTAGATTTGGCGAAAAAAGGTCGTAGTGTCCCAGCATAGATGTCTTCCAAAAAGAGTAGTGACTATTGTATATTTGTACACTTAAGATATGGCATGCAGGTATTGCACAGTATTTCAATGACATATTAATATTGCACAGTAATGGATAAAAGGAAGTCTGATGGTCAAGGGGTTAGTCTTGAGGATGATGTGTGCCTTTATATTCCCCCCCCTCAGGAGGCCGAGCGTGCCATCCAGTGTCTGAATGGGAAGCTGGCTCTTTCCAAGAAGCTCGTTGTGCGTTGGGCCCACGCACAGGTAAAGGTAAATATCACCCTCCCTCATACATGAAGCTACCGGCCAGGGTTTCACACTACCACAGGTAAAGGTGAATATCACCCTCCCTCATACATGAAGCTACCGGCCAGGGTTTCACACTACCACCGGTAAAGGTGAATATCACCCTCCCTCATACATGAAGCAACCGGCCAGGGTTTCACACTACCACAGGTAAAGGTGAATATCACCCTCCTTGATGCATCAAGCTGCCCACCAGGGTTTCACACTAGCACAGGTAAAGGTGAATATCACCGTCCTTGATACGTTAAGCCGCCCGCCAGGGTTTCACAGTAGCTCAGGTAAAGGTGAATATCACCGTCCTTCATACGTTAAGCCGCCCGCCAGGGTTTCACAGTAGCTCAGGTAAAGGTAAATGTCATCCTCCTTGATGCGTCAACCTACCGGCCAGGTTGTAAACACTAGCTGCTGTTGGTAAGCAGTTGGTGTCAATGCCAAGCCTTTGCAAATGGACAAAGAGCACTTGTGAATACATACAGCATCTACATGCAGGTAGTGACATAATGGGACTGTTCCCATTTGTATATTGTCTGTATTGTGTATGTGTAGTTCATTACCTCACAAGGAGTTCCACCTGCAAGTGGTACGGCAGTCGTAGTCATTTGTTTGTAGTTTTCGGATACATATCTGATTGATCTGTTATCAAGTCAGTTGTCATTGCATGTAGTACTGAGAAGCAAGTTTGGGGTTGTAGTTGCTATGAGTTACTTGTCACATGATTTTATTGGTTTCTGGACAAATTGTTTGCGTAATCTGATGGCAGCCCTTGTAACTCTTGGGACTTTGTCTTATTCGTGTGTGTCATGTTTTGGGCTGGGATACCTCCCCCGAAACAGTAAATCACATCTCTTTCCGCATAACTGCCAACATCACGTCACCCCACCCTACCCCACTGCACCCCCCGGCCCCCCACCCTGCCGTCTCAGTGTGAGGCTGTAGTGTGTGCGTGTGTCTGTATGTCTATGAGTGAGTGTGAGTGTGAGTGTGAGTGTGTGTGAGTGTGAGTGTGTGTGTGTGAGAGTGTGTGTGTGTGTGTGAGTATGTGTGTGTCTGTATGTCTGTGAGTGTGTGTGTGTGTGGGCAGGGGCGGGGGAGCTGGAGCATGACAGTAGCTGCAGGATGGTGCTTGCATGGGAGGTGAGACTGCGGCGACCCTGGCCCCCTAACAATAGGCAGCTGCCGTTTTGCGAGCGAGGAAATCCTGTATGGGCCTGAATCACGCCCTCTCCTCTGCGCCCTCTCTCTCTCTCTCTCTCTGTCTCTCTCACTCTTTCCCTCTCCCTCTCTCACTCTTTCCCTCTCTCTCTCTCTCTCTCCCTCCCTCCCTCCCTCCCTCCATCTGAGGGGAAACGGACAGCCAGGCCTCAGGTCAAGGTTAACAGTGCAGACTTGTTGACAACAACAAGCCGCAGACGAGTGGAGGTCCACGCGCAGGCGGAGCAAGCACACCTACAGGCCATGGACAGGACAGGGGTGTTAGTTCCATGGGTGGTGTGTTATCTGGGTGGAACATCCCATAATTCATCTCGTATATCTTTTTTTTGTGCTTATGGCCATGTATTTTTGTAAGAAATGACTTCTGATTTGGAGAGATTCTAAAAAACAAAAGTGTTAGTTCCATGGGTGTTATGTTATCTTGGTGGAACATCATAATTCCATAATTCAACTCGTATCTCAATTTTGTAATGTTTTTTTTGCCATGCATTTTCGTTTGTTTTTTATAAGAAATGATTCTTCTGATTTGGATTCTGAGAAACAAGGGTGTTGGTTGCATGGCTGCTATGAAGGTGGAACAGTGTAGTGTCTATTGCCATGTACTTTTTTTAAAAGCCACACTAAGTAGTTTTTTCTGCCTTAAAATAATTTTTCCAAAATCGTTTGTGGTTCATCAATTTTTAATAGGGTGAAAGGCACTTCTAAATTCACTTTGCCACTCTCCAGGGCCAATAACCGCACTAAGTAAGTTTGGAGGAGTGGGCCGTCTGTCTGTAGTTCTCGATGAGAGACAATTCCGCTTCCAACCTGTAGGGCGACCGAAGACGAAAGCTACTTAGTATTTCAAGTATATGACGAGGAGAACTGTAACTGCTGTTGCAAGGATGCACAACAGTTAAGTGTCACTGATGATTATCTGTTACATGTCCTGAAATAGTTGAAGAGTCTATTTGAGCATATATGTTTAAGATTAAAGGAAGAGTTTCCATTCAAAAGGAAACTGCAAAATTATACATGCCTTAAATGTCTCTGCTGTTCTAAGAAATGGATAACTCCCATGTATTGGATTGAAAGGCTCTACACGTCAGGTTGGAGAAACCTATAATGGAGGTTGTGGTGCAGTCGCAAGGATAGAGTGTCATTTCAAGCACCAGTTTAATGGCATGTCAGGGCACAGGGTGCAATCAGGCACCTTTACAAAAGCTATCCAGTGATGTTGAAAATATATCGGTAGATTTGCCTCCGTCGTGGTGAAACTAACTCAAACCAGCATTTTTACTACAAGTGGAAAACCATAACCCATGTTGGGTATCCCCCCCGAGTGGGGGGACCTTCACCATCTCCTGAACAGCAGCACTGAGATGTTCCTTCTTGTGTTCTTCACAGGTTCTCTGGAGGTGCTGAGGGTGTCACTGCCCTGGTGGGGGAGGACTGGAGCAAGCCTCAGTTGGCGGAAAACAACACCCATCCTCCATTTTGTTTATGCTGTTCAGCGCTTTGCTCCACACTGCCTCAATTCTGGCCGTGTGTTTGTAAGAAAGCTGGACCCAAAAAACACAACTTAACCAGGCAAAAAAAAAGGAAAAAAATGAAATGAGAAGCTCCATTCCTCCCTTCTGGTCTCTGGCCTTTTAACTGGTCAGCCTCAGAGTTATGGGAGGAAGTTCAAGTTCATTCTTTTTTACAGTCAGCTCTCGTGTGCCCATGTGACCCGTCGCCTTCAGGTTGTGCCTCATGTGTGTCTGTTTCCCCTCTTTCTTCTCTTCTCTCCATTTGTTTTGCTTTTCTTTCTTTTGTTTTGTGTGTATGGCTTTCGTTTTCGTTTCCAGAGGTTCGAGCCCTTCAGAGGAGACAAGAACCTTCCTGCGAGCCTGGAGCCATCCTGCAGTGTCCCTGAGGAGGTATCCACCAACCTGAGGTTTGTCACTTCATTCAATTTGCAACTATGGTTTCCCCGAGTTTTTGAATTCAAATAAACAGAAGAGTAATGGTAATGTGGCATGTATGTTACAATCCATACAGCCAAAAGGTAAAGACTACCACACATTATAGCCCATATGGTGGTCATGGTTGAATATTTCACAAATATCAAAGCCCAGCTCAGTACATATTGCCCAGCACATTTCAATAATTTTTCATTTTGCCCTGTTTTTGCCATTTTTAGATTTTAAATAGTAGATGGGGCAATTATACTATTTAGTGTACCTCTCTCAGTCAGAGCCGCAGAGACGTCTGGAACTCTCACATAAGCTGTGACCACTAGGGTCTGAGTCCATGACCTTAGTCATCCTTCAACATCAATATATTAGAACCTTTTCACCCTGCCTTGTACCCGACCCTACACAGCTATTGAACTTAGAATGAACTGGATATTTCTTACACTTCCCAGGGTTTAGCCAAGAGTTTGGCGTGTTGTAATCCCAGGTTGAAACAGAAAAACGTGTGTAGTGCTACTCGATACAAACATCGGTGCTCATTTTTTCCTCAACATAATTCCACTGTGTCACCCTTAGTTTTGTTATTCTTGTATATCGATGTAGGCATAATAAGGACATTGTGCTCCAGTTTAGAAACAATTTCACATTGTATTTAGTGGCAATCTAAATGTTTAAGAGAATCTCATTCTATTTCACGCCAATACCAGAAAAATTCAAAATCATGGACAAGGGAGGAAGAAAAGGAGATTAAGATATTCACACTACACCTGTGATGTGTCAGTGGAACTTGCCTGTGTTAAAGGAGTGGTAACAGCAGCCAGGGTTGACATGCTGAGCTCGATAAAGGATTTATTAAAGAGGGCAAAAGATTTATCCTTCGCAAATGTAATTAGCTGCGGATGTGGTGTCAGGCGCCTCCAGTTACAATAGTTCCACGTTCCATTTCATGAATAAACCGCAGATGTGTTAACTGCATAAATATTCTACAGTTCCTGGAGTGAACATCAGGTTGTAAGTCAGATTAAACTTGGAAAGGTATCCAATTCAGCCCGCTTGTTTGGCTGCCAAGAACAGTGGTATTGTCTTGCTTTGTTAAGCTTACAAGGTAGAGTATTTCTGATGTTTTCTTGGCAGGGTGTCTGACTGTGGTTATTTCATTATTTTTTTTCTCCTCATGAGATGGTGGTATCCAGAGCTTGGTTATTGATATGCAAAAGCCCTTTTTGTGCCCAGTGGTATTACGTACTGACTTCACCTGGGAAGGTGATGTTCATTAGCAAACCTCTGGGTGAATTAAATGTTGGCGCTGAGTGTAGATGCAAGATGTGTTGTCGGTTTAAATTCTTCTATCAAGTACAAGGCATTCACATCCAGTGCTCTCAATCAGTCACAGCATTAATCACATCTGACTTGACTGGCTTGTTCGTGCCACACCATGGTTACCTAAGGCAGTGTTTCTTAAAGTTTTCCAGACTAATGACCACTTCCTGCCCCTTAAAAAACACCTCAAGGACCGCACCCCCAAACACACACACACATCTGAGACTAACAGGGCTATGTAAATGCATGAATTGGTGCAGCATCACAGCCCTAACTAGGGAGTGGCATGAAGATGATATTCATGTTGTTTATGCACACTGTGCATAGCATAGGTAGCTTAAGAACCATGAAAAAAATATATATTTTAGCACAACTGCTAGCGGACCACTTGGAATTTCTTGCGGACTTCTTGCGGACCACCAGTGGTCCACGAAATACACTTTAAAAAAACGCTGACCTAAGGGACCATTCGACCTGACATGGACACAGAAAGAAGTGTCCATTAGCAGATAGGTATACAATAGGTTTATTGGACCAAGTGTGAGTGTTACTTTTTTACTGCTTCTTAGGAATCTGTGATGACAGGTTGACTAAGCTCCTACATTTTGAATTGCCTTAAATGTTTTTTTAACCATGTGTTGTTATGTGTATATGCATAACACATTCGACATTGATGTGGCACAGTCAGCATACACATCATTTGATGGACGTTATGTGCACTCGTAAATGAATCTGGCAGACAAGAAGGCCAACGTTTGCCCCAGCCTGTACCCACAGCAGATCAAGAGTAGGTGGAGCATGCTATTGTAAGACCCGCCCAAAATAAGTACTGAGTTGAATGAATATCTGCAGTACTGCGGTTGTTGTTGTTTCTATATGGTCTTATGGAAATGTAAAAAACAAAACCAAAGCCTGTGACACCAGTGTGCTCCCGTAAACGGCTTTTAATTGTAACGTTTTGGGCATGCACTCTTCATCAGACGTGATCTAAAATCTGTTTGTGGGAACACACTGGTGTCACAGACTTTATCTATTTATTTACTGTTTGGTCCAGCACCCAGACTACTTGAGGCAGATGTGCGTGATTTAGGCCTATACAGTTTCTGGAAATTCCCCTCAACACATTACCTTTGAGCCATGTAGTTTTAGAATCAGACATGGATCCTGACAAGTGCTCCTTGCTACTCCTTAAACTGCCCCCAACTAGAATACTGGTATTGCATAGTATGTATCCTTGCACATCACCGCATAGCTTTTGCACTGTACTTGTCACGGGGCCTTATCCTTCCATTGAAGTGCAAGATGAACAAAATGTATGTTATATTGATATATACTCAAGCGCTTATGGGTCAAACAAGTTTTTATTTGAATATCCAAACTTACAGATTGTAGGCCAAATACAGTGTAAAATGTTTGTTGTATCTGTGAGCCTTTTTTTGTATGTAAGCTTAGCAAACAGATTCACAGATTTAATTCTGAATAGGCTTGAATAATAAGAGAAAAGCCTCCAGTTATTTTGGACCATTTAAAAACAGTCCCTAATGAATCTTTTACCAGTAACCAAAAAAAAAGTATATGAACGGAAAAAGCGTAGTTCTCCGTGTTGCCTTGGGGAAACACGCGTGGGTGAACATCTGAGTAACATGAGAGTAGTAGTGCTGCGCGCAGGCTGCGTGTCGGGCCGGGTCTTAATTGTGCTCCAGGCGGCGATGGGCTATCGGCTGTCAGAACGAAGGGAGCCAGGGGAGCTGTGGCATAAGTGGCCACTTTATCCACACCTGCAGATCTATGGACACATGTAGTGCCCGTGGAGGACCAGGGTTCGAATCTCGCCTGGGTCATTTCCCAGTCTCCGTTCCCCATTGCCTATTTCACATTCCCATTCTCCATTCCCATTCCCAGTCCCAGTGTCTCTCCCACTCATTTCCTGTCATCTGTCCACTGTCCTATCTGACCAAAAGGCCAAAGGCGAAGAGCCATTCAAGTGATGCTATCAATAATTGTCATTGTTTTTTTTGTTGTTTTTTTTTTGTGATGACCACTTACACACATCATCATGTGATTCAGAACTGAATTGCATATTTTAGGTCTGTATGGATCTTTTTTATCAGACAATCACAATCACAAGAACATAATATTAGGAAAGTAATATCAAGAAACTGCTTATTAAGTTTAAAAAATTCCAAATTAAATATTGCTACAATTCAGTGTTGAACGCTTCCATTTTGTGGCCATTTTGCACAAAATCCATATTTAATATTGCAATATTATATTATTGCATATATAATATTACAATTCGGTGTTAAATTATTGTGCTCACTTTAATAAGCAATTATGTGTACATTTTAACATGCATCAATGTGACCCTTTTTCTTTGTAAAGCCTGAATGCAAAGATCCGTGCCATCGAGGCCAAGCTGCAGATGATGGAGGAGAACCCCGACGAGGAGTACTCGGGGCCCTCCCCGTACCTCTACAACAAGCCCCCCGAGACCAAGAAACGGCCACAGCCCTACAACAAGCCACACCGCAAATTCAGGAGATGACCTTACAACACGCTCACTCCTGCGCTTTCTTTCTCTCTCTCTCTCACACACACACACACATACACACACAAATAAACAAACACTCACAGACCCAGCTCTTCCCAGTCTGCTACTGATAGGGTGATTGCCCCTTCACACACCCTCATACACACACACACACACTCTCTCTCACACACACACACACACACACTCTCTCTCTCACACACACACACATACACACACAGGATCACTATATTACACATGATGTTTTCAACCCAGATTGTAGTCTGAGGAGCATGGTAGCTGAAAGGATTTTGAGCTGTGTGACATCCTGTGATCTTAATATGAAGAGGAGGCTGTGTTGTGTAGTCCTTGTCCTGCTGTACATATGTGTGTTCTTAAAGGAGGTAGCATTTGGTGTTTTTTATCCTTTTTTAACATCAAAGAGTTGGTGTGGAGTTGTAATTACATTGTTTGAAATGCCTACATCTCGTGTAGCACTGTTAATGAATTTTTCAGGAGGGTGTTTTTATGACCTATGCCTGGTTATTTTTTAAAAGCAATGTAATTATGTTACACAAATATAAATACAAACACACATCCATACACATGTGTTTATATATACAAAAAAAGAAAGAAATAGAAAGATATTAACTGTTTTTCTTGTTCGCCAGATTCGGTACAACCTCCCATAATGTTTGCCTTATGACTCTAAACAGGCTGCAATTACGTTTTGTGACTCAGTACGTCTGCAGGAATCACTTAAATTCTGTTCAGTTAATTTCTGTGCATCTGCGAATGACTTGAATTTTACTTTTGGCAAGTAGGCTACTCTGCAGTTTCTTCGGACAACTGACGTCACCTTTAGGGCACATTATTGTTGGTTCTCCTGTACAACTATGAAAGGGAAACACCTTTTCTCTCAGACTCACCTGCTGTATTTAAGGGCTTAATCACAATCTAGTCCGTTTGGAGATTGTTGACGGCGTTTCCTCTCCTTAGCAAGGTTTGCAATGCTTGCATACAAGGATTTACGATTTTGACTGCTAGGTTTTTCTGTAAAATTGTCACCTCCACTTATTTTTAAAGATCATTCGTTGTTCGATATGGCAAATGTCTTCACAACAATAAAAAGATTCTGTACATCTTTCTGAGTTTTTTTTTCTGTGTGATCTAACCGGGGAATGGCATATGTGCCAAATGATATTTACAGAGCACTGGATATCGCTTTCTTACCAATGGCTTTAAGTGGCCTTTTATGAGGTTTAGGCTACTAATGTGACGCTAATGTAGGCTCCACCCAGCGCAGGTCGAGAGAGTCGAGATACCTCGACATTACAACTCTCAAAAACGAGCCGATACCTGCATCATGAATGAATGGATGGATAAATTAGTGCATAATTCCTTGATTTTTGGCTTTTAACTCCACAACATATAATAGGCTACAACTGTGGACTAGCATTTCTCTCTCAGCCGCAAATTCCAGAGATCTTTACCAAATGTAAATGGCTTTTGCAATTTATGGATATTTTAATTCCAAAGCTCAAGATAAATTCATATTGTTATTATTTATCGTGTTTATACTAATAGTTTCAATTTAGCGGACAGGACACTTTCCTACCAAGGCATATTTGAAAAACAATGTGGCAAAATAAGCTCTTTAGGCCATTTGATCGTTTAAAGCGGCCCCAACGTTTTTTGTATTTGTTGGCAATTTAAATATCCTTAAAAAAATCTAATTACATTTTTCTATTTTCTATTTTAATTGCATTCTAAACGATTGTTTAGATATTGGCTGAATTAACTGTTCACAATATAGGCCTGATCTGGTAGCCTTTCGCTCAATAAGACATGTTCCCTTAAAGCAACTATTAATCGGACTTTGTAATTGTCTGTAATTGACCATAGGTCAGTACATTAACATGTGGCCCTGCTTTGGTGTGTTACTCGACAGACATTGACCTGATTGATTTTAATGTTAATCACCATTAGTTAAATATTAAACGCATAGGCTATGGTGCCGTAAAGCCAGAGCCCTTTTTTCTTTCTTTTTTTTTTTTTTTTTTTTTTGTTCTACTGAAATCACATTAACTTAGGCTATATAAGAACACTAACCTCGGCTTCTTTGCATGAAAGCATAAACCATTCCGGTAGAACGTGGATAAATTATAATTGCCAAATGTAGCCTATGTTAATTGGTCTATGTCAACAAATTATTGACGTGATTTGAAAAATAAAAATCCAATGAAAGACGCACGCCTATTGATAGTTTTTACATTTTTAAATACTACACAATACTAAAGGAATTGACTGGGTGTACACATAACGGCCTATAAATTATCTAGACCTTAGCAACAGGAAAACAAGGCACTGACCACATTGTTTGAGCTTCCAGTTCATGCACACAGTCACAATTGAGTGTGCCTGGCCGATATTGACCTATAGGTATTATTTATTAAAGACTCGCCCACTATTATTTCGATGCTATTTTGTTGAAAACACACCAGAGGACGACAAATGTGTTAGCCATGTGTGGTTTGTCGAACCACAGCACTTCGTTTTGTGAGGTAGATCTGCATAGAAAGTGTTCCTTATTTTCGTAAATCCAAATACAGCATTTTTAGCCCTTCATACTATCCCTCCCCTATTTCACTACTTAGCATAAAAGCATGTGAACTGAAGGACTGGCCCTCGCTAAAAAGCTGTATTATTACTTTAGATACCGTGTGGCACACCTCCATATTGAAGTTCTTACTGTAGTTGTAGAAGCCGTAACCATAAGCCAGTGCCTGGTGCAATAAGTTTGCCCTCCCCCTGATCACAGGGCGCGCGACTAAACTTTCACTACAGTTGCGCAGAGGGAAGGTAGGCAACGTCCTGACCGACTCACGCTCCTATAAGCAGATTGGGAGCAGACCTGCCAGCCCCTCAATTTCATCTACTTCCTGTAGTCAGCAATTCCATCCCAAAAGAGGGGAAAAAGTGGACGGAAGAATTTGACTAACAGTTCTAAATAAGGCGCCCCGAGGAACAGCATACACTTGGCCATCTTCGCCTCTGCTCATACCAGTCTAGCGGCGTTTACGGTGGACTGTCTCATTTTTAATGTCGAGTAAATACCGAGAGGTTGCTGTCCTTGACATAGAGTGCGAAAGTGACATTCGAGTTGCACGGTAACCTCCTAGTGAAACACGAAGATGCTTGGTGCAGAGGATTACGCACTGTGTTTTTCGTGAGTAAATCAGTAGCGTCGCGTGCAAAGGAGTTGACTTTACCTTCTAGCAAACTACCATAAGCTAAGCGGCTATCCGTTTTACTTGGCCTTTTTTCATGTATTGGAAAAATGAGGTTTTGCCCCCTCTATCAGAGGGAAATCAATTTCTATCCGAAGGAATTCCCGCTAAACAGGTAATAAATATGTGTAGATATTAACAGGCATATTCATGAAAGGTCTTAAACATTGTTGCCATTTTCAACACAAATGCGTACGTAACTTATTCAAGACTGATAACCCATATAGTCGTTACTTTTAAAGATAGCCATTATCTTTAATTGTACTAACACAGACTGACTTTGTTTTTGCATGCTGTCTTGTCGAATAGCACATAGGTGTTTTTACAATAACCAAATGTATTGTCTCCGTGTTGATTCCAGGACTGCTGGAAGCATGTCATGATTTTTTTTTTATTTCAAAGTGATGTCATGAGAACCTCAGTAGTTGTGTACAAAGATCATCTGCAAGCCGTGTAAAACGTCGCTATTATGAATACTGTGATTTGTAGTCCACCCTCTTCACATGCCAAGTCTGCAGAGAAAAATTAGATTTTAATTACTGCCATTAAAAATCAAATTTGCAATTCTTTGGGTGGCTCGTACCCTTTTCTGATTGACAGTTGAAATTGACACTCCGGATCCCTCTTATCGTGAGCATTTCAAGCTATTTGTAATTGCAGGTAGTTTTTTTCAGCTGCCTGGATGGCGAGGAAAATACGATTACTTTAAGAGGCACGGGTTAAGTGTGAGGAAAAATCTATCCAAATTGAAATCGCTTCATTAGAAGAGGGGCTTTTGTTACGAGGTTTTAAATGCACAGTTTAAATCCGTTTTCATTGTTTTGGGCTCTTATATAGGCAAGTCCATGATGCCGAATGAGTTTGGAAGGCTTCGTTTAGTGAGATGGTGCTGTATGTTGATGCTTTGCCGATGAATCCTGTCTTGTAGGTGATTTCTCCAGATTCGCAGACAACACCGAGATCAACACGCTGTGTGGACTCCAGACAGGGACATACAATGGTACGTTGCCTATAGAACTTTTTCTAAAAAATGTCGACTGAATATATTTCTACTGTAGTCGTCAATAGGCCCAAACATATTTTCATCCATGGTAGGCTACTGTATGTAAAAAACAGTTAACAATGTTTTTAGAAGAAACATAAGGAGATTCGGGTTTTAATGATAGAAAAGCTCATAATAAATGGCTGTTTACAGTCCACAATGTGTTCTTATATTACTGACTTTTGTAAAAAAAGAATTTCATTTGCTTGCATACATATGCATGCTATTTAAACAACTGAAATTCAGACACATTTATGAATGTACATAACTTGGGTGTGTTGGGTTATCGAGAAGCTATTTGTTGGTCTATAAAGAAGTGCCCGTATTTCTTTTGCAGTCACACTCAGACGGAGAGTCGCACAGATCAAACATGGAAAAAGAAGACCCTCGTTCATCCCCTAGCCCTCCATCAACGCCGTCCGTCTGCTCGCCCACATCGTCCTCCTCCTCCGTGCCGTCCACGGGGAAGAACGTGTGCGCAAGCTGCGGGCTGGAGATTTTAGACAGATATCTGCTCAAGGTAAGCGCGTCGGAAAGGGCGCGCGATGCATCCATCTCAATGCATCCATCTCTTTGCTCTGTGATCGACACATTCTGGCATAAGCCGGACGCTATATTTAAGAGGGGTATCTATATTAACATTACAGAAAATTCTCTTTGTTAAACAACGTGCCATCACACACACCATGTGCTTAGAAGTCTGTATTTACACTAGTTCCTGACTGGCGTGCAGTCGCGTGCTGAAAAGTTAAACAAGCGGGTGTGTTTTACAGGAAGTGTGTGCTACTTAACGGTGATGATTATGAGCGCGCTATCTATTTGCTATTTGTTTATCTAAGAGGGGAAACTAACTCGCACGAGACATGTGGGATCTATCTTATCACAACAATATGACACTCGGAGACTCCTCATCCGGTCAGAAGTTATTATTTTGCAGTAATGACTGTTTAAAAGCTGGAAGGTCAGTGGTTATACTCTGCACGTTTTTTCAGAAGAATGCATGATGTGATGATAGGCTATGAAATGGGAGAAATATAATTGGATGACAATGAAGATTTGTCGTTGTTATCCTGTCGTATAGGAAAAAACAATTTCAAAATCTACATTTTCATTAATTGCGAAAATGCTGATGTCTTCCTAATATGTTCAGTATTACGCAGTCCATAGCCAGAATTCCACCATGGTCTCGGAAGCCTAGGCCATTGTTGTATAAAATGGGCTACCATGTCACTATTAAAATATTAAATTAATTTTTTACTTAAAAGATGTAGTACACTAATTAATATATGTCCATGAATATTTTGCTGTAGGCCACTAACGGCATGTTGTTTATGTTGCAGTGTCATTGTGGTTATCACAATATTCATTTTAGACTACTGCAAATGCTGAATTTAGCTTTATTGTTACCATATTTTATTTATAATGTAATGTATTGACATTTTAATAACATAACTAATAAAGTAGGCCTACTTCTGCCTGCTCAGCGTGGAAACCTCTTGGAGCTCTAGGTAGATTTTATGCTATAATAAAATAAGTTAGTGTTAAAATAAGGTTAGGTGGTCAAGCGCGTTTGCGGTAAATGTAAACTATTACAAACGTTTCTGACACATTTTTGTGTTCCTTTTTTCAGGTGAATAACTTAATTTGGCATGTAAGGTGTCTGGAATGTTCCGTCTGCAGAACGTCATTGCGCCAACACAGCAGCTGCTACATCAAAAATAAAGAAATCTTCTGTAAAATGGATTATTTCAGGTAGGGTAAGTTTTTCACTTTGTTTTCATCATTGGGGTCGGTGTGCGCGTGCAGTTTAATTCACTGTTGATTATGCTGTAGGCTACTTCAATATTGCTTTTGCTAGAATGCGATTAAGACTTGGGCCAGAATTAACTTGTGACCGTTTTTTTTGTGCCAAAGTGACATTTACTTAAAAATAAAATAATATCTAGCATTCTGTAGCTTATAGATCAATTTTATTTATAATGTGAGGAATTAGAATCGCTCATCAAATACCCTGCAGTCTCATAGTCAATTAACATCCAGCGTCGAATTATTTGAAAATAAAAGCACAATTTAAAATTTACCAATTAATTGTAGACACCAAAATATTTTCTGCAGGCAAATTCAGCCCATTCAAAATTGTGTTGTTTTACTTGTCAGACTGCAGTGATGTTTGCCAGATAGAATGAACAAATATCCTTGTGAATAATACTCTCTGGAGGTCCCTTTCAAAGAAAGCTGAAATTACCAAGAGGTCCTGAGGCAGCGATATCTTTTCCAGATATGCAGTATCTGGTTGTGATGGTACAAATTACAGTATAAAACTAATAATATAACTGTGCTTTTGAATTCAACAAAAAATGTTTTTGTTAAAATAAATTAAAACAGTAGGCTACTTCAAAAGAAACATGATAGTTACCACTAACCTAAATTGACTCTGAATTTATCATTTTGTTCAAAGTAATCAGGGAATGCAGGCCTACATTTTGATTGAAACTCAATAAAACATGATCCCCAAGAAAAACATTTAGCCTGGGCCAAGCCTGCACATGGCATTATGTTGCGTGAAGGGTGGCGAGTGGGGCTGATATGAGAAGGCAAAGCTGTGAAATCCCATTCAGGATGTGGGGGCTACACAGACTCGTGATTGCGGAGCACTTGTCACGGGCTTTTGAATGGAGTCTCTGGCGAATTGGCCAGCCTTCACTGTTCCGTCCCCTCCGTCAATGTGAAGTGACTTCTTCTTTAAAGTCAATACTTGGCTTTTTAGGAGAAGGTTTGTTTTTCCGCGTTAGGGCCAATAAGCTGAAGTGATGCTTCACGAGATGTCTTATCAGAGGCCAGCACTTCATAGGCACAGCGCAACTGTTTGGATGGTAACATCAGATCTTTACCCACTGGTCCCAGATATCCATTTATTAGACTGATCAAAGCCGCCCTGGAGGACACGCGTCAGCTAAAGTAGCAGACACGGCTTGAGTGTTAACACCAGCAAGTGCACGTGTGATGCATTCTGCAGCACAGCTGTTATGAAATCTCAGTCATGTTTTTAATGTACAGTGTCTTTCATCCTGTTAACCCCAATGCACTCTCATGCATAGTTACAGAAGTATATTTTTAAAAACAGCATTTATAAAATTTACTTTATACATATATTTCAAAATGACAGACATATGTTTCAAAATGATCTTACTCATTTGAGTTGTCAGAGTTATGTTTAAGGTATGGTTTCATTATATGAAAAAAGACATAGTAGTTTGTGTTCCAATTTAATATGTATTATGCACATGTACATTTAATTTAAATAATAGATTCCTTGGTTTTAAAAATTATATAATATTGCTGTGACATACAAGCAGAAAGAAATGATTGAATATTACAAACGTAAAAAAGAAACACACCCTGTTATTTGTGCATGTATAGAAATGTACCTATCTAATCCTATCTGCCATTTTTGACTGACATTTTGAAAGCTGAAAACAGCACTTTTAAAAAGGATATTTTTTTCCCCTCTCCATTTGCACCAAAAAGTAGTGCCCCTTTTAGGCAAATTGTAGGTTCCATCTTGTTTTAAAATACACTTCAAGCGGCATAGGCTTTTTAGGAAAATCTCCAAACTTGCCATACATACAGTGTAGCTCTTGTGTTTTTTTTTTTTTCAGCGATGTGGAGTAACGTGCCATCATGGGAACCTTACTATAGGCAAAACTGTGATTGACTGTGTAATGCATTCATCCAGACAAGGGCAAAGGCGGGAGCTGTAATAGCTTCAAGGTTGAGAGCAAGCCAGAGCACTCTCTCTCTCTCTCTCTCTCTCTCTCTCTCTCTCTCTCTCTCTCTCTCTCTCTCTCTCTCTTTCTCTCTCTCTCTCTTTCTTTTTCTCTGTCTTTCTCTCTTTCTGTCTCTCTCGCTCTCTTTCTCTCTCTCTCTTTCTCTTTTCTCTTTCTTTTTCTCTCTCCTTATCTTTCTCTCTCCTCATCTCTCTCTCTCTCTCTCTCTCTCTCTCTCTCTGCCTTTCTCTCTGTCTCTGTCCCCCTCTATTTCTCCATCTCTCTCCCTTTCTCTCTCTCTCTCTGCTGCTGAAGCCCATGGCAGGGAGAGTAACACCTGAGCCCTGTCCAGAGTTGAGCGTAGAGAGGTGGAGTGGTAGAGGGACGTGAGTGGCCCAGCTCTACTTTACTGTCTTCCACTCCTTCTCTTTCCTGTCCTCTCCTCTCCTTTCTTCTCCTCTCCTCTCTTCTCTTCTCCTTTCCTCTCCTCGCTCCTCAAACAGGATGCGGGCTAGAGTTTAGAGAACAGCCTAGTAGGAGCAGCCTGTTTGCGTGTGTGTGTGTGTGTGTGTGTGTATGTGTGTGTGTGTGTACTGTATGCACAAGTCAGACAGGATGACCCTGAGGCCTCGAGAACAGGGTTGCTTTCGAGGGCAGCAGAAAGAGGAAGAAAGAGAGGTGAAAAGAAAGAGACAGAGATGGCACTAGCAAGACAAACAGACAGACAGAGAGATAGAAAGAGAGAGACAGAGTGCTCTGTGTGACCATAGTTCAGGCAGTGTCCAGCGGCTGAGGTTTCTAAGCATCCGCAGATCGTGCTGATGGTTGTTCAGGGTTGTCAGCGCCGTCTCTCACCGCAGTCGCCCGTTAGCCTGGTGGAGTGGACTGCTCGCAAGCTGTGTGTCGCGTCCTCTGTGGCTTTTGCACGCTTAGCCAGGGTTCATGGAGGGTTTTATTTTTTAGCTGTGTTTTTTTCTGGCTGTAAACTGTTGGCCCCTTTGGCGTGTCGACTCGCTTGTTTATCAGCAGCTCTTGTTGGACCTCGTTGTTGTTTACAAAGTCAGATGGGAAAAGTCAGTAACTGTGCCCACATCTTCATTTTGAAGTGAAAGGTGCTTTTAGCTTTTTCACAAGATTGCCTTGAAGAAAATATATATTGAACATCAGTTGAATGCATTGAATGTTTTTTTTAGGGTAGAGTATCCATACTGTTTTTATAAACAGCAGTGACAAGAGATTTTGCATAGTTTTACATATCTCACTGAAATGCTGTACTTTAATTCATAGAAATGCAATGTAAATAAAGTAAAGTAAAATACTTAAACAGAGGCATAACATGTCTTCTTTAAAATGGAGAGGATTTGACATCAGGTAATTAGAAACATTGTCATGCTGCATTCTACAGACCATATAGGGATAAGATGTTAAGATAAGATACAGGATTGACAGACAGATGCTTATTGATCGTGTATTGATATTGTTGTATTAATCTAAAGAAAAGTTGTATTGGCAAAATGGTACTTCGCTAAAATGGTAATTTGTAAGTTTATAACAATCATTGTAGTGCCAAAGGGTTATTCCCATAAATCGCTTTGCACCGCAATCACTTTGTCTCTCTAGCCTATATAGGTACATGTGCAGACAGCGTGCACAAGAACTTAATCTTGAACTTCACGTAGAAAATTGTGGCAAGTGGTGACCCCAGTTACCAGTGTTTCAATAATGTTAAATATTATGTCTTGTTTATATAGTGTATTTTATTGCATTTAATGGATGTATTTGCACATTACATTACTGCATAACTACACTATTACTACATAATGTAAATAAAAGACAATGTTGTTTTACTGATATTATTAAAACACATTTAACAATGTTGGCTTGTCCAGTGACATAGTGTGGGGTTCAGAGGAAGTATTGACCCGGCTGTAGGTGTGCTGGATGGAATTACAGACAAGTGTTTTGGGCAACGAGAGAGCGATTTCTCATTTGTGCCAATCTCCCAGCTTTTTCAAGAGTGACAGCTGACCTAATGGGCCATAATTGCAGGAAATCAAAGCAAGTTTACTCTGTTTTGGGGAGTTTGGAGAGCGGGGTGGGGTGAGGTGGGGTGTTGTAGGGAGTTTGTGTGGCGAGAGGGGGGAGGTCGGGGGTCCGAAGAAAGAGTCCATGCTGCAGCTAAAACCTTGTTAGGCTAGGGAGGGAGGGATGAAAAAAAGAAGAGAAGGGAGGAAAGAAAAAAAGAGATGGAATGGTCATGGATCCCAGCGTCTAGGCCACACAGGAAGTTGCAAAGCACTGCTAATCAGAGCTACCCTGGGATGCTGACACGGTAACCTGAGTGGACTCGCAGGGCGCTCCGACTGGCAGAGGGGAGTACAAGGAGACAGAGAGAGATAGAAAGAGAGGGAGAGAGAGAGAGAGGGAGACAGAGAGAGAGAGAGAGGGAGAGAGAGGGCAGGGGGTGATGGGGGTGATGGAAATGATGAGCACTGCAACCCAGACTCTTTCATCAAGCCTCCTATGCACACTGATGAGGTTGTTTCATTCCTCTCCTTCTTCTCCCCCTCTCACTTTCGCTAACCATCCTCTCTCATGCTGTCTCTCTTTCGCTCTTTCTCTCTCTCTCGCTCTCTCTCTCACACACACACCATTTCTTGCTTTCTGTCTTTGCTCTTATATTCCACTGCAAAGGTTGGTCATCTTTGATTCTTAGATGTCTGTGAAGGTTAGAGCGGCCTTTAATTGCTGCTGTTTGTTTTTGGTCGTTTGGTAGTTTACGTTAACGTATGTGTATTTGTGCTTATACATGGCTTCTTAAATCGGAATTCATTAAGTCACTGTTGTTTGCCTCAGTAGTGACAGTACAAGGATATTTACAAGGATACAAGGATATGTATTTGTCACATACATAGACATACTGGGTAGTAGGACATGCAGTGAAACTGTTGAAACATGCAGTGAAACTGTTGAAGTAGTGCAAATGTAAAAGCATATCGAACACCAGCAGACCTGTGGTTCAGAAAAAAAACGAATAAAATGACTTAATCTGTCACTCTGAGAGGTAGGGTACCTTTCCCAGCTGATCTGTACACACAGCTCGTTTCTGTTGTCGCAGTGTGTTACAGTATCCATAAATACACGGATCAAACAGCCTCTCTCTCAGAGCAGATTTGCACGGGATTATGGCGTTCCCAGAGCATATCAAAATTAATCTGCAAATGATGTACCTCTTGAAAGCCATTCTTCTGGACTGAAGGTGAATTACCCTGAAGCTGCAGAAACACTTTGTGGGCAGGACCCCACTCCCCTCAAACACACACACAGACACACGCACACAGACACACACACACACACACACACACACACATGCACGCACAACCACACACACATACACACACACCCAGACACACACACCCAGACACACACACTCATACACAGAGAAACACACACACACACACCCAGACAGACACACATACACTCAAAAAAACACACACACACACACACACATTTAGACACACATGCACTCACACACCTCCTCCCACAGGACTATTGTGGGTCTGTGGGACAGAAGTAAAATCCAGAATAAACACCTGGTTTTCGAGCGAGGGCACAATCAGACACGCACTGAAGTCGAGCCTTCAGAAGAAACAAAAATCCCCCTTTCCTCTCTCGTTTTCTTACCCGCTGGCTCCCTCGCCTACTCTCTCGTTGGGTTTTTGTGGCCGTACGGCTGCGGCGAAAGATTACGGAGCTGTTCCACAGCGTTCCTCTCTAAACAACCCTTCTGAAAAGCATCATTACTCATATGTCGTATTCCTGCTTTGGACTGACGTTTGTCAGTGTGCGATTAGCAGAGTATACAGAGAGCTTCGCAATGGTTTGCAGGAGCTTAATAGAGATTTTGTACTCTCCACACGGCACACAAGAAAGAAATTATAATATTGAAGATATTTGACCACGTAGAGTGTTAACTGGGTGTTTGTGTCGCAAGCAGTTTCATAGAGAATTGAGACGACAGAGAAAAAACACCCTTTGGGTGTGTGCGTTGGCAAGATTCTTTGTCTTTTTTCCAAGATTTCCTGGTGTAACAGTTTCTGTGTTGTCATAATAAATGTGGATAAAGTGCAGAATTCTTAGTGTGTGCACAATCCTTGGGATCTGTCAACCAAATAATAGCTGGTAAATGTGCTGCGATTGTAAAATAATTTAGGCCTTAATTATTTAATACCATTTGATGTGCACAGTACTTGCATAAATGAAACAAGATGAATGTAAATGTATGCACTGGTGAATTGATTGCATCCTGTTGAATGTCCTGAGACCAGTCACTGACTGTGGTTGTCATCCACAATAGCATACTGCTAAGCCTGCAATATCTCTGCTGAAACTCTTTAATTGTGTACTGCAAGGATGTTGATTCGTTGATGCAGTGGTTTTTAAGCCGGCTTTTTGTTGACTGCAATTTGCTGTTAATTGTATTACCTATTTGTTTTGTCTAGCTAAAAGAAGATCTATTTTAGATGCCTTGTGTATTGATTGTGGACAAACATATGCAAAACTAGTTTTTTTCATTTGTGTATACCAGGCAACTGGGTCTATGTATGCTGAACAAGAAATGTCTTTTGCATCAGAACTTAATATAGTGTTACCTGTCATGGTGTGCTTTCGTGATTCATTTGACTTCAGGCAAAAAGGTTCTCTGTATATAAATGTGTCAAAACACTAAATATTAGAGAGACTACATTAACAAGTCATACCAAAGCAAAGTGAGCATTTTAATACCACAAATGTACACTGTATCATGTCTTCTTTGGTGGTGTGCAATTTTATACACTTCTTATTTTACAATAAAAAAGACACTGTCTTAGTCAGCTTGTCTTTAATCAGTTTATGGCGAGACAGACTATCTTTCGCTGTTAGCAGCCAACCACTTCAAGCTGTGGCTCTTGTGTAGCACGCCATAAAATGACAGGCTCTGATGTCTTACTGGTGTTGAAATGCACTCTTAGGGCTATTCCCCAAAACCATCACTCTCGCCGAGGCCTGTGCGCCTGGGGAGCAGTCTCTCCTCCACGCGGGGAAATAAACATGTCACGGCTCAAGACAGAATCGCTGCGGACTGATAGAACGTATAAAGTGTTGATGATAAATAGGCAGGATGGCATGTCGACGCAGGTCCACAGTCTTCAAAAATGTATGATTTATGCATGTCCCACCTGTGAAAACATCGGTGGTCGGAGGCTATTTATAGCATCTAAGGAAAGCTGCCGAAAGGGAAGATTGCGTGTCGTGCCTGTAGTTTTGCTATACTCAATTATGCCTTGCTTTGCTCTTACTAAGAACCGCTAAATTTTGTGACTACCTTCCATGTATCACCTAGAAAAACCATGTTGTCATTGAAATGGGCATTGTCAGTGGGGCATCACTGTAGTTGTGAAGTTGATATTTCCTAGTGTAAATAAAATGTTTAACGTGCAATCATCCTACAATGTACTGTATCTAAATTGTATGAATAAATACGTAGTATTGCATCATTATTAATATGAAGATACAGCATTTACACATTAAAATGTAATTTTGCATGTGTATGTTTTGTTTATTGTCGATTGCGTGGTGGATGCTCTTGCCTGTTGTACGCCGGTGTTGCTCCTCAGTTGAGCATTGATGCCCTGTGTCCTGTCCCTCCCTCTCTCTCTCACAGTAGGTTTGGTACGAAGTGTGCCCGGTGCGGCCGGCAGATCTACGCCAGCGACTGGGTGCGGCGCGCCCGGGGAAACGCCTACCACCTGGCCTGCTTCGCCTGCTTCTCCTGCAAGCGGCAGCTGTCCACCGGGGAGGAGTTCGGCCTGGTGGAGGAGAAGGTGCTCTGTCGGATCCACTACGACACCATGGTGGAGAACCTCAAGCGGGCCGCCGAGACGGGTGAGGGGGGAGGGGGGGTGGGCGTGAGGGGGGGAGCTGCTGCCCTGTCACTCACGCTGATTAAGCTAAAGGATCCCTGGAGATCTCGCTGCATGTCGGCACAGCTAACATGTAACACGCAGGGAGAGAGCTTAGACGGCTCAGGAGTTTCACCTGCTGTTGCTTGCTGTTCTGATGTAATGGGTGCAAGGCCAGCACAAATGCATAGCTGAGATTCCTTGTTGATTCATATCACTAGTAGTAGTCTACTATTGTATCCTATTGTATGGAGAAGGATGTGGAGTACTTTTATGACTAACACAATCTATTTGCAGAACTTGTGCTTCCTCTAGAATGGGCCTTAACATCCTCAATCTTCTCTTTTTTTTTTCTCGGTGGTTGGTGTTTTTTTTTTTTTTAATTCCCTCCCTCAGGCAGCGGCCTCACTCTGGAAGGGGCGGTACCATCTGAGCAGGACAGCCAACCAAAGCCAGCCAAGCGAGCACGTACCTCTTTTACAGCAGAGCAGCTTCAGGTGGGTCACGGGTGGTGTTACTGCATCACGACTGCCAGCGCTCGTTGCGGTGTGCTCCATCTGTTATCAAAACTCTTATGTGCGCTGTCTATAAGAATTCAAACTTACCACCATGGCTAACCTTTTTTTTCTCTTCACATCAGACGTTGTTGTGTTAGCTATGCTGTCAGTGGGTATGTTAGACACTTGGGATTTTCCAGCACATGCTTAATCCCTCCACAGCCCAACATCTTTTTTTTTTGCTATCATAGTGTGTAAAAAGCAAATAGTGCTAGCTAAACACTGGGATCTTTTCTACCTCTAGCTTGTTTTGTTGTTTTAAACATTAAACTGTTTCTTTAACTTAACCGATCTTTCAGAATTAAAAAAAACAATGTGCATGTAATAACAAATGGTAACATTTATCAGCTATTTAAATAAACAACACAAATTATTAGCCTGTATAGACTATCTGTAAGAATTATTAATAATTACAGTGTAATTATTAATAAAATACTATGTGTAAGTGGGAATATTTAATTGTTTAATTTTTTTCGGGTTAGGTCATGTCTGCCACACACACACACACACAAATACACACACACACACACACACACACACACACACACACACACACACACACACTCACACACACACACATTATTGTTTTTAATAACGTAGCCACAATGTTTTGTCTCTGCTCTCAGGTGATGCAGGCTCAGTTTGCTCAGGATAACAACCCTGACGCACAGACTCTGCAGAAGCTGGCAGACATGACGGGGCTCAGCCGGCGAGTCATACAGGTAAGAGGACTAATCCCTCACACAAGCTGCACTAGGAGAAGGGGGGGCCCATAAGGGCCAGGAAGAAACACACACATACACAAAAACACACATACGCACGCACACACACACACACACACACACACACACACACACACACACACACACACACACACACACACACACACACACACACATAACTGTGGGCTTGATATAGGCTGTGTACTTAATTCAGTACATTAATTTAAAAAAACATAATCTTTATTTTCTTGCCATTTACCTGAGGAAAATCATTTTTGTACTACTTATCTACCTTTGAATATCTCCTGGAACACACACACACACACACACACACACTAGTTAGCCCTTACATTGATCTTATATCCTGTCCAGGAAGTTTGCATGGCAGTCAAGTGGAGATGTTGCATTTCTATAGGTTTGGTTTCAGAACTGCAGAGCGCGGCACAAAAAGCACACCCCCCAGCACAGCGGGGCCCCACAGGGCCACCCCCAGGCGCGGATGCCCCCCTCCCTGCCTGACGAGCTGCATTACTCGCCCTTCGGCAGCCCCGAGAGAGCACGCATGGTGGCCCTGCATGGATACATAGAGAGTGAGTAAAGGTGGATTCATACACACACACACACACACACACCAGTCCTACTTGTTGATTGGTCTTTGCATTATCCGGCCCTTTTTGGGAGGTGGATAATGACCAAAGGTGCTGTTGAGTCGAGATTTGATTTTCTATGTTTTGCTATTTTTAGATAAGTAGATAGGTAGGTAGATCGATGTTCTTTATTGATCACAAGCACAAAAATTACATATAGTGAAAATACAGTAGCTTTATTAGAACCACCCTATACAGTATGCTACACATTACTTGCACAACAGGGCAGTAACTAAAGCTGGGCTTTATCATTAAAAAACAAGTTGTTTGAACATGTAATTTATTGTTTGTGTATTTTAAGATTAAATATGCTAACCACAGCTGTCTGCCATGTTACACTAGGTTTTCTTTCATCTAGAATACCATATTTTTTGCTTGTTTATTCATTACACATATAAATCCATCCACACTGAAATTAGATTAAGAACCACAACCATACTATGTACATGTATTTTATGTAAAAAAAAAAAAAAAACATTTATTGCAAATCTGTGTGTTGATTATCATGATCTCCCAGCTTACTATTGTCGTTGTACCTCTACCCCCTCACCCCTCGCCCATCAACCCTTCCTCCAGGTCACCCGTTCTCAGTGCTGACGTCACAGAGCCTCCCCCACCAGGCCATGGCCCTTCCCCAGCTGCCCCTCAGCCGTTAATCCCCTCCGACAGAGCCACGCAACGCCACGCTACGCCACGGCGCACAGAGCAGCGCAGCGCAGCACAGCACAGCACAGCCTAGCACCGGGTTGCTCCATGCCATAGATGCTCCTCCGCTCCACCCCACCCCAGAACAGCCAGCTGCTCCTGGGGAAGACGAGGACGTGTCATCACCCTGCCACCCCCACACACACACACACACACACCTTCATCATTTCATGTGCTCCTCTCCTAATCACGTCAACTACCCCAAGCTATCGCGCTTGTCATCACCTCACCTTTGGACTGTCCAAGGAGAGCAATGTGTCCTCCCTCGTTTTTCGGTGTCGACTCAGTGTCGACTCAACTGTGACCCGTCGGACTTGGTTTAAAAACAAAAACACACATCGGGGGGATCAACGCTCTTAGGCAACACGGACTTCTTTTCCAAGGAGCCCCAAAGGACCGGACTCTTAGCGAGCCTCGAACCTCACTGATTCCCAAGAACACACTGTACCACATAATGACTCCTCATCACTGCCAGAGCTCCCCCCTCCTCTTCCTCCTCCTCATTTTGCTCCCACTCTCTTTTCTCTCTCTCTCTCTCTCTCTCTCACTGACTCACTGTCTCGCACCCACCCATCTCTCTCTCAGAGACACATTTTGAGACCTTTCGTGTGGAGAACTGTTTTTGGCCAAAGTCAAAACAAAAGGAATGTAGTTGTGCATCTCCTGATGCCAGATGTTGCTGTGAAAAAAGGAAAAAAAAAAACAAAACAACAAAAGCACACTAAACACAGAGAAAAAGGGAAGAATGCTAACTTATGTTAAGGACAGAATGCAGACTGCGAAGGTAAGATATGTCCCCTTGTTTTGGCCAAGCGGAAAAGAGAATAAATGAAGACGTTTTTGTAGGTGTTATGTTTTAATCTGAATTGTGTGTGGAGTTTGACATGGTTGGTTATTGTCTCAGTCCTCGATAGTATCAGCCGAGACTTACCGCCGATGTCTCCTTTTATTATCACTATAAACAGCCACTGTTGAACATCTTTGTTTGAACACTTTGATGTGGATGAGAAAACAAAAGTCATTAAGAAAACTGGTTTACACGGCAGAAAATTGGCTGACCAAAAACAGCATAATACTGTGTCCTTCCTTATTTCATCATTGCATGAGATACTTCTTTTCAAAACAAACTATGATAGACCATGACCGACCTCCCTACGAAGAGCTCTCTTCTGACAAATGGCAGAGTTTAAGCGTGAAAATGCTTGTGTCCTGGCATAAACCATTCTTCATGTTTGTGGCTTTTCTCTCTGTTTTGTTGGTGAGAATTTAATTGGGTTGGGTTAAAAGAAGAAAACCAAGAGCCCCAGTATACCAGAACATGATGATATCATAAAAAATATGCAGCTAATTCAAAGAAAATATATCGTGGTGTTCAGGACGTCAGTTAAAAAAAACGTATTCAGAAAATGACTGTTTTGAACATAAAAGACCCGGTATTATGGTTGAATCAACCTATGACCTAATTAACCGCCCCTAGTTTGTAAAGTCACCAGTTCAGTGACCACCATGTCTTGTCTTCTTTGTAGTGTCTTTATCTAACTAGTGTGTACCTGTGGGATTTGTGGATGTGACGTTAAGTCTGTAGACTGAGAAACCTAAGCAGGTCTTGGCCATCAGCAGATGTTGTTCCTACACAGCAGAACCTATTCAGATATTTCACGTGTACATCGATCTTAAGCCAGGGACATTGGTGCGATATCATTACACAAATTTTGTGAAAGTGAATTAGTTATTCAGTATTTAATGAACATTTTTTTATATTTTCATCATGACAAGTGAGACCATATTTTCCTTCATGTATGTCTTCTATGATGTTATATATTCAGAGAGCAAAGTAGAAGCTTTTGCCAACAACATTTTGACAGGGGAATATGCCATGACCTGTCACAAGCAAGAACATACATTCACTGGGTGGGGTGGGGTGCTTTGCGAGACAGAGTAACCGAAAGGGAGAGAGAAAGAGACAGAGAGATTTCCACTACCTATTTTCTTGGGGAAAATCCCTTAATCCAAGAGCTCTCCAAGAGCATGTGTGTTCAAAACAAAACAAAAAGACTGTTACATGTCAAATGTACATGTTAACTAATGAGTTATGTGGTGGTGTTTTGCTTTTCACTATGAGCAGGATATGTCCATGTGTCTGCCGTTACAACCTGCAACTGTCCACCCCCCCTCGTTTGTCTTGCCCAGAAGGGGAGAGGGACTATGTGGTACAATCCCTCCCAGACGGGGGCTTGTAAATAAAAACACCTCCACCAGCCGAGTAGGTCGAGTAAGAACCTGAACTGTGAACTTTGTTTGTTTCGGCTGACAGGATCATCCCGTGCCACGTCCGAGAGTGGAGTTGAGACCTCACAATCTTGTATTTATTCAGGCAGGCAAAAACCTTCAAGCACTTTTTTTCTCCCTCTTAATTTGGCAACTCTGTAAAATTCTGCTAAAATTGTAAAAGGTGGAAAAAAAACAAAGAGAAATACAGATTGTGTATGAAAATGGTTTTGTGTAATAAATGCAATAAATAACACTTTCGATTTCAAACGTTTATTTTATTGTTTTTGTGCCTAAAAATGTGAATCGGACCGGGCCGATGAGATTGAAAAATGAGGCAAGTTATCACCACTACTTTCAACATGAAGCCACCACAAACAAAGACCAAATTGTATGGAAACGGAAAAAATATTGAGTACAATTTATTTGTGTGTGTGTGTGGTGTGTGTAAATAAACAGAGTATGTGTTTTCAGATGTCATTTGTCAGCATATATCCATATGATAGAGTACATTCAGATATCTGATGAGTTTGTGTGTGTGTGTGTGTACTATGCGTAAGGCTGTGTGTGTGTGCATGTGTGTGACTGTGTGTGTATATGCGTGCCTGTGTGTATGGGCTTGTTTCTGTGTGTGTGTGTTCGTATGACTGATTTTGTGTGTATATGCTTGCCTGTGTTTATGGGCTTGTTCGTGTGTGTGTGTGGCTATGTGTATTGGCTTGTGTGTGTGTGTGTGTGTGACTGTGTTTGTGTGCATATGCATGCTTGTGTGTATGGGCTTGTTTGTGTGTGTGTGACTATGAGTGTATTGGCTTGTGTATGTGTGTGTGTGTGTGTTTGTGTGCATATGCATGCTTGTGTGTATGGCCTTGTTCGTATGTGTATGTGTGACTGTCAGTGTATTGGTTTGTTTGGGTGTGTGTGTGTGTGTGTGTGTGTGTGTGTGTGTGTGTGTGACGTGGTCTGTGTGGGCCTGATGCAGGACAGGAAGCAATCACAGGCCAGTGGTAGAGCTGGCGGGCTCTCCACGGGTCAGTGTGCACAGTAATGGCCAAGGCACTGATTCCTCTGGCCATCCCGCGCAGGAAGTCACTGTCAGGCCGCATCACTTGGCCTCATCTCCCGTTCTGGATTCTGTTTCAAAGAATGCTCACTGCAACCAAACCACTCCTCTCCATAGGCACACCGCCATGTACATACACACACACACACACACACACTCACACACACACACATACACACACACTCTCACACACTCATACACACACACTCACAAACACTCACACACACACACACACACACACAGAGACAAAGACACACACACACACACACAGGAATGTGCTGCACAACTGCATATGAAAAGATGTATATGTGCAGAAAGATGTGTTCACTTATGGTGCAGCACCTACGCTTGCACATTCACAGAGCCACACACACACACACACACACACACACACATTGCAAAGGCATATGGAAAGGCAGGACCTACATCCATGGTTACGCGTTCCTCTTACAGACCGCATTATTGTCAGTGGAAACTATCCCTTCTATTTTTGATTGACAGACATCGACAGGCTTGAAGTTCTGGCAGCAAGTACCTGAATCACAGCACTCATTGTCTTTAATCAAGTCAACAGGAACAATCTGTTTCAGTCTGTAACTGATTGCACTCACCAGTGACCTAAAAATATAATACGTGGACTGGTATCAACAATAAGTCAATCAGCACTAGTCACTACTATAAATCAAACATTTTAAAAAAGGACAGAAAATGTTTTTGTACATTTATGACTACTTTCGTACATGAATACTTGTGTACAGGTGTATAAAAATGCACAATTTATGTCATGCATGGTTAATTAATTTTTTTATTTTTTTATTTATTTTTTTAAACATGTTTGTCACAAAACCTAACTAATGACCAACTTTGATGCCAAATCCAATTATATAATTTCAACAAAACTAGGATGAAGTTGCATATGTTCCTTAATTGATGAACCTGTACCAATTTTATCACTTATTTTCAATGAGTTCATTAGTGTAACTGCAGGCCTATTCTCTTTGCCATGCCATAAATTTATTTGTTTCAACTGTCTTGTAAAATACCCGAGATATGGTTGCACATATGTGTTTCTTTTTTTTATTGGAGATCAGCTGAGTATTTGGTCGTTGGTCCGGCGACATCATCCCAGCTCTTCCGACAAGTGCGCACTATCCACTCATGTTCGTCGTCATCTGCAACAGAAAAGAGTGTATGTTTAGATGGATGCCCAAACGAAAGCAGAAAACAACAACGCTGGCGTTTAATGCACTAATGCACACAACATTACAGAAACAGAGAGAGAGAGAGAGAGAGAGAAACTCCCTTCATTCTTAAGAGAAAATGGCAGTGAATAAACACTCCCGTTACACCAGTTGATCAGATTTAGACTTATAAATGTCAGATGGGAAACGCAAATACGCTTAAAAAGCAATTTAGGGCTTCAGAAAAACGACTTCGTGAATGTATTTTTAAAAACTGCAAGCGACGAACAACAGTGGATAATACGCTGCGTTTTAAAAATGGGATCTGTTAATTGCAGAGCGAGAGGTAGCTTTTCTGATGGTGCTGCTGAATCGGATCGCGCAGCTGCACGCACTTGAGCGCTCACCCCTGGGAACAAGGCGAACTGGGCCTATTGTGGGGAACAGGTCTCCTACTCCACTCTGATTGTCGGTAATTGCACGCAATGGCCCTAAACGGCCTCTCTGCTCGCCTCTTGCCACTTCTACCTGGCTCACGCATGTAGCAATTGAAAAAAAAAATCTTCAGACCAGGCGCTTGCTTGGTGGCAGCTGCATGCTAACGACACGTCATCCCCACCTTCATTCTGTCTGCATCACACCTCCCTTCCTCGCGCCACAAAAGAGGTCACTCTCGAGAAGGACATTTCATCACAATTTTAAACCAATTAATACCACACAACCAATAGCCATCGGTCAGGGTCTAACGGCAATTGCCATTTCCTCAAGCCACGCATGGTAATTAGGGCAAATTCGCATTTTCATATTTCCTGTAAATTGCCCTCTCAAGACTGATCGCTGCCTTTCCCTGGATCTGCTTAATTCGTAGTCTTAACACAGACACGCTTAGAAAAGGCACAGGTGGCTTCATGGTTCACAGGCAATTTGAGGCTGCTGGACGTTTAATGCGTCACCAGTGCATTTATTTATGTTCTTCTGCAGCCATTAGACAGAATAACTATGGAGGCGACTAACGGTTGATATTTGCTAAAACGAACAAAACAAACTACAAACAAATTACATTACTACTACACTAATACATTACATTACTATTCTTTTAATGATTATGATACTACTACTACTACTACTACTACTACTAATAATAATAATAATTCTATATATTATAATGGTTAATGCTGATACTAATAATATTAATAATATTGTTATAAATATTATATATATATATATATATATATATATATATTAGTATTGGCAACAGTGGTCTTTGCTGTAGCAGACGAGAGGAGAGGAGAGTGAAGGGAAACGGTAATGGCACCTTGTTAAATGTGTTTATCTTAATCCCTAAAATACACTCAAAAGGAAAAGTGTTTCCTTCCAAACAGAACTGGGTCTGCGATAATGGCCCAGAGATCATACCAGCGTGGACGGCTGCTTTTTAATGACATGACAAAGAGCTTACAGAAAAGCCGGCAAGCAGATATGTCGATATAACCCCAGAACAGAGCGTGGGGACAGACACATTAACTTTTTTTTCCTCCTTTCAGAACAGGTCTCTGTTTAGATCACCGATAGCATCTCTGTCAGGCTTCAGTTCATCTCACAATGGAGTGGCAGCGACTCCAGATAAGGGTGTTTTCCTTGGCAAAGGGATATTTTGAATGTGAACCTTTGCAAGTTTCAAAGGCACAATTATCCCAGAAACAGGAAACCACAACAAACAACATGGCACTGGGGGCCTCTCTGACCAATGGCTGCTCTGGCAGCCACAGCAAAACAGACAGTAGTTATGACTCAGAGCGGAGACACTGACTTACACAGCTAGTTACCATGTTTTAATGTCATTCTGTAATCACAGCCTGGCAATTTTAATACCGAAATGTTACATTTACATATTTCTCCCAGCAGTAGGTCCTGATTTGTGAACCTGAGACTCGATGCGCGCACACACACACAAAAAACACATCCTCAATTAATCAGGTTACCTCCGCTCTTCCCCTGGACACAATTTTCGCGAAATAGGGGTTTGTGTCTGTGGGAGGTCTTGGTGAGGCGGGGGCATCGAATCACTGTCGATCATTGCCACCTTGGCTTGCTGCGGTTTCCCCGCCACGCAAGACGTCTTCTGAAGTCCCTGGAATTAGTAATCCGCCAAGCCCCACCAACCCCCTACCCAGTGGTTATTACAGAGGCTACATACAGGATAATGACAGGGGCTCGCCAATGACTGTTCTCACTTAACGAAAGCTTTAATTCTCAAGTCTCTACGAGAGACCCATGCACTAACACACTAACTCTCTTTTGCTCCTGACAACAGTGAGACAATACTGAACTGTACAATTGTAACTGATCACATATTTGGCTTTAGATACAGACATGGTGTCAAAAAAGAAAAGCCCTAATAAAAACTACTGACAAATGGACTTAGGACTATTATTATTATATTGTTCTGAAATATCAGCTCTTAAGGCATACTTTTAATGCTGTATTTCCACTTAGGTTCAGTGCAAATGATCCTGCTTCTGAGAACCCAATAGCACTATTCTGGATTTCATGCCATGCAGAAGCATTTCAAACTGAAGTGCAATCATTATTAGGTGGAGACGATGGAGTTAAATATTAAGTCATGGAGAAGCTGATTCAAAGGCCGCTCACAACATCACTGTGGCTCAACAGATGACACTTCTGGCTTTGGTTTCTTTATGATCTAATACAGAGAATACAACACCCCTCCTCCTTTCCTTGTTTCTGTAACGTTCAGATAGCGAGGAAAACGCAAGAATAAAAAACGTTACAGGTGATATCCATGCCAGTTATGCTTATGGTTGAGATCGTACAGTTGTAACGGGTCTCAGTGATGGGCAGTGCGGATTCGTGACCATGCCTAACCTCTGCTCTTTTGTCCCCCAAGTCTCGTGTCTCATCAGGCGACCCTGCGGGGGTTCCTGGCAGCTGTAAAAAAGGTTTTTTCTTCTTCTTTTTTCTTTCTTTTTTTTTTACTGGCAGCAGCTCCGTCCTCCCTTTCGCCCTTCCAGTCCGTGTTATTTTCAGTTAGCCGTTCCCCTCCTGGCCAGAAGCCTGGGCATTTCCTCCTCCCTTCCTGCCCGCTTCCCAAGCCAGCTCCCTGGACCCTCGCTCCTGTCGGCCATCCCATCCCATCCCATCCCATCCCACCCCATCCCATTCCATTCCATCCCTGCCCTGCCCCTCTTCGCCTTCACCCATGTCCCCTCCCCTCCCCTCCCCTCCCCTCCTCTCCTCTCCCCCGTCCCAGTCACGGGCCGCACTCTTCCTCCCCTCCCAGAAAAGGTGCTCCCACGGGGGGAGCCCTGGTTCCTCTCTGGTGTCCAAGCGAACGTCTGTTCCCGCTCCTTGTGCACTTCTCCCCGTGTTGGCCCGCCGCCACCGGCAATAAATTCCATCTTCACACCCACTCTGACAAATGTACCTTCACCTCGCGAGCGATAAAAATAAATCCCGACGCTGCACGCCAAGACTCCTCGGGACACAATACCGCCGTACGTGATGAACCGCGTCCTCTGAAGGCCTGGGGAGGTTTTTCTGCGTAACTGTGTGTGTGTGCGGCCGGAGAGCTCTGGCTTGGGGTCTTCATGTGAGTCATATCTCAGTATCCGCACTAAGCTTTATGCGCTTGTTATTGAGCGGATCACTTTGAAGGATAACAACTGAACTTATGTGTTAAAGTAGCCAATGTAAAAAAAAAAAAAAAACACCTTAAAAAAAGTTTCCTGCCTCATATGTAGCTTAATCGTGGTTATAGCCACTTTCACATTTTTCTCATACAACAAAAGTATAAGACACATGTTTAATATACATAATAGAAATTACATACGTTTTCCATTATTGAAATGTACCAAAAATCTAGTATGCGGTTTACTGACATATATTTAGATAGCGATAGAGATAGATTAATCTAAAAAAATGATCATTTATCTATGTTAATTACATTTGGAAGGTTCACTGTCCAGGATGCTAACTCTCCGACGTGTGGTCCCACAAACACGGGCACGTGCTCAAACAAATGCACTCTGCTGACACTCAGATCGAGTGCTTCCTGCCTAACAATGGTGCACCGCCAGAGAGGGGAAAACCAGCAGACGGGACAGGATCTCCATTTTGCCATTACTCTGTCAGTCAAGCCCTTAAAACTCACATCTCAGAGCGGAGTTCACTTAAGACAGCAGTCTAAACAGAACACTCCAACTCCTGAGTGGAAAATAGAAGCTGCTCTGGGGACAGAGAGGAAATATTCCACTACAAAAATCATTCCACACCTACCACCTGACACATAATTACTTGTTACTTCATGGCACTAGATACTAGTTGATTTGTGAATTTTGTCTTCTGTTTTTGTTATCATTATAAATATCATAATGCAGATGAGCGTAAGTACTGAAATATCACGCAGGGCAGCATTTATTAATTTTTTGAGTAATTTATTAAGAGTTTCTGCTACAAGCAGAATTCAACTTTAGATGCTTTCTTGCATTCTCCATGCTTTCTTGCATTTATTTGTTTACATTAAATGTTTTAAGTCACTGTTTACTACAATTGAAACACAATAAAAAAAAAAAACTTTATCTTCTTAGTGTCATCACAATAACCCTGTTTTGCACTAGAGGTTAAAAGATGTAGATAACGGTCTCATTTTTTTGCAAAATATTTTTCATTTTCAAGTTTTTCTGCCAACCACTGGTCAATTCTGACACCGTTTTTTTTTTTCCTTCTCAAAAACAAAGAGCAAATGAAAACCTCCTGCACTAAAAGGCTCTTTCGGGCAGCTGTGGAGGATGTGCACGTCGGCCCAAGTTATTGTCTATCCATACATGTGAATAAGATTTGCACGCTCCGGATTGAACTGCGATGACTGGAGGAGTTTGTAATGTGTATCATGTTGCACGTAGTTCTTTTGGACAGCGTTTACTAAACTATGCGCTTTGAATCACTGAAGTCACCGTCTTGTTGCCGGTGAGTATGAATGGGGGAAAAAATATACCACCCAAATGTGTGCACCTGGACGTGAAGCAAGTGTGTGTGTGTGTGTGTGTGTGTGTGTGTGTGTGTGTGTGTGTGTGTGTGTGTGTGTGCGTGCGTGTTTTTTTCACTCGAAAATACACACTTGACGTATTGCAAGTATTCGAGAATGTTTTGCTTTCCTTTGTATATCTTTGTGGTGTGTTCAAACAAAATGCGTAACAATAACATTTGTCTTCAAACCCATGTTAAAACATGAGGTTTATGAACTCGACATGATTAACCACACCCACAAGAGCATACTGTGCGGCTACGCTCACACATACACACTCACAGCGGAGAAGAGAAAGGAAGAGAAGAGAGAAAGTTCTGTCTCACCCAACACAAAGACCATAAGACGGAGACCACAAACCTTTCTTCATGTACGATTCGCTCTGATTTTTTCTGCTCGCAAGAGATGCTGGCTACGCGAGCAAAATTCCCATCTGAAGGCCTGACATAATCAATTCCCTTCAAATCAGAGACACCATGGCATGCAAGGGATAGGGGGCAAAATATGTTTTGTATTTTCTCTCATAATGAGAATTAAAATGGCTTCAGCCAAGAGCCTCGGTCGACTGTGTGAGAAAGAGAGGACCGACAAAAATGTTATCGCATCATCATAAGTCTCAACATAACCTCCAATTAAGTGCTATCTGCAAGTATTACCATGATGCTCTTACGCCATAACGTCTTTCCCTCACTCTTGTGTTTTCCACGCAAGAGTGCCAGAGATGTGCTCCCAATTTAGGCTGAGCATTTGCAACTTTCAGAGGCAATGAATTTGGCCTTCGCAATGACAAGACCTAAACACACGTCAACTGGGCACTTCACCATAGGGATTAAAAACAAAATGTTTTCCATTTTGGGTTGTTTTGATTAAAAACGGTTAGTTTGAAAGTTCCAGTGTTCTGCAGTTTTTACTTGGGTCAGAACTACATTGAGAATGACTGACAATGGTTTCTTTATAAATGAAAGTAGGCCTGTCACGCAAAATGATAACTAGACTGTAACACTAGACTAAAATAAACAAGCATCTGAGACTACAACTGCGTATCTGCATATTCAGGTTCTCAGAATCTATGCAAGTGTATGAAATGGTTATCTTACGAGGCTACAATCTCAAAAAATGTGAAATTGACCAAAAAAAAATCCATTTGTCATTACACGGCACGGCACATCACAGCACACAGTGTACACAACGAAATTGACTCTGTGTTTAACCCATCACACACATGAGCAAGGGGCACTCATGACAACGATGCCCAGGGAGCAGTGTGTGGGAATGGTACCATGCTCAGGGTACCTCAGTGGCACTACTGGTAGTTCGAACCTGCGATCCTGCGGTCACAAGTCCATTGCATTAACCACCAGGCCACCACTGCCTGGTTGGTTAGAAATTTGGTGTTATAATTAGAGTTCAGTCTCACCTGCATGCCTGAGGAACTTATGTTGATAATCTGAAACGGTTCTGGTGGTGGGGTTGTAGAAGCCGTCTCCACAGTCATAGCAGCCAGCAGGGATCACTTCAGGGGGGACCCGGTTGGTCAGCTGAGACTGTCCTAGAAAAGGCAAAAAGTCATGGCATCAGAAGGAGTTGTGATCGCTAAATAATATGCAGTAACAAATTGCTGTCTATCAAAACATATAAAGTTGAATACCCTGTTAGTCATGCAAAGCTGAAATCTGAATTTCAAACAACATATACCTTAGAGAAAAAAAATTACAACACATAGTTATATAAATATTTTTTTTTTTTTCAAATGTATTAAATTGATGTCATTATATTTTCTCATCATTATAGAAATAGAAATATCAACAGGTTTTGCATCCTTCCACACATAATTGAAAATGTACTCCCAGGTATTCACTGTATTTATTGTAGGATACTGTATTACACGAGTTCAACTGAACTCTGCAGCAATTAGTTCTTGGTTACATTTGTAGGTTTCATCGCTTAGGGTCACACTGTTGTTAAATGCACAAGTCTACAGACAGTCTGATGAGTCAGTTATAATTACACACAAAGGTATAAATACCTTACAAATAATAGCAATGTTCCAGAGCCTAATCAGAGTCATGTCTAATCATGCCAATAAGCATGCATGACAAATAACTTATTGCTACGGTCTCTCAATGGAACATGAATCATAATTTACCAGAATAATGTGTGAACTATTGTTGTTGCTGAATTTGAATGTAATACAAATAACATTTTGAGTGAAAATAAAGAGAGACTAGAATTTAAGTCTATTTAATTTATGCAGAGAATTATAACTTGTTTTCAATTAAGTTTTTGTTTTAATGTAATGGCCATGAGAAGATTGCAGAATGGAAAAACTCTGTTGTCTGACCTATAAATCACAGCCGTGTCACTGAAGTGTGTTGCAACACAACATATGGACTATCCCGTTCTCTCTTCCCTGAGCGTTCCTCCATTATCTCTCTCTTCCAAAGCTAGTTACGCTTTTCCCACAACACTTAACGGTGCAGTCCGCCATTCAAATTCAATACACTTTTTGGTCAAATACAGCAAATTGCTCCTCATGGTCTGGTAGCTGTCTGCTCAATGTTCATACTCAAACAAGAAAAAAAAAATCCCAGTGCTCGTATACAGTCCTGATTCTGTAAATGGGAAACAAACGCAGTGGCTAAAACTGAGTCGTAAACATTTCCAGCCAATCAATTTCTTCAGGAGTGCAGTAGGGAGGAGTGTAACGACTCGTTCCCACACTGCAGACATGGAAACAGAAATGCAAAATGCGGCAGGGACACACTGAACATACTGTGTGCACATCAAGCAAACTGAACATCTATCTCAACGTCTATCTCTTTTCTGGCATACCTGTTTTTTTCTTGCTCCTGTACCACACACATAGATCCAAGCATAGCACTTCTCATCTTAACAACGCTAACCTCCACTTACCAGCCCTGTCCTGTACCTCGTTACGCTCTTGCCTACACTGTTCTCCTCTGAATATCTGTAGCTTGCTTTGAGTCCTCTATTGTAAGTATTTTGGATAAAAGCATCTGCTAAGTGTAATGTAATGTAATGTTATGTAAAAGATGTGCACCTTTTCATTTTTTTTTTTTTCAACTGGCATCCACCACAGTTCCTATGTCTGTGTGCACTGCAGGACGGTGATAAATGGAGAAGAAACATCTGGAGTAACAGTTTGAGAAGCTGCCTATTAGTGGTGTAAAACATGTCACTTTGAGATTTATTGCTGATACAGACTAAACAAAAATACTACACAGGCAACCTCATAATTGCAAGACTTCCTGGGCTCAGATGAGGCTAAGCATTCAGAGTGATCAACCTTTTTTCCACCAACGCCTATTTTTATGACTGTCAGACACTGTGTGATTGTTTTTGTTTTTTAGCTTAGAAAGTTACATAGCCTTTGACTTAAACATATCATATACACGAGGAAAAGGTCCAAAGGCTTTGCATCTGGCACTGTCTGACTGACATAGCTCAAAATGCATTCAAGTCTCACCGCTGTGGGAACTTCATTCCAAATACAATGAACTCACACAGCAAAAAGCACAAACAATAGAGTAAATAATGTAAGACAAATACACACACACACACTAACAAAAACACACACTCATATATACACCCAATAGTTGAGTCATAACACTGTCACCATATGCTGTTGGCAGTGGAATAAAAAAAGGCAAACACAAAAAAGACAAGGTTGACTGGGACATAACAGGTCAGTTTGGGACAAGTTTGCAAATGTTGTGGACCCGCAAACGCAGCACCCAACTCAAAAACACTCCAATCGGAAAATCCACGGAGTCCACGATGCACCAGCCGAAACGCACCCTTCAGAAAGTTCTAATGGGATAATGTATTTATCAAAAGCATGAAATTAATCAACCAATCCAGAAAGAAAGCCCTACTTCAGCTTGACACACATCTGAGCAAACCTACATAATCCACTTTACATCATATTACCACTGACATTATCTTGATTTCCAATCTGGGTACCAAATTGCAATGGCAACATTATGATGTCACGCCTGACTTGGTTTTGGCATTCAAACTCTATGCTCACTTCCTTGAAGTACTACATTGAAGGAGGGTTTACATTTTTCAACTTCTAAACTTACTGTAAAATTATTTTTTTCCATCACGAATAAGGTGTTAACATGTGTTAAGACTCTGTATTCTAAACATGTGTAATTGTGCAATAAACTACACATGATGGAAAACAGCAATTGAAAGTAATATGAGTTTAAATAGAGGGCAAAGACTGATTGTGGTGGGCTGTTTTGGAGTGCCATAATACCTGCAGGCTTCAGCCCATTGCACCTCTCAGTGTAGAAGCGTCTGTCATAGCCATCACAGAAATCCCAGTCATCCTCTTCATATTCCAACCCATCAGAGAAGGTGTACTTTCCCTAATGTCAAAATATGTCTGTGAGGTGTGCTGTCATTACAGATATAACATATGAGTTTGCAAGAATTATATTATAGACTGTTGCAATGGATTCATCTCCCATTTGCAAGGACCACGGGTTGCTATCAATATCCAAAAATGTTCCATCTTACACCAATCATTGTCATATTGCATGATTCTAACAACAAGCAGAAGGGAAAAAAACACTGAACACTTTGCACTTAAATAAAACAAAGGATTTACATGCCTCTTTGGACAGTCCTTTGTCCCATGTACCTTCATATTTGCTTCCATTTGGAAAATAGAGCACACCTTTGCCATGGAACATTCCATCTTTCATCTGCCCAACATATCTTGTTCCAGTCGGAAAGGTATACTCTCCTTCCCCCTCCATCCTGATCAGAAAATAAGCAAACTGTGTTACCCATGAAAGCGACACTATTTCAGAAGATACATGACTAAAATAAGACCTGGTTTCCTTGGCCTGCCTACAGTAACGCATCATCCTTGGCTATCAGTCACACTTTACAAAAAAAACCATTTTAGCCCAGGCAAACAACTTGACCTATAAAATATGCAAAAATACATGAAAGTGCAAGGATATTTGCAATTAAGTATCACAATGTGCATTCTAAATTAGAACTGTAAGCATTTTAAATCGTTTAACCATTTTAACTGCTCGTTAGCTAACTCAGGATAAGTGCGTTATCAGTTTCCTGTCTGCAGCAAGGGCTGCGTGAAGTGCGTTTAACTAAACCTTTGAAATATTGTTCAACTATTTTTTTCTCAAATAACACTATATTGCTTACTCAATCTGGATGGATATCCTAGAAATGTATTAAAACAGTTCCACACACCTGCCATTCTTGTACGAACCACTGTAACTGCTACCTGTCAACTCCATGCTCTGCTGTTGATGCAGATTGGTTTCCATGGAAACATCTTTATTCAAAGAGGCAAACCTGAGGCAAACGCTTGCCTTCCTCTTATGGCATGACAATGCCAACCCGCGGTTTCTGCATACTTCACTATGTTTGCAGTATGCGCTACAAACCACATGTTCTATTCTTAAAAAAATCTTTTTAGGACAAGTTTGATTATTTTTATAGTACGTGTCGCACTGTATGACGCCAATGGTGTGCGACTGGAAGTAGGCGCATGCGCATTCCATTGACCTTTCCTGCGCGGCTCCGTCCGTTTTCAGACGAGGACCTTGAAATTGTTATTAGTGCTCAGTGTTTGTGCAATTTGTTTTGCTGTGGTGCGTCAGAAGCCGTGCCATGCCTGGTTCGGTTGAGGTTCCAACGTTGCAGGAGCTAAATGTCGAAGAAGTAAGTTATTTTCACACGAATAAATATATCAACAGTACTTCCTAGCATACCTTTGGTTGGTTAGCTTACTATCTTAGCAACCTAGCGCCAGCACCTCTCATCTGCTAGCTAGAAATGGCGTAAATAAACATGCATGTGTGCTTGCTAAGTGGTCTACCTTATTGACAGGTAAACGTGGCTTTACATTTCCATTTTACTCATGCCGACAAGCTCCAGCATAATTGCTGTGTAGGAAAAAGGTGAGGGACTTGGAGGTAAAGGACCGATCAGCTAACTTGGTTGACAGGCAGTGTACAGGTTGCTAAGTTATGGAAGTTATGGAAATGTGCCACTGCCTATTTGTTTTATTTTATGAATGCATGTCGGCGTAGTCTCTGGCACATTGCAAAATGGGTGTTAAAAGTTACAGGCTAGTTGCTGGCGACTGAAGGTAGCTTGATAAAATTGACACATATTTCTGCGACCTGGTAGCAGTTACCAGTGATGGGCAGTAGCGCCGCTACTTGTAGCGAAGCTACTAGTTTAACTACATTTCCCAGTAGCTTGGCCGTAGCGTCACTACTTTATTTATGGAGTAACGTTCCTGTAGTTAAGCTATTTTTTTTGTCAAGTAGCGACGTAGCGTCCACAAAAGCTACACATTTCAGGGCATGCCTGAGGAAAACAGCAGTTACCTGCATCACAATATGGTTTTGAGGACAATAAAGTGAATGTCTGTTAAACATCATGGGCAAGCTGCTCCCACTCGTGTGGGAGCCAGGCTGCCACGGTAAGCTGGCCGGCGACGTGATCACTGACATCGGATAATATCCACATAGAGGTCTCGCTAGATAACTTGCTTGAACTATTGGCGACCAACACTTCGATATGGAAATGGCTACAACAACGCGAGGATTTTAAAGCTTCCAAGAGCAGACTAATGCAGTTGATACTTGCATAAATGTTATAGGAAAAGGAAAACAATAAATGAGATGACAAACATCTTCTCAAAGTGCATCATTACGTAAGCTGTCTTTGGAAACGGGCGAGTTCAGATGGCACCGTGCCACTCAGCAGAGGCTCGTAGTTCATATTGCACGTAGGTTATAACATGTTGAATTAATTGATCGGTAAGCTTATTTGTCCTATTTTTGTTGGATCTGGGTTGGAATTTACACTGGACACACAAAGTGACTGTTTTTTTAGTAGTTTGTTGCTCAAATGCAGTGTGTGTGAAGGTGACAAGTAGGCTACTGCAGAAGATTGTTCACCTCCACCACTTAGGCTATTTCTATCAGCCAGCTGATTCTAACACAACCCAATCATTCATATTTGTCTGAATTCATGGCAGTATTTTCTGAAGCCAGGGATATCCGCCTCTTTGCTTTCACTTTCCAAGTGGCATTATTGCATATTTATGTAGCCTACAATAATACACAGAAAATAATATGGCAAGTCATTTAGTATTTGCTGGTGGTCAGTTTTGCTTGTCTTTTAGCCTACCTACATATTTTCTTTGGGATGGTAAAAAACTAAGGTGGATATGAAAATAATACAACATAAGCAAATACTGCCATATCAAGAAATGTTGAAAGTGAGGTTTGAAAATAAATAAATAATAATAAAAAAAAAAAACAGCTGGGCCTACACTTACACAGTGCACAGTCTATGGCACATACGCACATGCACAACACAGACAACAAAGTAGGCCTATCTTTTTTTGTTTCTGTCCTGTGCTGTAAGTCACTTTGGACATAAGCATCTAGGCTCCTAAAGAAACTATAACCATTTTATTCCATACAAATGTTCCTAGTCTTATAAGCTATCCCTGGGACATTATGTCGGTACAATGTAGCTTCTCATGTAGTAAACTACTTTTCCCCACATTTTTGTAGCTTAGCTCACTACATTTGTAATGCGGGTAGCTTTAGTGTAGTGAAGCTTAATTTATGGTTGAGTAGCTGATAGCTTAGCTCACTACATTTTACAAGTAGCTTGCCCAACACTGGCAGTAACTGCTGTTGTGGATTTGACTTTCCTCATTCGTTGCTGACACACACACAAAATCTGGTTGCAACAACGACGAATGAGTTTTCTAAACCAGCATTTTGCCACTTTCATTCTATTCCTCTAAGGAAGAGTAAAGTGTTTCATTCCGTACCCCAAGTTTATGTTGAATATTTCATGGTTAAGCTTTATTAATATTCTTAAACTCTTAATAGCCCTCCTAGTGGTATACAGGAATGAATTGCCCATGCCCTAAGGCCCCTAAGTTGCCAATCACACGTTTACCTGTCCGACATCTGCCACATGAAGGCTTAAATGAATAAAGCGAGATCACTGTGTCATTCGTAAGAACACATCATGAAAGTCTGTTACTTGACCACACTTGTGAAATGGCACCCTCTAGTTCTTGTTAGGGAGAGCCCTCAGTGAAAGTCATCTAAGGTGACATCCCTCTTATAATATCGCACAGCTCATTGTATACCCCTTCTTCCGTCCTGGAATAGGTAAACGTGTCCTCGGCAGTGCTGAAGGCGGCCGCCTATCATTATGGCTCCCAGTGCGACAAGCCCAACAAAGAGTTCATGTTGTGTCGGTGGGAGGAGAAAGACCCCAGGAAGTGTCTGGATGAAGGAAGGAAGGTCAATGAGTGTGCTATTCAGTTCTTCAGGTAATTGCAGGACACCACAGTGCCAGTATTCGACAATCTACATAGTGCATCTTTCAAAATACACAGACAATGCTACAACCTCTGACTCTCCTGTCATTCATTGTCGTACTTGGAGCAATACTGATAACCTGTTTATGTTTCTGTCTGTAGCAGTGACACTCATAAGTATAGTAATTTGACATCATCTTTTAAATTTGTGCATTTGGAACAGTTGTGTCATTGCTTTCTAATGTTTCCTACAGTGTTATAGTATAGCTCCTAGTGAGATAACTTAGCAGCAACATTGGTCAGTCTTATCGGAAATAGTGTAATTCTTCAGTGCATGCATCCAACCAGAGATGGTTAATAACGTACAGGTGAAGAAAATCTGCATAGAGTACATGTTTTCAAAGAAGGATTTAAAAATGTTACTACACTAAGCAAGTTTATGCTGCTGTAATTGCATTGCCTGCTATGGCATACATGAGTAGGCATTACATACAGGGATAATGATTTAGCTGTCATTTTAACATGAAGGGATATAATCAGGTTTATTCCAGCTTCCACGGCCATAGCATCACTTAAACTCTAATGGCCCGTTGTGACGCCTCTGCAGTGGATTGATGTCTGTCATTTTACAAGAACTGCTGGGTTGGGCCTGTGCATGATCCGTGATTTACAGACGGCCACCATTTAGCAAGCCAGAACAGATAAACACACTCAACCGCTACCTAAACACACAGTGTGTGTGTGTATGTGTGTTTGTGTCTGTCTACATATTTTTAGTAGCTGTAAAAGTGCATGAGCCTCAAAATGGCATGTGGCTCTTGAGATGGTAATCGCTCACCTGAAAACACACTGTAAATGGTACTTCTATATGCAGTAATCAATGTGTTACTTCAGCTCTTTTCAGTAGCTTGAAAATGTTGGCGGAGGTCTCGCTCAGATGTTCACAATTCTGATATTTCCTCTATCCGCTGTGTCTCTTCATATCACACCTTTTCACTTTGCTCTCTGGGCCCCTTCCTCCCATTTACCTCTTCCTTTGTGAAGCAGTTATAATTATAATTAGCAGCTATGGGCAGCTGTGGTCCAGTGGTTAGGGAGGGAGTTGGTCGGGTTCAGAGAGTCGCAGGTTCAAATCCTGCCCTATCCATGGCTGAAATGCTCTTGTGCAAGGGATCTCATCCCACACTGCTCCAGGGACTGTAACTGAAACCCTGTAAATAACTCAGTCGCTCTGGATAAGAGCATCAGCGAAGTGCAGTGTCATGTAATAAGTTATGACAATAACAACAACAACAATAATAAATATTATTATTATCATTATTGTTATTATTGTTATTGTTTATTATTGATATTTACTTTAAAAAATCTACTCCTTACTTAAATTTCCCCGCTGTTTGTTGATGTGTAGGCAGATAAAGGGCAACTGTGCGGAGTCCTTCACGGAGTACTGGACCTGCCTGGACTACTCCAACCTGCATGAGCTGCGGCAGTGCCGTAAGCAGCAGAAGGTGTTTGACGACTGTGTGCTGGACAAACTGGGTTGGCAGCGACCAGAACTGGGGGATCTCTCCAAGGTGATCTATCCTATTTACACTAAAAACTCATGTTTTTTTTTTTTTTTTTACAATCATTTGTCAAACTATTTGTATCTCCTCCCTTAAGTTTATCAGCTCAACCACTGATTTGTTCATTTTTTTAACCGCCATATGTCACTTGTCTGAAAAATGGTAATATAAAATGCTATATATAGCCTAATATTGTGTGGGGGCAGTCAGGGGCTGGAGGTTAAGGGTCATAGGCTGTGGAGAGTAGTTGACTAACTCTCTCCTCCACCCTTCCCCATGACTGAGGTGCCCTTGAGCAAGGCACCTAACCCCCACTTTTGCCCAGGTGCTGTACGGCGGGCTGCCTTTTGCTTTGGGTGCTCATGGTCTTTGTTCTGTGTGTTCACTTTATGGATGGGTGAAATGCAGGGGACACATTTTATCAGGGACATTCATTTTTGATGACAAAAACAACTACTTGGTGGTTTGTGTGGTGGAATTATAGGTATATAGGTATAACGGTAGTTGTTTTCTCTTCCTTTAAACACATCTGTTTGGTCCAGGTGACTAAGGTAGCCACTAGCCGACCCCTGCCAGAGAACCCGTACCACTCCCGACCAAGGCCTGAACCCAACACCCCTGTGGAGGGTCCACTGCAGCCAGCCAAGTATGGCAGCCGAATGTTCTTCTGGAACTGGTAAAGAGCAGATCATCAAGCCACCCTGTCATGCCTACAGTTAAAATCTGGCTCATACATTATCAAACCACAATGGACAGTGTGTGAGTTGGCGTCCCCTCCTACCTATGTGTAGACTTGTAAAGAGTGAACAAATTTAAGTTGTTGAATTAAAAAAAACAAATATTAATTTAAAAAGTGTGTGTGTGTGTTTTCAGTCGTTATCAAAGACAAAAACATGAGCACTGTAATATATCCTGAAAATAATCATTGGCGATTGTTTTGTCACAGGGTTAAAGCAATACTAAGTAGTTTTCGTCTTCGGCCACCCTACAGGTTTGAAGCAGAATTGTCTCATTTAACTACAGAGAGATGGCCCGCTCCTCCAAACTGACTTAATGCGGTTATAGCCCATGGAGGGTGGAAAAGCGAATTTAGAAATGCCTTGCATCCAGTAACAAGTTGATGAACCACCGAAATGGAAATGAAAACATTATTTTAAGGTCTAAAAAACTACTTGGTGTTGCTTTTAAGGGGAAAACTATTAATGCAGTTCTGTCCTTTATTTCTTGTCGTGTATGTATCATCTGGAGAGGATGCAAGCCGAACAACATGCCGCATTCTGTCAGAGTCCATAAGGGGGGGTCAAGGTTCATTCCCCAAGAGCCTTGGCCAATTTTCCCCCTGCAAACCCCTTTCACTTCCTACTAAGGGGGGTTGGGGAAGAGGGGGGGGGGGTTACTGAAGGGGGAAGGTCTGGGTCTGGGTCTGCAACCCAACGCCCTTTCAAAGGCTTGCCCTTTCAGTTCCTGTCCGGCTGCACTGCTAAGTTCCAGACACCAGCACAGGTCAATTGGCCCCACCGCCGACTACTCGACCAGACCTGCGCCCTGTTTTAACAGGCTTATAAAGCAAATAAACTGCCTCTGTTGCGGACAGCGTGCACCTCTGTCAGAGATGGCGGTGAAACACCTCTGCAAATGATTACGTTGTTGTGGTATGTAAGACATCACTTCACTGGAGGAAGGGGAAAAAAAACCTGGATTCCTGCCTCCTGTCTTGAGATGCAGAGCAATTTGAGGAGTTTCCCCTTAGCAAAATTTAATCAAATTAAGTTTTTTTTTCTGCATGCGTGTGTGTGGGCAGGCTAAGCCCTGAAGTGGGTCTTGCCTCATACTAGTTTGAATGTCATTTCACATAAAACCCCTTTCCTTTGAAGTGCCAGGGCAAGCTGATGTCAGCTTTCAGCCAGAGAGGCCCTTTGCTGAATTTGTCGTGACGTTTCTTTGGCAAGAGGGCGGTTTGAGGGAAGGAGCGGGGGGAGGGGGGGGGGGGTGGGGGAGGGGGAGGTGTGTGTGTGAGTGAGAAAGGGAGAGAGTGTGTGTGTGAGAGAGAGAGAGAGAGAGAGTGTGTGTGTGTGTGTGTGGAGAGGAGAGGAGGGAGGGGTTCTGTGCCAGCGGTGCTGACTGACTTACTGCACTGCAGCCTGTTTAGAGCATCAGATCAAACACTACTTAGCGCCAGCCAGAGCCCCTCACAGCAAAAAAACAGATTATGTGGGAAAGAAGCTGGGTAAAACTGTATTTGGTTACAGACGTTACATTTTGAAGGATAAAGCGAATGTCGAAATGCCCATTCACAGTTATTAAAATAAATCACAAGAATAACCCACTTAAACAGTTTGGACACATACCTATGACCTTTCAAAGCCAACAGATCACACTTTGTTAGTATGGAGACGTGTTTAGTCAAAAGTGTCAGTGGTGATGCCGTGTTTTCTAGGAGATGTTTAAGAACATCTGTCTGCCATCTCTGGTCAGCCTCCTCAAAACAACATGATTACCTTCATAGTCATGAAAACCACTGGTTAACCATCCCTTTTTCTGCTACAAAAAAAGGTCCATTTCCAAATGACGTCCACCCTTTTGCCAGGAAAGGTAGTGGAATCAGCGTGTCCCCCTTGCGTGCGTAAGCCCCTTGGATGACGTTAGGAGCTAGTAGGTTGAAAGACGCTCCTCTATAGCATCACACGTAATGCTGGAGGCCCAGAATTGAATTAGATGCCGTACCATGATTGAGCGAAAAGCTAAGTGCTGGTGAAGACAGGGAAAATTGGATCAAATGCAGAACAAAGGGCGAAATGTGAGGCCAAGGAGGTGGAGGCAGTGTATAAACAGGATGCTCGAAGCAATGACCGCATAAAGTAATGTGGCCTTAATGGAACAAAAAAAAAAAAATCAGAATCAAAAAAAATTCTGAACTTCTGCTCATGTTGTACATGTAGATGCAGATTTTTTTTGCCAAAATGTTTGTGCTTTTTTTTTTTTTTTGCATTTATGTAAAGTTGCATTAAATGACTTATTGGATGCATGGTCACAGGATCATGTGGTAGTAGTGTGGCTTATTTGTATAACTGCACAAAATAATGAAATGGCTCCCCTCGTGCAGGGCAGAATTCACCACACTCATTTGTCATTTACTCATAGCCATTAGCATCTGCATGGTGGTTTCCCCTCCTTCAAACAAAAAATGGTACCTGTGTGCCTGCAGAGTCTCCAGGCTTGTTTTCCTAGGAGCAAAAAAAAAAACCCAGTGTTGTCAGTGAGCCAATTTCTGTCTGACTTTGGAAAAAAAAAAGAAAAAGGAGAGGGAGAAAGAGAGAAAGAAAGAAAGAAAAAAATCCCCTTAGGATTCCCTGAGGTGTGGTCTGCTGAGCTGGCTCGTGCAGGAAGCGTCTGACAGCAGTGGCTCTGACCTGGCAGCTGAGCGGGGCACTGGGGTGGGTGGGTGGTTGAAGGGGGAGATGTGTGTGTGTGTGTGTGTGTGGAGTGGGGGTCCTAACTTGGGGTTAGGGTGAGGTGGGGCAGGTTTATAATGGGGGTGGGCTCCAGGCTCGAGGCTGTGCCGGGGGGGCTCGTGGCAGGCTTGGCAGAGCCCCCCGACTCAGGAAAGCAGGGGGGAGTAGGGGGTGTGGGTGTGTGGGGAGGAGGTGACGGGGGCGGGGGCGGGTCACCATCAGTTGACTCTGCCCTGGCTCAGGAAGCCCAGTCTGGCAGCGGAAAGAAATACAATACAGGACTTTCACAAAGCAACAGCCCGCCAGGGAGTGTGCGGTGCTAAAACACTTAAACAAACCGACTAATACACGCTCCTTACACTGTCAATATTCCCCATTGTTCCCCAGGACTTTGACAGGATAAAATAAATATTTGACAGACACGATGGGCATAAACAGAGTTGTTACCCAGCTCACTTTTATCTCTCTGTCATCAGGGGGCAAGTGTCTCTGGAAAACACTGTACCTTACAAAATGGCTGAGTACTTTGCAGTAGAAACTGTGGCATAGGCTTGCACTATATATATTTTTTTTTTTTACTAAACCAGTGATGTATTTTTTTCGACATGTTTGCCTCTGTCTCCTTGCTGGAGAAACCTGGTCATAAGGCTAAGTACTACCTCATAGTACCAGCATGTCCTTTTCTTTTTCTGGTCGTCCACATTGCTGTTATCTAGTCTAGAGTGGTACTTTCATCTTCACCCATCCATGTATAGAGTTCTCTACAGCATCTTTGAAGTTGTGGCATATCAAATTGGAATCGCCTACATTTCGCCTGAATCATCTTCTGAACGCACAATTGTTTTGGTTTAAAAAATAAAAACGAAATGCAAAATGATGGTGATAAATATATATCCCATTATTATGAGACACATTTTTTTGTTTTATAGTAGGCTATCGTATGAGAGACTTTTCATTTTTTTTTACCTGTTCTGCAGGGGAACGACAGCCAGAACAGTTGTTTCGAATAACTATTGCAACGAAATGAAAGGTATTTTCGCAGGCACTTGTGGTCATACATAACTGATCAATATAAAATATTGATCAACATCTAATCAATCTGCCAAACCTGTGATACTCAAACGTAGACCTACTGCGCAGATCTCTTGGGGCTTTCAAATTGTCAGGCATTTTGGACTGGTCAGATTGAACATGACGGACTAACTGACATTCTTCTCCAAAAGAGCACTGTCCTCTTATGGACTTTTCAACTCAGCCACCTCCGACACATCTTTCAGTACTTTCAAGTGGTGGGTGGATGCACGGTACCTCTGAAAGAAATAATTTCTTTAGGTTTGAAGAAACTTTTCACCAAGAGTCATGACTCGTAAATGGCATCTCCATCAATTTCGTGTTATGATATTACACCCAATAGACCTCCAGTCAGCATACCTCTTATACTGTTCTGTAAACCATGCTTCACTGAAACGGGAATTCAGGGTATTTGACAGCTGGCAGCTACTACAAGAATTGCTGTTTGCATTCTTGACGACACGCTTCGTGGGAGGCTTTCTTCTGTTCTCGCCACTCCCCAGTGAAGGGTGCGCTTAAGCTAACATTTAGCTACAGACTGTTTTCCTTTGAGCGTATGCAGAGAGAGACGGGGGACAAGACGGCACTCGCTCGTGCGCACCTCCAGATGGCCTTATCTCATTCCGTGCTTCTTAATAGCAAAACAGAAAATAACATCTGGTGTTGTATATGCATACTATAAGTGCTACAGTGTGGTCTTCATTGTGTGGCAAAAAGACAGGATAAGAGCCGGAGGAGAGATTTAGAGTCTGATAGTGGCCAGTAGTCACTCCTGGTAAGTCACGCAAAATAGGCCAAACTGCACGGCAAGTGTAAATTCCACTGCTCGCTTTACTCAAAACACCTGACACAGGCCTACATGCGATGTAGCATGGCGGTTTTTACCATAAATCCACGAAAAGAAATCGTTTAACTTGTGACATTGTCACTATAGCAACTTCATTTCACTGCACCATTTCTCTTATGAAAACTATGGTTGTGGACAAGGAGACTAGTCTGTGAGAGAAGTGTGCGTTACAGATGTGTTTCCTCCCGTCCATCACCGGTTGGTTAGTGTTGTTCCATGATGTCTTTTTTTGTAATTGCTTACATCTGATGTGGAGTTTATTTGACTGTGGAAGGCAGAGCTAAAACATCTGCCCTTAGACGGCAACACTGTTATTGTGCTCGGGCTTCCGCTGTTCTCCTGTCACCTGCTCCCTGCTCTCGTCTAGCATCCGTTTGGCTAGATAGGGACGTCACAGCATCACCTCCTTAACAACAGATAGCGTACCATTAGCAAATATAATCTCTTTTGTCGCTTACCTAATACTGGATCTCTTTAAAACTTGTTGTTGAAGTCCGTACTACAGTAGTAATTCGATTTCAAATTTGAGGTGAAGGTTATTCAAGTTCACGATGGTGTTTAGGGCCTACCCAAACAACCTGTAAGTTCTTCGGTGAGTTGTTGATATGTTAAATGCGTCCACATAGAAGCTAGACACAGTGGCGGTTCTGGGGGGGGGGGGCGACCTAGGCCTTTGCCCAGGGCGCAATTTCGTGAAGGGCGCCGTGCTATTGGCCAAAATCTAAAAAAGTTTTTAATATCTATCATATCACTTTGTAGGAAAGTGGCAAATTGGTGCCCCCTTTGGCTGCCCGCGCCCCTGCTGAAAAGTTCCAGTGCACAGAAGCTGTGAGAGAAAGGCAAAGGGGAGGGGGTGCGGGGGACAGTTCACCTCTGGGTCTCTCAAATGCAATGCAAAAGTGTGCAATACTCTGCAATTAATGAGTGAAGTCAGTCACACATAAGCTTCCTTCCCAATAACGCACATTTTATTCCTACCATTATATTTACAGGTTTATAATTCCTGCACATCTTTTAATTGTGTGAAAACGAGTATGCGGTCACCAAGGTGAATAAGTCTTAACTCCTGGTCGGCAGTGACAGTGTTCGGGCATGGGAAATACAGTATGTTGACTGTCGAGTGACAAACAGAAGGAGATGGACAGAAAAAGGTCAAAGCCATTAGAAGTGTAGAAACGAGCAAAAGATGAAGGTATGCAACTGTTCTCTCTGCATGATCACGTTATCCATGCCATTAATGAAGGGCTAATGTTAATTATGATATAACTCTTACGTTTGTTAGCGTTCTAGCTTTGATGCTACGATTGCTATACTCGGAGGGGGTCTCGCCCGGGGAGTAATTCAATGTAGAACCGCCACTGGCTAGACAGACAGTCTGCAGTAGTCGATTTCGGATTAAATATCAAAACGCAGTTGTTTACTCTTACAAATTCATGGAAGGAGTTTTACCAGATTTTTTTTTTATGAAAACAAGTACAAAGTGCAGAAATGACTCGAAGGACACTTAAAATACGTTGTAGCTGTACAGTGGATACTTGACAACACTTACAGCCTGCTTTGATAGATAACCTTTTATTTACCCATGTAAACACTTAAAATATATACAGCTTTTTAAAATAAATTGCCAGATGATGGCAAACATCCTGACAGCTGGTGGTTTCTAAATTGGCTTAGCAAAGTTTTGATCATCCTGTATAAATATGTGGCAATGGGAAGTAAATTTCATTTGGTGTTCTAAATCCATAAAACTGGAAGGCTTGGTGATTTACCTGTCTATAGGAGCCTTTGAATAGAAATGGGCAAAGACCCTGTCCCTTTGGCAAGACTCATAGAGATGCAGTCGCTCCTGATGTTTGTGTTTTGATTTATGTAATTGCTGCAGCATGCAACAGGCTGTACAGTACAGTCTGCCAGATCACATCTATTTTCAGAGGAGTCCACGTCAAAACCCAGGCCCACCATCGGACCAGCCATGTTTAAACTTTCTTATAAAAAAAAAAACAACCTTTCAAGGGTCGCCGCCGCCACAGAGGCGGTGGCTCCAAAGAGTTTTGGTCCGTTGTGTCCGCAAAGGTTCGTCAACACTGGTGAGCAAGTTATGCTATTTCATTACGTCCAGTGGACAGAGGGAAATAAATAAATAAACAGACAGGACAAACAACGGGCCGCGGTGATGGACGTGTCATTAGCGAGAGGTCTGGGTGAGTGATAAGCCCAGCTGCTGACAGATGCCGGGGTGGGGAGGCGGTGGACGAAAGAGACAGAGAGAGAGAGGGTTGGGGGGGAAGAGAGGGGAGGTGGGGTGTGTGGGGGGGTAAGCTCCGGCAGAGAGGACTGCACGAACGAGAGGAGGGAGGGAGGAATAGAGGGAGGGAGGGAGGGAGGGAGGGAGGGAAGGGGGACGAGGGTCTGCATTTGAAAAGGAGGAAAGAGGGGCAGGCTGAGCAGATCCTCAGCGGGCCGAGCCCTGTGTGTGTTTGTGTTGGCCCGGGCCCAGCCTCTCATTACTCCTCCTGAGATACAGCCTTCAGGACTATTTACAGCGTACGGCGGCGGTGTTCGTGCGAGCCTGAGATCCTTTTCTCTTTTTTTTTTCGGGGTTCCGCTCCCCCCCCCCCCCCCCCCCCCCGTCTCTCATTCCCACTGTCTGCGAAGCTGTGTCATGTGCGGCGTTGTTTGTTGAAACTTCAGGCCTGATTCATCGTTTTCACTCAATGGAGGAGAATTATCCAGGCCTTCGCCTTTGCTGTTCTCGGCCAAGTCTGAGTCAAGATGTTGGGCGCAAGCTCTTACACCTATCCGTCTTCCTCCTCTTCTTCTCCCCCCACTACATGTTGCTGTAAACCACTCTCACAACCTGTTTTTTTCTGCCTTTTTGTTTCACTTTTCTCATGTTTTTTTTTTGTACTTTAAGGTTTTTTTCCATGTTCTAAGATTCACATAGGCCTCAAGACTAATTTCCCCAAGTAGTCTGAGAGACATGAAAGCCGACTCATGAACTACGTTGTTCCCTGGAAATACAGAAACGCAAGGCAAGGCACACACACAAACACACGCACACACGCACACATACACATATACACACACACAGAAACACACACACGCACACGCACACACACACACATACACATATACACACACATACAGAAACACACACACACACACGCACACAAAGAGTAAAAGCTTATGTCAGACCCTAAGGCTGGTAGTTCCTGGTGGCAGTTGCAGCCTGAATTCCCATGCAGTTTTTGGCTCTGCGTCTCAAATGCATTTATGCATGTGGTTTCTGGGGCTAGGGGTTAGGGCAGGGATGGGGATGGGGGGCCTCGACTTGAGCCTGGCTTGGAAGAGGCAGGGAGAGCGAGGCGCACCGTGTAGACATTCTTCCCTGGTGTGCTCATCTAAACAGATTTTGTTAAAAGGGACGGCGAGCAGAACAGGAGGGAGCAGGCGAGCTCTTTTGGTGGTACGTATCGAGAGCGCTCGCCTCCCACACTGGGGCTTGGGTTTCCTACACATGTCAAGGTAGGTTAGGCTTCCCTTGTGACTTGGCTTTCGTGGACCTTGGTGGGCTATCAGTCACCGCAGGCCACCACATCATCCCCCCACCCCCCACCCCCCGCCTCACCCCCACCACCACCCCCACCGCCCTCACATACACACTTCCAAGCCCTCAAGCCCTCCACCCCTTAACCCTGGCTGCTTTCCACACATCGCAGTACCTCAGGATTCCCTTCTCTCCCTCTCTCTCGCTCGCTCTCTCTTTCTCCCTTCTCCCTATCTCTCTTTCTCCCTCTCCCTCTCTCTCTCTCGCTTGCTCTCTCTTTCTCCCTCTCCCTCTCTCTCTCTCTTTCTCCCTCCCTCTTTCTCTCTCTCCCTGACTCGCTCACTCTCTCTCTCTCTCTCTCCCTGACTTTCTCTCTCTCTGCCTGACTCTCTCTCTCTCCCTTCTCCCTCTATCTCTTTCTCCCTCTCCCTCTCTCTCTCTCTCTCTCTCTCGCTCTCTCTTTCTCCCTCTCCCTCTCTCTCTCTCTCTCTCTTTCTCCCTCCCTCTTTCTCTCTTCCTGCAGTTGTTTTTCCACTCCAGAACTCTGGCCGTACACCTCAGGCCTCCCGAGTGGTTTTGGTCTTTCCTGGCCAGGCCTTGTCTTCTTGCCAATAGAGATGTTTTCTCGGTGAGGTGATCCCGTTGTTCGCGATTGTCAACTACAAAGCAGCACCAACAACACCTACATCCACATACTTACCAACTGCACCCAGCAGTAAATCAGGATGTTTCTGCAAGCTGTGGAAATGACACGATTCAGTTAAAGCAGTTAGACGAGTCACCATGGAGATGAGCTGTTACAAACTTTGTAAAAATAAAAGACGGCCCCGGGAGAGAGAGAGTGTGTAGGGAGACCAAAATCCTGTTTACAGCCTAGATGTGTAACTGGCACAGCTGCTGAAGGAAATTTGTGAAAGAGGGAAGTCAAAATCTTAGTCAGTATGTGCTGGAGCACAATGAAATGTTCGTCTGGCAAGACCGCAAAAGGAACTGTCCTCTCCAACATTGTGCGGAAGCGCCTCGACATCTTCAGGTGTTACCCAGTAGAATTCATTTCCTCATGACATCACCCCTCATTTCGGAAGCTGGACATAGGATATGCGGATTAAGTCATGGCTCCATTATGTGAAGAATGGGAATTATTTTTAATTTGAATCGATTGCAGTCGCTTGAGTGCAGATCAGCCAGCTGAATAGTCCTGATGATTCTTGGACTGAAGCCATTTGGTAAAACCACATTCTCACCATACATTTATCCGTGTTTACTGCAAGCTAATTTTGTTACAAGTCCAGCGTCTGGGCAGTAACGTATAAAGGAAAGAATGTAACATCACCATGACCCAAAACCAACTCTTCATCCTGTTCCCCACTTTTAAGAGTACTTGAATGTGTCTTCTATACAACTACAACTACAATCTACAACTTCTATACCGACATACTTCTTTTAAAGAAAATGAGTACTCATGCAAGTTAAGCTTCAACCAAGTCTTTCCTGTGAAAATGGACAACAGAAGGAGCCCTTAAACCTTTATCAACATTTAGGGTCGTATTTATATAGGACCAAAACTGATACTACATGCTTTTTAGTACACCATGTAGTGTGCAACCCCAAAAAATGGTGCAATATTTGCACTGAGCTTTTGTTCAACAAGTACTGACAGCACATCATTTTAGAGGTCACCTTAAGACTACTGGAAGGTTAACACCTAATAGTAAGGCTGTTACCCCAGTTAACTGCCATCATTACCACCTAATGTGGGAAAAATGCATCGAACTGACCGAGGCTGAAGCACACCACCGCTCCCCCCACTAGACCCACAACCTGCCCTGCCGTGATTCTGTGTATTAGTTGACTCGTTTTCACGTCCAAGTGGTGCAGACAGTAGCAGGGGGTTGCACACAAAGCTGCACCTTGTCAGACTCGAGCGGCTGTGTTGTGCTGTGCACGACACCCTGACGTGATGCTGGAGACGCAGTCCAGCCTCGCTGTCCAGAACTCCGAACACAAATAATCACAGCACTTCCACGTTTGCCTTGCCTGTTAGTATCCCATCGTACACAACCCAATTACGATGCCACTGCTTTAATTGTGAAGCGCCGCGAGTTTTTCAGGGTTCGAAACTAAAATAACTTTTTTGCAAAGAAAAACAAACAGACGGGGATTTTTCCAGGGAGGAAACCTTTAGTTTACTATATGACATGTTTCTTAATAGTGCTAAAGTGTTCTGTGTTCTTTAAATAAACAATAGGGAGTTTTGCATAGTAGGGCATGAAAGAATGCAGGATTTCACTGCCCCTCACACACATGTCAGCAATTTGGCTGCCTTGTGTATTTTGGACGTTCGAAAAAAAAAAGCAGCATTTCAAAGTAAACGAAAGAAGGAAAGTCTTATCCGCCTGGCAGCTGCTCTCGGTACCAAATTGCTTTCAGCTGATGTTCTGCAGCTCAAACTTGCTTGGGTAATGTCAAGTGATGCATTGCAATACTGCGAAAACAACACAGACGAAAAAATAAATAAGAGGGGCAGAGAGGCGGTGGAAAGTTCCTAAAGCTTATCCTCGACCTTTGCCCTCCGCACTTTGACCTCTGAACTCTACCTTGCGCTGGAGTGGTGATCAAGATGTGCTGGTGTGTGGGGCCTTTGCATATAGCACCCATCTTACCGTCTGTTGCAGTAGACAGACCCTTAGTAACCCATGGATAATTTAATAGACCATATCTCTCTCAACAGCTCTTGACTCCAACACACACATATCAATATCAACTTGCAGTAAGAGGCTTTAACTGAGAAGAGAAATAGTTCAGGTGTAATGCTTACTTTGTCAGTAATTCAATTTGTTTTTGTTTTTTTTTGCCTAAAAGCACAACATTCAATAATACCTTTTGTGGTTACAGAGACTTTGCAGATGGCTTGTGGAAACTAAACTCCATTCTGCCTGTTGTTCTCTTAACGTCACCTCAATCAAACCAAACCCTTCAACCCCACTTTAACTATACACTGTAGCTAAGATTTTCATCAGATTTTTAATCTGAGGATCTGTAGAATGTCTACAGGGGATGATATCAGTCAAATTTGACCAATATTTTTAGATCCGTCATTCCAGTACAGCTACAAATGTATTCTAGAATTTCAAATGACACCCTGTTCTGATGATAAAATAAAACCATTTCAATTTGACTACTACTAGTCTTTGAGTACAGGCATAGAGGTGCTAACCCTGGCCATACTGTTCTGGAGTTCACTGATTTTAAAGATTGTTAGGTTTGGCACACTGTTTTTGAATACTTTGGCGTTTGGACAGTGATTTTCTCCTAACACACACAGATGTAAATGTCCTTAAAAAGACTCAGTATTGGCAGTTGAGCCTTGTTCTCACTGTTTTTTTTTTTTAATTTTATGAAAACAAATATGTCATTCAAATGGCTCTAGTTTTCAAAAAGGAGTAGATCCACTGCGCTTCTGTGTAGCCTACATCTGGTGCATCAACGATGACGGACAAATGTCGATAACAAAAAACAACAATTCGGAGCAACACAGATGAAAGTTGTGCACCTTTATTAAAATTTAAGTTACACTTTGATCTGTGTTGCTCCGAATTGTTGTTTTGTGGCTCTAGCTTTTACGCTGTCTGTAACAGTGCATTTGCCATTTTCTGTGTATTTCCTATGCAGAGGAATCCCCACTTTCATGTACCCCAAACCATCCCCGATCCTGCCTATGTTCAGCTCACTCCCATCAATCCCCTCTGTCTCTACCACAGTAACACCCTTCTGAAGCCAGGGATTTAACACAAAGCCTCAAAAAAGTTTTGACAAACTCAAAAAAACAACAACAAAAAAAAACAACAATTCGTAGCAACACAGGTGAAAGTTGTGCACCTTTATTAAAATTTAAGTTACACTTTGATCTGTGTTGCTCTGAATTGTTGTTTTGTGGCTCTAGCTTTTACTCTGTCTGTAACCATTTTCTTTTCATTTTCATTGCCATTTTCTGTGTATTTCCTGTGTATTACCCCAAACCATCCCCGATCCTGCCTATGTGTTCAGTCTCCACCATGGTAACACCCTTCTGTCTCCACCACGATAACACCCTTCTGAAGCCAGGGATTTAACACAAAGCCTCCTCAGGATGCCAGCCTAACAAATCCATTTCATCCAGATCATAAACAGGACACTGATTAGAACTACACTGTAATAAACACTTCACTTTGAATTGATGTGTGAAAACAGTGAGGTTTTAACTGAAGTAGATGCAGACATTATTTTGTGTTTAAACTGAGTTGGTCCCAAGAAGTGTAGAGAACACATTGATCAATTTTATTTTCTTAGGAACGTTGACACACCCAGGCAAAACATGCTGATGCAGTTTTGGCTTATTACAATGTTCTGAAAGATTTTATAACTCCTTGTGATAAAAACCTTTACGGCATGCGTACCAGTCTAAATATTATGTCATAGCCTGTAAAGACACGAAGCCATCCACATGCAATGGACTATCATCAAAATCAGTGATGCAAAATGATTGAATTGACTGGGTCCTATTCTAGGCTACTGGATGGCTCCCTTGAGCCTATCAACAGATGCACTGATTACATATAAACTGTTGAAACAAAGTTGCAATTCTGTTATGGGGGTAAGGGATGGGTCTGGTCAAGGTAATGTTCAGGGAAAAACAGACAAACTGAAGTTGAATTTCAACAAATCATCTGTAAAGTCAGACTATCTACTCTAAAGTCGGTAAAGTGTTACCCTTGGCTGGTTTGACGATCCCAAACCAACCCAAGTCATCTTGACTCATTGTGACAGTTCACTGGCACTACTTACAATACTTGTAATTAAATATCTATTCAAAATATTATGTTGGGATCAGAAAGTTGATGCCTTTATTGTGATTGCAGTGCACTTAAGTTGCAGCAGGGCAGACCTCGATGCCGTTATCGGTTCCTGTCCATTTTGGTAGATGACTTTATCGTAACAGGTTGATTTTTTTTGTCATCTTCCTCCTCCTCCCATTTTTTCCTCTTCAGCATTGTTTTGTTTATATTTTCATAGCTGGGGAATCTGGAAGCATTTCTGTTTCTCAGCTTGCTGGGAACTATCAGACAATTCTCCCTTTAAACTATTTTGATATTAACTCAGCGGAGACTTCGGCCTCGCCTGAGAAACAGGCCCTGCTCGGGGCTCGAGGGGCTGGCTGTGCCGCAAGAAGAATAAACACATTGAGCGGGACAGGATCGGGATCAGGAGCAGGAGCAGGATCATGCGCTGCGCTGTGCTGTGCTGCCAGACGGAGGAGGCCCCTCGGCAGCTTTGGGGGTGGGGGGTGGGGGGTGGGAGAGACGCGTCACACGACAGGGACATACCGCAGACACTAAACCGGCCCCTGAGTGACACCGCACCGCATCCCCACATCTGTGCCTGGAGCTGCTGAGAAGCAAAACACGAAACTGCCCTTAGCTTAGCTTCCGAAAGGAAAGAGAGAGGACAGACTTAGAGGGGAGAAAAAGGGCCCTGCAGCTCTTTTTGTCAGTGTTGAGTGTCCTGCTGACCTGGCTTGGGCTGCTGCTGCCGAGTGGTTTTGTCTCGTGGAAAAGAAGTCAGAGGTCGGCCAGATTACATGGCGGAGACCTTCTGGCCCCCCGGTGGCGAGCAGCAGGGGCCCTCTGAAGCCTCCCGACCGCCACACGACCGCCTCAGAGAGGCGCGACTCTCCCGAAAGTGACAACCACCAGCCTCCTTCCCTGCCGGTGACCTATTACACAAATGTGTTTACTTTGGGAGCCGCCATTACATCGCTGATCCCTACTCGTAGGGCTAATGGCCGGGGAAAATAGCCCACATTGCTGCTGCTGCTGCTGCCACTGCCGCGCACGATTTTTGTAGCGAAATAATTGGTCGCATGTGAGAGGGGGGCTCTGGTCTGGTCTGCTCTGGTGCATGTTTCCCTCCTCGTTCGTGCGGTTCGATATCATGCGGTTCCTCTGATATGGTGATTGCTTCCGCTCGCTGCCGTGACCTCAGACGGCGGAGACGGGAGAGGAGATGGAGGCATTACGGAATTATCCCCACCACTCTCATCATAAGCGCAGGCATTATCACTATCACTGACGCCGGCCTGGACACCGGCCACCTGGACGCAAGCTCGGTGCAGCTTTGGCCGTTCCGTTGCAAGGCTTTAGGAAATTGCCCCCATATCAGTCCTAGAGGGAGAGATCTGGATAGATGTCAGAGTGATGGAAATGTTCACCGGATGCCTTCAGTTAGCCTAGGTTTTACCTCCTGACACACAGTTTTCACATATTGGCATATGCTTGTCTAAGTACAGACCTGCTGCTCTGTCCCCTAAAACTTGTGGATGAGAGACAAAAAAAAAATCAGTGGGTGTTGATTATTTGATTACATTTGGGAGCTGAAAATATGAGAAAAAGACAACAACTAGGCTATGACAATACATAAGAGTAGTTTATAATAGCAGTCTATAAAGCCAACAAAAGAGTTATTGGCATTTAAAGGCTACAACTTAAAAATGCAGATAAAATTACATAGGCTTAAATGTGATTCTGTGTTCTTATGACATACCCGAAGGAAAACACATTTAAAGAGAGAGACACATACCATTCATAACCACTGTCCTTTAGAAAGGTCTACAAGATAGTATATAGAATATACAAATAGAAAGGAATCAGACACAGAGGTGTAGATTGTAAAAAGGCAGGCCAGGCAACTGCTGGGGGCCCCAGACCACTACAGGGTACCCAAGGGGTGACATCTCTTAAACTACAGCAGTGGTAATACAGTTTTCAGTGACAATTGTGTTTCTTGTCTTTTTTGTCTGGGGCCCCAGCAGACTGCAGAATCACCAGTGATCAGACATTTTTGTATTTCTTTCTTGCGTTGCCATTGGTCTGCAGTGCTCACTGTTTGTTTACATTCTGTATCTCAATGGTTACTAGCAAAGCTCCTCTAACCCCACGCTAGATCCTTTAAATATCAAGCACGGCTCCTCTAGCTTTATCATTCATAGTACACCACTTCATCACAGTGTTTTTTTTTTTGCGCTCGTCTAACAGAGCCACAGCACAGCACAGAGATTTGAGCGAGTTCCAGCAGTGAAAGAGAGACCCTCCACATTAACCCTAACTGCTTTATTTTTGTATTTTGACAAATTTGTATTTCCAGGAAGTGACTGGGGTCAGTGCAGCATCTGTTGCTACTTATGTCCAAGATGCGGGCTGCACACTTTGTGTGGGTTGCCGTGGTAACCGAGCCCCCTCTGCAATCAGATTTGAATGGCAGTATCTTCAAAGGGCTCACGTGATGACCTACATATCCCTGAAACCTGAGCGCCAAGTCTATGCGGGCACGGCTAGTCTGGCTGTCCGTTCAGCCATCAATCAATTGGACAGCATGTCTCCCAAATCCCAGCCCGTATCCCTGAAAATCCACAAAAAACAGCCAATATTTGCTATTTCTTTCTTGCCTAATATGGACGAAGACCATATCTGCGCCACAGTTTACAGCTTGAGTTTCCCCCAAACGTCCGAAATGGAGAAGGAGGAACACAAAGCAGAAGTTTGAATACCACAGTGAAAAGAGCCAGACAGCTGGAGAACTTTCCGGGCATGCTTCCCTGCAGCCAAAACCTGAAAAAGGCCAGCCTTCACAGCTGAGTCAAAAATTTCAGACCTGGTCTGCGGTTGCATGCTAAGAATGCACAACATCATTCAGAAATGACTAACTGAAGGATCCCTAATAGAGAGATGTGGCTAGGTGGGGATGTGAACTGTCTGTGAAAGAGCCAGTCCGTTAAGGCATCATAGCAAGAGGATGAAGTCACCCACCACTGACAATTCTTTGCCATGTACTGTCTTTTCTTTTGTTGCTGTTTTTGTTATTTTTGCTTTTTTCCCCCATGTCCTCATAGTTTCATATCAGCACAATTCATGCATCTCAGCTGAGGGGATCAAACAACGTGCGGGCGGGTTCGTCATGGTCGAGAATGTCAACACATCACTGATGCATGGAATATCTTTCACTGTGGGAAAGCCACAGGGACGTGTAGTTAGCTCCTTTCTAACCGTATGCGGTTAATATCTGGCCAGATCCCGTTTGCGTGTACATGTACTGTACAACTCTGAACTGCTGTTTTGCCAAAGTTATACAAGGTTGTTTTCTAATCGATCTGTGGAGACAAACACACGATAACAATTTACTGCACTGGCCTTGTTCACGTGCAACGTATCAGACTTCCATATGGATGTCTGCATTGCACCAGTCACTCGTATCCTGACAAAATGATAGAAACACAGGAATAATTTTATTACTCAACCATGACATTTTTCAACTGTAAACTGAGCCTGGGAGAACAAAGAGTCGCCTATCTCTTTAAACATGAAGTCAGCCAAGTGGCCTCTTTCATATTTAGGAGACAAATTGCATCAAGTCTTGCAAGAACACACCCCTTTAGTGTTTCTGGACCATTCGTAGCTGGGACAACCTGCAACGATTTTGACAACTTCATCTTCTCCTCTGGGATGGGCCAAATTATTGGATTTGGGACTGAAACATGTGAGCTCTAGTGTGCAGCGTGAGTCTGAGTCACCAGGGCTGCACCTTGAGCAGACCTGCCACATATGACAAACTTTGGGAATCGTCATATGAAATGTCATCATTTGGCAGGGGCAGCACATTTTGACATAACACATGGACCTGGGGCTATGAACTCAGAGCCTCTCTGGGTCCCTCTGCTCTCTTCTCTCCTCTCCTCTTTTCTCCTCTTCTCTTCTCCTGTCTTCTCTTTTTTTCTCCTGTCCTCCCTTCTCTCCTCTTCTCTTCTCTCCTCTTCTCTTCTCTTTTCTTCTCTCCTCTTCTCTCCTCTTCTCTTCTCTTCTCTTCTCTTCTCTTCTCTTCTCTTCTCTTCTCTTCTCTTCTCCTCTCTTCTTTTCTCTTCTTCTCTCTTCTCTCCTCTCCTCTTCTCTCCTCTTCCCTTCTCTTTTCTTCTCTTTTTTTCTAATTTTTCCGCCTCCCTCATTTTTTCTCCCTTTAACCCTCGCATCCACTTCCTTCTTCCTGAATCTGCGATTACAACTCAATGTACGACTCCACAAACCACCTGATGAGTGTCACAGAAATCATTATCTGAAAAAAAAGTATGAGTTCAGCTTTGAGACATTTCGACGTCAACATGAGGACCCGTGATCCCCAATGTCAGTTACGACACACTGCCGCAAACACCGGAGCCTTCAGTCAAAAATGCAGCCACTTTCCTCTGAGGCACAGTGCATCATCATCATCATCACCACCATCGTCATCATCACCATCGTCATCATCACACTCGACTCACTGACAGATGCTTTTGCTGGGCGGTTGATGGGCGCGGGGCCTGAAGTGCTAACAGGGATGTCTTGTTGTGGGAGAGGAGAGGACCACCCTGCGCTGGCTCTCCCCCGTGCAAAGGAAAGAACAGAAGGACAGAAACCTCAACCAGATGTGTAATGAGCTCCTCCGCCGGTTCCTGTAATTATTTTCACCTGCCCCGTGACAGTCGGGCCGTGTAGATGCTAATGTACACCGCGCCCCCACCCCTATGCCCCCGACTCACACACGCACACACATGCACATACATACACAAAGACGTGCACACACACACACACACATGCACATACACACACACAGACAGACAGACACACACACACAGACACACACAGACACACACACACACACAAACATACACATACATACACACACACACACACACCCAAACATGCAGATACACACACATACATACACACAGAGACATGCACACACACACACAGACGTACCCACACACACACACACACACACACACACATACATACACACGCATGCAAACATACACACACACACACACACATACATATACATACACACGCATGCAAACACACACACACACACACCTTCCTTGCCACAGACCTCCAGTGCTCCGCTGAGACCCCATCAGCCTTCCTCCAGAATTCATCTCTCATTTCCGCAGCTCCCTTGACCCTGAGCTCTGCACCGCACCGCACCGCACCACTCGCCCCTCTGGCAGCCCAGTCACTCACACACACACACACACACACACACACCTAAACACACACACACACACACACCTAAACACACACACACACACACACACCTAAACACACACACACACACACCTAAACACACACACACACCTAAACACACACACACACACACATGCGCACACATATATTCACACACATCTAAACACACACATGTAGACATACATTTACACATGCACACACACACACACAAACACACACACACACACACATTCACACCTAAACACACACATACAGACATACATATACACATGCACGCAGACACACACAGATCCACACACATGCACAAACATAAACACACACACATACAGACATACATATACACAAGCACGCAGACACACACCACACACACACAAACACACACACACATGTAAACACACACATACACACACAGAAGCACATGCACACACATGCACACAAACAAACACTGACATACACATATGCACACACACGTGCACACACACACACACACACACACACACACTCAGTGAGCTTTGCATCAGCTTCCTTCTCTATTTCAATCCCTCTGCCCCCAAAACAACCTTCAACCCCACTCCAACATTTTTTATTCAGTGATGTGAGGTCCTTGTCCCATTGGGACAACATTACATGGTGATTTCATGTGTGTGTGTGCATGTGTGTTTCTATATGTGTGTGTGTGTGTGTGTGCGGGCTCCCACCACTCCCAGACTTTGCCACCAGAATCCCCCCCCCCCCCCCCCCAAACCCCTAAACATCTCCACACCCCCACACCCCCACACCCCACGGCTTCAAGCCCTGACCGTGGCTCATTCGTACCTTACAGCTGTTGTTTTGGATTAGTGAAATAGCTGCTGTCAAATTAAATGATCCTTTTCCACTGCCACCCACCACGCCTGTGCAACTGACAGGTACGTGTCAGGCAGGAGCAGCAGCAGGAGCAGGAGGAGCAAGGCGAAGGCCACAGCAGCACAGGCGGTGGTGGTGGGGGGTAGTGAGGGGGTGGTGATGGGGGGGGGGAGGTTGCCGCGGACGACAGCCCGTCTTTCAGGAGCAAGCAGTGTGTCGGTGCTGGTGCGCTGTTCACACCTTTGTGTGCGGCTTGTTGTTGTTTCACGCCGAGATGAATGTTATAAATTCCCACTTTTGGTACTCGGAGGGGTGGGGGGTGGGACAGCCTCCACCCTCCCTCTCTCCCTCCTCACCCTGCTTCTTCAACCCCCCACCCCCCCGCTTTCTGTTTTTGTTACACCTTCTTTTGGTGTGGACAGGGAAGTTGGCAGTTTGATAACAGAAACAGCATGTGCTAGTCACCCATGTCAGCAAAGACTAAATAAGACTATTTATGCGTTTGAAGGATATTACAGCCAATATCATTCACTTTTTTATTACTTACACAATTGCAATCATGTAGGATTGTAGACTTTGTATTGCATTGTGTAGACTTTATATTGTGGTGGTAGTTAATTTTGTAAGTAAAACTTTGGAAGTCGTGCAAACAGGTGATAATGAACAGTAGGTAGTAAATTTTGGAAGTAAACTTTGGTTGTAAGTGAATTGAGGAAGTACACTTTGGAAATTTGGGTAGCAGGTAGCTGAACTGGACACACACTAAAGGATTGATCACCTTTAGTGGGGCCGCCTCAGGGGAGGGTGTACAGTGAATAAAGGCCCGAAACACCCGTTGATCCTGAGGTACACTGCTGAGGATGTGTCCCACATAGTGTATGGATAATTGTAATGGCTGTAGTTAGGAAAGCCTGAAGTGTGGTACAATGGGTGCTCTCCCCACATGTGCAAGTGTCTTGTATTTTTATGTATTTATCTAGTTATTTTAATTGTTAAGGAAATGTTGGAGGAAATTGCAAAGGCTTGCCAGTGGTCCTGGATGAGATGCATGTTGTTGGCATGGTGAAAGCCATGGGGGAAAGCGATAGGTAGGTGCTGCTGAGTGGATCATGTAAACGGCCCCAGCAGCCCCAGTCACTGTAACGGTAGCCGGCTGGTTCAGGTTAACCCTTGTTGAGCATCTGTCTGTACGGCTCCAGTTGGCCACCCCCTCAGCTGCTCTGTCCTGTACAGCTCACATGAGGTTGCGTGAATAGCTGTAGTCAGCGGCCAGTTGTGCGTGTTACACCTGGGAGTAGGGACTAACAGCCTGAACTATTTACTTGATTATAGATAGTGTAGGGGTAGGTGTAATAGCTATAGTTTCTCCCTAAGGTGCTCTTCCTACATGCACAAGTACTTTGTGTTCTTTGTAAAAAATTGCATTGTGGACTTTATATTGCATTGTGGACTTTATATTGCATTGTGTTTTAATTTCAACAATCACATCACTTTATTATATTTTTGACTTACCTCAAACTCATGGTTTTCATATAGCTATTATAATTACCAATTAACTCCAATTAACTAATTATGTATTATATATTGCATGAGCGATTTATTTTGTTAGTGGCTACAACAGTTTAGATGAATACAATATTGCACCTCTTACACAGGAAGATTTAAAGAGAAAAAAACGTTAACAGACTAACCCTTCACCCTGTCTGCATACTTTCAGGTTTTAAGAGCGTTTTAAGAGCGTTTTAAGAGCGTTTTTGGAGTGTTTAGGCGTGCGTTGGTAGTGCTGTATCTTTAGCACGGAGACATTAATCACTGCCCGGCCTGCTGCTACTGTAGGCCTGCCGGTGCGGCGGGCAGCGTATCCGCGCTGTTTGTTTTTGCGCTCGACGGCCCCCGCCGCGCTACAGCAAAGTGACGCGGAACAAGAGCCTGATTCTAGATTCTAGGGGTGCCACTGAGGCCCTTCACCAGCCCCCTTTTCCACAGAAGGGTGATGAATGGATCATGTCACGGCTGGTCCTTTGTGTGTGTGTGTGTGTGTGTGTGTGTGTGTGTGTGTGTGTATGTGTGTGTGTGTGTGTATCTGTCTGTGTGTGTGTGTGTGTGCGCGTGCGTGCACGTGTGTGTGTATTTGCATGTATGTGTGTGCATGTCTGGGTGTCTGTGTGTATGTGTGTGCATGTCTGGGTGTCTGTGTGTATGTGTGTGCATGTCTGGGTGTCTGTGTGTATGTGTGTGTGTGCATGTGAGGGTAATCGTATGTGTGTGTGTGTGTGTATGTGTGTGTGTGTGTGTGTGTGTCTGTGTGTATGTCTGGTTGTGTGTGTGTATGTCTGTCTGTGATTATGTGTGTGTAAGTGGTGTTTTTTCCCCTCCCTATCCATGTAGGATGGAGGGGGCAAAGGGGTGGAGGGTTGGTGGGGATTTGAATACCACACACACACACACACACACACACACACAAACACACAGGGAGAAGAAGTGTTAACAAACACAAGCCCCTCTCCCACCCTCACCTGTACTCCTGGGCACTGGTGAGGAGGACATGATCATAGGTGGCCAAGAATCTCAGCACAGGCACCTACAGTATCACACACACCTCCACCTATTACACACCCGTCCTCCACCTATCACACACACCCTCACCTGTCACACACACCTCCACCTATCACACACCTCCACCTATCACACACACCTCCTCCTATCACACACACCTCCACCTATCACACACACACCTCCTCCTATAACACACACACCTCCTCCTATTACACACACCTCCACCTATCACACACACACACCTCCACCTATTACACACCTGTCCTCCACCTATCACACACACCCTCACCTGTCACACACACCTCCACCTATCACACACCTCCACATATCACACACACCTCCTCCTATTACACACACCTCCACCTATCACACACACCTCCACCTATCACACACACCTCCTCCTATCACACACACCTCCACCTATCACACACACACCTCCTCCTATCACACACACACCTCCTCCTATTACACACACCTCCACCTATCACACACACACACCTCCACCTATCACACACACCTCCTCCACCTATCACACAAACCTCCTCCTATCACACACACCTCCTCCTATCACACACACCTCCACCTACCACACACCTCCACCTATCACACAAACCTCCTCCTATCACACACACACCTCCACCTACCACACACCTCCTCCTATTACACACACCTCCTCCTATCACACACACCTCCTCCACCTATCACACACCCCCTCCACCTATCACACACACCTCCACCTATCACACACACACCTCCTCCTATTACACACACCTCCACCTATCACACACACACCTCCTCCTATCACACACACCTCCACCTATCACACACCTCCTCCTATTACACACACCTCCACCTATCACACACCTCCTCCTATTACACACACCTCCACCACATATCACACACACCTCCACATATTACACACAGCTCCACCTATCACACACACCTCCACCTGTCACACACACCCCCTCCACCTAGCACACACACCTCCTCCACCTATCACACACACCTCCTCCACATATCACACACACCTCCACCTATCACACACACCCCCTCCACATATCACACACACCTCCACCTATCACACACACCTCCTCCACATATCACACACCTCCTCCACATATCACACACCTCCTCCACATATCACACACCTCCTCCACATATCACACACACCCCCTCCACATATCACACACACCTCCACCTATCACACACACCTCCTCCTATTACACACACCTCCACCTATCACACACCTCCTCCTATTACACACACCTCCACCTATCACACACCTCCACATATCACACACACCTCCACCTATCACACACACCTCCTCCACATATCACACACACCTCCACCTATCACACACACCCCCTCCACATATCACACACACCTCCACCTATCACACACACCTCCTCCACATATCACACACACCTCCACCTATCACACACCTCCTCCACATATCACACACCTCCTCCACATATCACACACACCCCCTCCACATATCACACACACCTCCACCTATCACACACACCTCCACCTATCACACACACCTCCACCTATCACACACCTCCTCCTATTACACACACCTCCACATATCACACACACCTCCACCTATCACACACACCTCCTCCACATATCACACACACCTCCACCTATCACACACACCTCCTCCACATATCACACACACCTCCACCTATCACACACACCCCCTCCACATATCACACACACCTCCACCTATCACACACACACCTCCTCCTATTACACACACCTCCACCTATCACACACACCTCCTTCACCTATCACACACCTCCACATATCACACACCTCCAGTCCCTCAGCCCCTTCTCATGTGCAGATGCAGATGAATGTGATAAGCCATGTGTGTGTATGTGAACAGAATGTGTGTGTGTGTGTGTGATTGCCAGTGTGTGGGTGTAGTGTATCTGTGTATGTGTGTGTGTGTGTACTGTATATGTGTGTGTATGTGTAGTGTATGTGTGTGTATGTGTGTGTGTGTTAGCCAGTGTGTGTGTGTGTATGTGTGTGTGTGTACTGTATGTGTGTAGAGTGTGTGTGTGTGTAGTGTGTGTGTACTGTAAGTGTGTGTAGAGTGTGTGTTCTCTCTTGTCTTGTGCCCTCGCCTCTCCATGTCGAAGCTGAAGACGCGTCACGGCCTCTTCCTCCGTGTGTAGGCTTCCTCTGACAGACAATAGGTGGGGTGTGTGCGTGTGGCGCTGCGCCGCTGGGGGGTTAGAGGTGCTTGGAAGTGTGTGTGTGTGTGTGTGTGTGTGCGTTGGTTTTACTAAACCAATGAGTACTTCAACATGACTGCACACCAACCCCATGGGGACTTGTGGTCTCGTGGGTACCTAAACCCAAGTCCCCATGAGGACAACCTTTGGAATAGCTATAGAATGGCATTCTAAGATGGCTGAGTGAAGAATCTTAGAAAGTCCCATGAGGTGGGATTGTAGGAGAAAAAGTGTGTGTGTGTGTGGTAGGTGGTGGGAATTACTGGCCATTGTGGCCAAATGGTGGTACTGCAGTGTGTGTGCATCTTGTGTCAAGGTCGACCACTGATGACATCATCAAGTGTTAAACCTGTGCCCTTTCACTGATCTTATGGGGACTTTACCATGGTAACAGATTGTGTGTGTAAAAACTGCATTATTTCACTGAGCTCATGGGGACTTTACCATGGTAACAGATTGTTTGTGTAAAAACTGCATTATTTCACTGAGCTCCTGGGGACCTCAACATGGTAACAGATTGTCTGTGTAAAAACTGCATTATTTCACTGAGCTCATGGGGACTTTACCATAGTAACAGATTGTTTGTGTAAAAACTGAATTATTTCACTGAGCTCCTGGGGACCTCAACATGGTAACAGATTGTCTGTGTAAAAACTGCATTATTTCACTGAGCTCATGGGGACTTTACCATGGTAACAGATTATTTGTGTAAAAACTGCATTATTTCACTGAGCTCCTGGGGACATCAACATGGTATCAGATTGTCTGTGTAAAAACTGCATTATTTCACTGAACTCATGGGGACTTTACTATGGTAACAGATTGTTTGTGTAAAAACTGCATTATTTCACTGAGCTCCTAGGGACATCAACATGGTTTAACTTTCCTTTTAGGAAACACTATCATGTGATTGTGGTAGGATCCGTTGTAAATGTTTCAGGAATTACTGATATGAAAAGGGTACCTAAGGGCTAACTACACTTTAATAAACAGTACAGAAACTTTAGTTCACACATTTGCTGAGGTTCATAGTTAATAAAGTCACTACCACAGGTGTTCAGTGATGAGTAAACTTTACACCCCAACCCTTAAAGATATGTTGCATTAGATGTATAGTTATAATTTGCACAGCATGCAAAGCAAGTAATTGGCTGTACAAGTAATTGGCTGTACTCGGACAGGTTACTTAATTACACAGTCATTCAGAATTTTTATAAGAGAGCAAAAAAGTAAAATGAAGGACCATGTGATGACAATAAACAAGCAAACACATTTAATTGTAACATCTGTACAAGTAATTCGTTGAAGTTCTTCCCTAATATTTAATATGTACAGTAATTCTCAAGGCACCATTCATCCCCATTATGAAGACACACATCTAAAGCCAATTCATGATAGAGGAGAAGAGATGAAAGGAGGAGGGTAAAACGTTTGAAGAGTGGGGTATATATAATACTGGAGGAATAAAGAGTATAGGTGAGGGCAGCATGAAGGCTGTAGCTGAAATGGAGCAGTAAACGTCTTACACATTGCATGTGAGTAGAGTGGACTGCATGGAAAAGGAGGAGGCCAGGAGGGGGAGAGGAGAAGGAAAAAGGGAAGGCAACTAGGAGAGGAGGAAGAGGAGGAGGAGGCCGGGAGAGGAGAAAGAGAAAGGGACCTGGAGAGGAGGAAGGAGAGGAGAAAGAGATAGGGACCTGGAGAGGAGGAAGGAGAGGAGAAAGAGAAAGGGACCTGGAGAGGAGGAAGGAGAGGAGAAAGAGATAGGGACCTGGAGAGGAGGAAGGAGAGGAGAAAGAGATGGGGATCTGGAGAAGAGGAAGGAGAGAATAAAGAGAAGGGGACCAGGAGAGGAGGAGGATGCTGGGAGAGGAGAAAGAGAAGGGGACCAGGAGAGGAGGAGGAGGCCGGGAGAAGAGAAGGAAAAGGGTGCCTTGAGAGAAAGAGGAAGAGGGGATGGACAAGGGAGAGGAGGAGAAGAAAACCCAGGGAGGAGAAGGTCAGGAGAGGAGAAGAGGAAGCCACATTTTGCCATTTGCCCTGAAAGGAAAGCCATCAGACGTGATGCTGACGTGATTTGATAATCACATAACTTGGTAGCCTATGAAGGGACATGATGCTTCACAAAGATGGTATCAAAATGACAGGGCTGTTCATTACTGATTTGCCGTTCTACCTTTAACCCTTTAAGACGCACCCCCTATTATAACTTTGTTGTTACCAGAATGGCAATTACCAGGTTGTAATATGTTACTGAAGACTCTCTGTAATGTCTCTCTGTAATGTCTCTGTAATGTAATGTAATGTTGTAATGTTGTAGTTTTTCAGTCACAGTGAGTCGTAGCGCCGGCGATACGGTGCCGCGCTAAGAGGCTACAAATTCACTTGATTTAAATTTGATGGCACAGCCAAAAGAAAGCAATGTGACTGTCGGTCTTATTGTCATGATCATCATCATCAAATCTGTGTGTTGGACTCCAGTGTGCATTTAAATCTATAGTATGGAATTTGTAAAGTAAACTATGTTAAATGCACAACTATTTAATCACCTATTAATTATTTAAAAAATACACTACTGAGTATAGCTTAGTATAGCTTAAATTGCAGATGTGTAGACTGTATGCACACACCTTTTGCAAGTCCTCAGATTTACCACCCCATCCCCCACTAATCCTCCAAAATTGGTAATTCTCCCGCCATTTTATCATATACATTCCGCGCACACCTTGTGTGAGTCCTCAGATACACCTATGCCAGCCCCTCCCCCACGCAACCTCCAAGTTAATGTCTCCCACTCCCTCCAACAAGTGCTAGAGTTGAACTGATTCATGCAGGATTTACTGTCAGAGCATCATTAACTGGTAGCATAAATGGTAAGTTACAACACTGCTTAACCATTTGCCCTGAAAGGAAAGCCATCAGATGTGATGCTGATGTGATTTGATAATCACATAACTTGGTAGCTTATGAAGGGACATGATGCTTCACAAAGATGGTATCAAAATGACAGGGCTGTTCATGACTGATTTGCCGTTCAACATTTAAGAATTCACTTTATTTGAATTTGATGGCACAGCCAAAAGAAAGCACTGTGACTGTCGGTCTTATTATCATGATCATCATCATCAAATCTGTGTGTTGGACTACAATGTGCATTTAAATCTATAGTATGGAATTTGTAAAGTAAACTATGTTAAATGCACAACTATTTAATCACCTATTAATTATTTAAAAAATACAGTACTGAGTATAGCTTAGTAAAGCTTAACCTGCAATATGTGTAGACTGTATGCACACACCTTTTGCAAGTCCTCAGATTTACCACCCCATCCCCCACTAATCCTCCAAAATTGGTAATTCTCCCGCCATTTCCGCGCACACCTTGTGTGAGTCCTCAGATACACCTATGCCAGCCCCTCCCCCACACAACCTCCAAGTTAATGTCTCCCACTCCCTCACACAACTTTTGCAAGTCCTCAGATTTACCACCCCATCCCCCACTAATCCTCCAAAATTGGTAGTTCTCCCGCCATTTTATCATATACATTCCGCGCACACCTTGTGTGAGTCCCCAGATACACCTATGCCAGCCCCTCCCCCCACGCAACCTCCAAATTAATGTCTCCCACTCCCTCCAATGAGTGCTAGAGTTGAACTGATTCATGTAGGATTTACCGTCAGAGCATCATTAACTGGAAGCATAAATGGTAAGTTTCAACATTGCTTAATGTTATGTAAAACATGTATAAGTCATGTATAGGTCATAACACTTCTCAAATAGTATGCACCTTTTAAAATAGTTGTGCATTAATGCTGCGTTACGGTTAACAGCTTGGAATTAATTCAGAAGCATTCTCTTTATCACTAGTCTTACTGTGTTGGTTAACTTTGCTATGGATTTATTTATTAGTAAAACACTGTCATGAAATTGTCATTCATTAATGCAAAGGAAACCTTTTTTGCTATGGATTAGCTAGCGATTAGCAATTAGCGATTAGCAATTAGCGATTAGCGATTAGCAATTTTTAGCTTTACATATGCATTGCAAACGTATTGTGTAGATGATCATGGTATCATGTTGTAGGAAAATGGCTGCTGGTTAATGTAGATATTTGAACATTCAATATAACTTTTAAACATGCAGTGTTGGCTGAGCTAAAATGGTCGAAGTTGAAGTAGCAATATGCTAATTGGCCAAGCTCTTGGCTGCTAGAAAGCATAACCTGTAGGCTAACTGGCTAACATAGCTGCTAGCTATGTATATGGCTTGGTTAAGATAGTCAGCTGGCAGATTGGTTTTATGACAGTAAAGGAGAATTTGCATGCCATGGTGTGAACTTTTTGAAGAATACAAGATAAGAAACAGCACACATGCTATTACGGTCGTCTGCAGTGTTTGGTTTGCTGTTGGTGCAGTTGCAAGTTGCTAATGTGAGTCTTTGTCTTCCATGTTATTATAAATATAAGGTCTGTAGCTCTGATTATATGTTTAGTCTTACTTTTAGACTAGACAGAAGTCATGAAGAGCTAAACAGCCTTCAAAATGCATGCATGTGAAATGTATTAATTCATTAGCTTAAATATTGGGTTATCCAAGATGCCTGCAGTGCCACACTTCGTTTTAATACCATATTAGTGCACATTACTATTTGATGTGGTGAGCCTAGGTATAGCTGTGGTTAAATAAACATCTACTAGCCTTTGAAAATGCATTCAGCGTGCATGTATTTTACTACTGAATCAAGTCTTTGCAAATAAAAAAACGGATTTGGTCTGTATTAAGAGTAAATTGTTTATTTCAAAAGCTGTTAAGTCCCCATTAGCTAGCGATTAGGATGCACACACTTGATGGCCAGGCGCACCTTGATGACATCACAAGTCCCCATACGGTCCACTTCTCAAGTCCTCATGAGTATTGAAAATGTCAGGTACCCTTTATTTAACTGTTACAGGAAATATCAAGTGACAATTGCTATAACAGGGGTCTAGCAGAAATAAAACTGTTAAGACACTAACTCCAGAACATTCAGAAAGGTTGGTACCCAGGAGGCACCTGCTGGTCATAGGTCCCAGTGAGGTAATATAAACCTGTATATGTGTGTGTGTGTGTGTGTGTGTGTGTGTGTACTGTATGTGTGTGTGTGTGTGTGTGTGTGTGTGTGTGTGTGTGTGTGTGTGTGTGTGTGTGTGTGTGTGTATGCTTGTGTGTGTGTGTATGCTTGTGTGTGTGTGTACTGTATGTGTGTGTGTGTGTGTGTGTGTGTGTGTGATGGGGAGGGGGCAGAAGAGTGGAATGTTCAGGGGGCTGCAGGGGCAGATTTATGGCATAGGAAGCCACTGGTCGGTGTCAGACAGGGAACAATGGAGGATTCACTGCGGTCACGGCAGTTGTCCTCGGCGCAATGCCGCCCGTGTGGCAAGACTTTTTTCTTTCCTTTTTTTTCTCTTTTTTATCTTCGCACGACTTTTTCCCCTTCTGATGGGAACTCCCTTCCTGCAGAGGGCTGACAGCTCCAGGTTTGCAGGCCCCCCTACTGAGAACAAGATGTGGGGGAGAGGACACGAGGAGAGAGAGAGAGAGAGAGAGAGAGAGAGAGAGAGAGAGAGAGAGAGAGAGAGAGAGAGAGAGAAAGACATTACACAAGACCCATTACACAAGAGAGAGAAAGGAAGACAGACAAAAAAGAGAGACAGAGAGAGAGAGAGAAAGTAATATAGAGAGAAAGACAGACAAGGAAGAGAGAGAGAAAGAGAGAGAGAGACATAGAGGAGAGAGATGGAGAAAGACAATGGCAGAGAGAGAGATAGAGAGAGAAAGACATTACACAAGACCCATTACACAAGAGAGAGAAAAGAAGACAGACAAAAAAGAGAGACAGAGAGAGAGAGAGGGATGAAGAGAGAGAGAAAGTAATATAGAGAGAAAGACAGACAAAGAAGAGAGAGAGAAAGAGAGAGAGAGACATAGAAGAGAGAGATGGAGAAAGAGAATGGCAGAGAGAGAGATAGAGCGAGAAAGAGAATCAAAAGAGAAAGAGAGAGACAGACAGAGAAGAGATAGAGAGAGAGAAAGAGAGAGAGCAGAGAGCATAAGTACATGGGGATTTAAAGACTTTCCAAAAGACAGAAGAAGAGAAAAGAGAGAAGCGGAGGAATGAAAAAGAAGACGAGAGCAGACATAGAATGGGGGGGGGGGTGTAAGAGAGGCTTTCAAATAGACAGAAGAAAAGAAATTAGGGAGAGAAAGAAGAGAGAGAATAATGTGACTGCAGAAAGGCACAAGTCCAATCAGGAGCTGAGCTGAGCTGGGTAGTAGTGGGTCAGCAGGGAGATGCCAGGGTGTACACGCGAGGTCATGTGACAACAGGTCTGGCTGCCGCACGCCGGGTCATGTGACAACAGGTCTGGCTGCCGCGCGGTCCAATGGGTGGGTGTGCCAAAACACAAGGTTTCCTGCCCACACGAAGCCAGTACCCAAGAGTGGTGTCAGCGCCCCTTACACACACATACAAACACACACATACACACAAACACATACACACACACAGTCACACACATACACATGCATGGCACACACACACACACACATACACATACATGCACACAAACACATACAGTACATAAACACATAAACATACACATACATGCACACACACACACAGACATACACACATGCACACATAATCACGCACACACACATACACAGTCATGCACACCCATTCATGTATGATGACACACACATACACGCACACACACACAGAGACACACACACACACACACGCATGCAACAGCCTCCCTGGCTCTTGTGGGGCCACGCTTATGTGAAAGCAGTACACCCCCAGAGGGACCAGACACACATCTAATCCTGGGAGCAGTGTAGACAGGGAGCCTCACTGCTAAGCTTGTCCTCCTAATATAGTGTTTACAGCGGTAATTATGGTGGTGTAACACCACAACAAATCAAATCAAAATGCAAAAATAAACTCTATTTTAATTTGGTGAGGTGATGGAGCTGCCTATTGTCCCAGCCAACACTGTATATTCCACTGGTCTCTCAATTACAGTCCCAGAAGTTACACTGTAATTGGATGATAGGTAATTGTCACAATCAGTTAACTGCTTTGCCTTGTTTGACACAACACAGCCGTAAATATTTAGATGCCAACTTAAATTTTATGGTGTTCTAAAAATGTACTGCAGTATATAGTCCAGGTCTTTTTTTTAATCAAAGTGATTATGACAAAAGAGGTAGTTTTTGCTAAGAGAATTAAAGATGTTTATTTATGCTATTCATCTGAATTTTGGTCCAGAATGATGGGAAAATCTCCTCGCGTTGGCCTTCTAAGTCATTGTAAAACTAACAAAACACTCACACTGAGGTCATCAAGGGCCATCTCCTTCCAAGTCCAGATAAAGGTGAGAAATGTTATTCACATATTGACTGTAGTTGCCTACTGGAAAATGTCTGAGGTGAAGTAAGAGACTTGAACAAAAGGGGCAAAACAACACACAAAGTAGGCTTCTGTAAACGTTAGACCAATGTTGACGTTTTGGAAAGTGTTAATCTGATAAAGGCACTGCCCGGACGAGGTGACGTTACTGAACACGTTACACAATAAGCACGTGCATAAAAACAAAAATGTCTTTATCTTTATCTTTGTAACCCATAGCCCTTTCCCCCGAATTATGGAGTACAATCTGGTGTCATATGAACTAGCACGGAATTCTGCATTTGTTGCTGCCTAGTTATTTATTTATTTATTTATTTATTTATTTATGCACTATTTTCTCCCCACGACTAGGCTAACATCGAATGCTTGTCCTTGGGCTCCCTCTCAGACGATGTAGAGGTACAACCACCGGCTGCATGTGAGCGCTGCCTTTTCCACGCTGACATTTTGCGCGTTTACAATTGCGCCATAAGGTAATTGTTGTTCTCACCAGACAAACGACAGCTAACAAGCAAACGCTCCCGCCTCAGACCGCCGCCCAGGGAAAAGGTGATATAAATGCATGAGATTATGTTGTTTCATTAAGTTTGTCTCCCTTCTCTTTCACAAAGCGTTAACGGCCATTCATGGCACAAAGCGGCATAAATATAGTGTTTAGAGTTGTTACACCACGCGCGGGTCTGACTGGTTATTGAAACTTTTTCATTTCGCTTTTGTAATGTCATGTGTCTGCGGGGGAGATTGGCAGGCTCAAGTGGCTGCAGATGAAATGGCTACCGTGTTAATGAATAGAGTGCTGATTGCAGGATCCCGAGCCGTAAATTGCCATGCTGCCACGCTGACGTGCAATTACCGGGACCCTTCATGCATATTCATCAAGCTGTTTTGCATATTGATCAACAACTTCGAGCTCCTGTTTACACCAAGAAGACTTTTTAAAAGTCCTCTCGTTTTTCTCTCAAGTCGAAGGTGGTTTTCCTCCTTGGAAATGTATAGAAAAAAACATCCGATGTGTCTAGGCTTCCTGTTCTTTTTATGTTAATTTAGCCTGTGTATTTTTTTTACAGGATAGCCAATTCACGCAAGACCTTCAAATGCTAAATGGGATCCATTTATTGGCATCAAAAATGTGAAAATTTCATTATTGTGTTTTTTGGTTACAGTGGGGTGTTTGGTGTGAAATGTGTGTAGTTTAAGGGCAGTCTGAATAAAATAATTTTAAATGTAATTTTAAAAATCACAACAAATGAATTTATGCTGTTGCCTTTAAAATATCAGTCTATTGTGCAAAAATAAATTGCATTTCTTTCTTTCTTTCTTTTTCTTTCTTTCTTTCTTTCTTTCTTTCTTTCTTTCTTTCTTTCTTTCTTTCTTTCTTTCTTTCTTTCTGCCAATCACTGTTGTTTTCCTTTGACTGTAGGTTGCTATTACCTTAATTTAATTCCAAGCCATTAACAGCCATTCATTACCATTGCCAATAGAATAATAAGGGGAAATGCGACACATTGATTTCCAAAATCTTGTGTAGCTGTTTTAATCTATTTGTAAATGCTCTGATGCTAATGTATATTTTAGTTGGTATAGTTAGTTCATCTAAATGCATTTATCATTTAATAATTAGTTTTATTCATTTCTGTGTATTCAACAGCCTATATTTTCAGGTAGGTGTACATCTATCATGATTTAATGGCAGTGAATGAGATCATTTATATTGCTGCTATCTGCAATTATTTTCATCATCAATATCTTTTTGGATATGTTTGTTTTTGCAGGTGTGTAAGAAATCTTGAAACACACAAAAATAAACAGGTTTTTGATGCCAACCTTTATTTCACAGGACATTTGCAGAAACATTCGAAATATTTAAACATGACACTGTCTGTTTAAAAAAAAAAATCCTAACGAGTTTTGTACTATTGAGTGCAACACTGCACTGCTGGGCTAAATCTCTATTGTAGTTCTTGCTAAATCCTTTGTTATGATTGCCATAAACAGGGAAATGAGGGGTATGTATCACTTTGCAGTTTTAGGACATTTAATGCTGTACTTTTATCCACCATGATATGAGCAATAACGAATGTTGTTCTAGCTGGTGTTCATTTTCACAAGTCTGCCTTCCTGCTCATATCTCCTGTGTCATGAATTGCTTTCTGTAATCCTTTATTCCTCCTAAACATATGCATTGAGCACAATAAACTCATTGGGTAAATGAGAATGTACAGTTCATCAATGTGTTTACCAATTATCTTCTACCGAGCACCCCCCCCCCCACCCCCCCCGGTAGGACCTGATTTCATGAATGATCTTTCTTTCTGTATGTCTTTGTTTCAGCTTTCTTTTTTTCTCCCTTTGTTGTCTTTGTCTCCTTAAGCTTTTCTTTGGAGGGAAACCGTGTGGGCTACAGCAAAACCAATGAGATCTTTTTTCTGTTCTCGTGATTCATTCATTCTTTCGCAACTATTTCCTGGATATAGAATGCTAACAGAGCACGCAGCTGGAGGGAGAGGAGAAGCATTCATAGTGCACAAATTTACGTCAACTACTATGTGAAGAGATTACTTCATAGATTGATCTTATCAGAAAAAAGAGGGAAATGTCTTTTGTTAATTCAGAGTGACTTACACAATCACTGTAGAATGGGGTATATTTTTAGTCAAAATAATAACAATAATAATATATATTATTATTAATATATTATTATTAGCATTATCATTAGCATTATCATTAGCATTATTATTATTATTATTATTATTATTATTATTATTATTATTATTATTATTATTATTATACAAAATGTATTAATAATGTTATTATTAGTAGTTGTAGTAGTAGTCATGAGATTTTTGCAACTGTGTTTTTTGTGTGTGACATCAAGCAGACTTTGCCAAAAATATTGGCACGCCAGTGTGTCATGCAGGTAGCAGTCTCGGTCCAGGGCAGGTGAAAGGCCTTGTGTGGATCACCTTTTGTGTGGAAAGCGCTTTCTTGTGTAAACGGGCAACAAACAACCTGCGCTGCCACTAAAGGGAACACTGACTCGCCCACTGAAAGGCAGGCGGAGTGGAGTGGAGGTGGTGGATGAGGACGAGGTGGTGTTGGGTGTGTGTGTGTGTGTGGTGTGTGTGTGTGTGTGTGTATTTGTGTGTGTGTGGGGGTGAGGTGGGGGGTAGGTGCAGCAGTGCAGGTGCTGACCTCCGGTCTTGTACACATCTGCTCATATCTGTTTGTAATTTCAGCACCAGTGATCTTTATCAACCATTCGATTGCGCTATGAAGTCAGGGACTGCAAGACCCCGCACCGCCCTCTTTGGCCAGAGATCCTCTGGCAGCCATTCAAAGGCAGCCAGCGAGCGAGCGAAGAGGGGGAGAGAGAGGAGGCCCTCTCGCACACCCGCCCGCACACCCGCCCTCCCGCCATTGATGCTCTGAGCCCTGAGCTCTGGGCTCTGGGCTCCTCCACCACCATCAGACCTTGTGGGGGCCGCCGCCGCCGCTGCCGCTGCTGTTGCTGCCTCCCAGCCCAGTTCCTGCAAGACGAGATCTGCTCCAGATATCGGCCGGGGCTAATTTCACTAAGTGGTCACTTTGTTGCATTTTTTGGAAGGCAAACAGTAAACACCCTTTCAGCATCTGTCTCCCCTGCTCCCCTCCGGCGGAAAAGGCTGGCTGCCCACAGCACAGCTGCTGGAAGAGGAAGCAATGACTCAAGGAAAAATGGCAACAAACAAACAAGCGTTTTTTGAGGGGGGGGGGGGGGGGGGGGGTTGTTTCGCAGTGTGGACAAAAAGCAGTGTGTTTGGAGATCTGCAATCTTGACGTCACTCTGTTTGCTCTCTCTATTGTTTTATCTGCCTTTTTGCTTTGGCTCTTTTAATCTGGAGTTATCTCGTTACGTGTCTGCCCGGCCTGCCTGCCTGCCTGCCTGTCGGCCCCTCCCTTTGTCTCTGTAGCTCCCACATGCACACAAGCCTACACACACGCAAATACTTGAGCGTACACACACACACACATGCACACACACACACAAATACTCATGCACAAATAGTGATAGTGATGTAAAAAATACACACATACACACATGCAAGTACTTACCCACACACACACACAAAGAGTGCGCGTGCACGTACACACACATGCACATACACAAATACTCACACACGTACATAAAACATGTACACGTACTCACACACGTACGTAATATGTGTAGGTGCAGATATATGTGTACTGGACACCTTCATTTTTTTGGTGGTAAATAAGGTATCTCTACTCTACTCTACTCTACTCTACTCTACTCTACTCTACTCTACTCTACTCTACTCTAGTTCTAAGACACACACTGACTAAATCTGCCTCTCCTCTGTCCCTGATTCCATGATTATAGATTCCTGCCTTGCTATACATATGAAGTGTGTCCTAATCAAGCCATATTAGGCGTACGCATGTTTTCACTCCTTGACTGAAGGTGGAAATGGGTACCTAAGCGCCGAGGGTGCCGAGGCCCCCACTGGTGTTGTTAGATCTCTGAACTATGATTTGCATCCAACACCCCACTCTAGGGTCCCTCCTCCATCTTTGCTTCATCTTTTCTTTCTTTTCCTTTCTGTTCCTTTCTTTTCTTTTCTTTTCTTCCACACACCATGTTCATTCCATTGTATCGGGCCATGGAGTACTGTTAAATGAACAATTCTGTTACTGGAACATCCGTCTTTTTTCAAACGTTTGGCTAAGACTGAGAAGTCTTCCTTTGTACCACAGTTATTACATTTAGTACTTCAAAGACTTTGGGTTTTGAGGTTTGGCCCAAAATATATCTTAGGACCTCTTGGGGTGGGTTGTACGTATCATAATTGTGCGACCTGGGACTACTACTGCTGCAGACAGGCAAACAATAGTGAAATAAACAGAATACATGGAGTAAAGATGAAATTTCACAACACAGACATGTAGCCAGAAATTAATTAAGGCTGTTTAATTTTGTTAACAGGAGTGCCTGTTAACATTTCTGTTTTTCTTCTGTTTTATAGACTTATACAAAGATAAGTCTCTTGAGAAGCAACTATTTTTAGAAGAAATCCTCTCTTTATTTTGGTTATTTGGTTAGTAAAGCCACCGGCACATTTCAATAAACTGCCCACGCCCACAGGACCTGATGATGATTTATGAAACTGGCACTGGTACTGGCACTGGCACCAGGGCACAGGGGTGGCAACATCCTGTGCCAGCACTTGCAAAACCGGCAATGAGGACGTGTCTCACGGCGCCTACTACCATCACATGGGCATGGCCGCATAGCAAAGTGGGTACGCAATCCCACTACTATTCTCAACCTGATTGTTTATCAGTGAAACTAACTCAGTTTACACCCTCACTACCCTTCAAGAAAACAATAGTACTCATCTTGACCTACTCATGTACCGTACCATACACATGGTGGAAAAAGAGTAGAGTAGAGTAGAGTAGAGTAGAGTAGAGTAGAGTAGAAGTCTTTATTGTCACTATAGTGAGATGTCGTTTGGGGCAGCAAACAACAGATGCACAGAAGACACAGTATATAAGAATAGAATTGAAATAGATAAAAATGGCTGGGTAGAGTTTAAAATATTGGTTCAACTTACAGCAATATATACAAGTAAGACTATACAACAATATGGAAAACAATATGTACATTTTACACTATCAAGCTATGGATGAATAAATAAGGTGCAGGATATAAAACTGGACCACATTCAAACAATTGTATTTCCTTAATCATTAAGGCTATCACAATAAAAAAGACTGCAGCTCTAAGGCTTGTTCAGTTCTCTTTCCAATGGTTTATGACAGGTCAAGCAGTGATTTGACAACCAAGGCCATTTGAAAAGAACTGCCTATAAAAAAAGTTGCCACATGGTTTCTCAAAATTGCCTTTCAATTCTGCCAATTTTCTGCAACATGCAAAAATGCACACAAATGCTCAATTACTCATGGGAGTCATAAAGAGTCTGTTCAAATAATTGAACAGACATGCAGTACTTGTGAATGCATTCAGAAAGAGCGAGCTGTTTACTTGACCTGCAAGGAGCCTGATATGATGTTTGCAGTCATAACAGTAATCAATTAATATTCAGCATTGAATAATACATTAGACGTAGTAGTTGGTGAAAATTAATTCACCAGTGACAAACATGTTACTGTGCTCTATTTTGTCTATCTGCCTCCTATATCAGTGTAAACTTGTCAAACAGGGCGAGGTCTCCAGGGACTACTGTCTCCTGTGGGCCAAATCAGTTGTATGTTGCTGTAGCATTCGCATTGGAAGCCCCATAATTGCCACTGCTTGCAGCTATATTTTTCCTCGCAGGACTGTATTTTCATAAACTTCAACTTGCTTGTCTTTTACTCATGCCAAATTGCATGTCAGTTAATTGCAACTCAAGGCTCCCCAGCCTGGTCAGTCAGTCTGGCCACTACTCTCTCTCTCTCTCTCTCTCTCTCTCTCTTACACACACACACACACAAACACACACAATCTCTCTCTCTCTCCCTCTCATATTTTTTTCTGTCCTCCAGAGTTGCAGAGGTGTGTGTGTGTGTGTGTGTGTGTGTGTGTGTGTGTGTGGTGGTGGTGCTTCGGGGGAGTGTCTGAGTAATCAGACGTGACAGAGATCAGCAGAGGTCAAGTGGGGTCGCGGGCCGCATCCTGATGCCGCACTGGCTGAATGACATCATTATTGCCATGGAAGAGGGGGACTTTGGTGCTTGTTTAGCTGAACTCTCTCTCTCTCTTTCTCACTCTCTCTTTCTCACTCTGTCTTGGGTAAATTAAATCTAATATTTTGAAAAGTATGCGAGGAGCCATCGTTTGGAATGTTGTTCAAAGTTCTTTCAATGAGTTTGGCCCCTGTCCCTTTTTTCTATTTGAATATTTGTGTGTATACTTGTATGTGTCAGTATTTGTGTGTTTGTGTGTGTGTGTGGGGGGGGGTCTGCGCATGTGTGTGTGTGTGTGATTTGACCTCTCTGCATGTGTGTGTGTGTGTGTGTGCGTGTGTGCGTGTTTGTGTGTGTGTGTCTGTGTGTGTGTGTGTGTGTGTGTGTGTGTGTGTGTGTGTGTGTGTGTGTGTGGACTGTCATGACACGGACACCGTTATTCAGGTAGGGGATGGAGAGAGAGAGGAGTTTTAAGCCAGGGTTTCATTCATTCAAAGGACTGGAGCGTGAAATGTAGACAGCAAGTCTCTGCTAACCAAAAGGTCACATATACTTAAATTACACCATCCGAAGCCACAACACTGCTCTTTGTTTGTATTGAAGTGTCTTTCTGTTTAAAACACTTTCTGAAGTGACCCTCAAAGAAGTTAATCTTGCATTTTAAACACACTGACCTTCATGGATGGCTTATAACTTCACATAAGGCACACACTGACCTCTTTGAGACTGCTTCTGATGACATCTGATTGAGGGAATTTTATTAAAGACCAATATCGCCCTCTTCAGGAAAAATGAAATATATATATATAACAACTCACTTTGTTGAACGTGCAAACATTATTGATTAATGTTGAATAGTATCAAATAGTATCATTACAATATTCGTTATATAAACCAGACAAAACTGAAGGAAACTAGATGTCTTCATACAGGTTTTTCACCAATGTACCCCAAATAAAACAAACTATTCATATTTTTTCTTAGAAATGCGAATAATTTCCTTTACTTGCCAGGAGGTGGCGATGTTGGACTAGCACGCCATGGTTCATTGATAGTCTAAATCAGCAGCGTGTCACACACGCAGAAAAACAAAGTTTAAAAGCGCATTTCTTTCATAAGATCTCGCGGAAAGTGTTATTGGTACCATAGGAGTAAATATTCACCGAGGCAAGTTCTTCAATCTCTTACGTCTTCTAATAAATTGTAATAAATATACTGTAGTTTTGTTGTGAGACAAAAGTTACTGATAGGGCTGTTTTATTTCAACAGTCTTTCAAAGCATTACTCAGGATGTGCTGGTCTCTGTACGCCTTGCAGATTTTAAAAAATAGAAAACTGTGTTTTGCATTAACAAGGCATTATATTTGTGTGTTTTGTTCTCATGAAGAATGTTCCATGTGTGCCACAGAGAATAGATGAGCACATCCCTTGTTGCTTTCTAACCATTTGCATAAATAAGATAAAAATGCAAATTGAAACTGACACGCATTCCCACACAAGGTTGAATGATTGACTTGAATATGTGAAATAACAACTCAACAATATATTGCCAAGAAAATATAAAAGTATTGTATTTTTTACTACCGAAGAAAAGTAAAGAAAGGAAGGAATACTTTTTACCAATCACACTTGCATTGCAGAAGTTACATTTGATAAACCTATTCCCAGGATGTGTCCGGCTTGTTTGTGAATATCATGTGATGTGACATTGATGTGTGTACAGCAGTTATCTGATGAAAGCAAACACTCATACAGGACAAGGAGACGGCCCCACCTGTGTAAATATGTAAATATAGGCACAAGGACAGTGATGACACTAATTTGCTTATATGAACAGCTGTCCAGGGAAGGACAACAGGTTAGCAAACCAAGGCGTCGGCATTCCAGAGAGACACGCATGCTTGCTAGAGTGTTTGTGTAGGACACAGCCTTGCAATCAGGATTTAATTAAGGCCTTGAATGAAAGCTAAGAGTGCTCCCAGGTAGACTGCTTACTGAAAGTATGATGAAAGCCGTATACTGGCTGGGCAGCCTCACTGACACCCACTATACCCTTGAAAAGGATAAACTGCAGAGAGGAGAGAGGGGTGCATTCCAAAGCATGTCTCTCTCTCTCTCCCTCTCTCTCTCTCTGTCTCTCACTCTGTTTCTGTCTCTCTCTGTTTCTGTCTGTCTCTGTCTCTGTCTTTGTCTCTCTGTCTCTCTCTCTCTCTCTCTCTCTGTCTCTTTGTCTCTCTCTCTCTCTTTAATCCTCATGAACATGCTACTGGTGGAATTCAGTGTAATACTCAGTCAACCGTGCTGCCGTCTCCTTGTAATCTGATGAAAGTGAGTCCACTTCTAAAGACATCCTGCCTGACCCGAAGTCACACACGTGATCTAAAAAGTCACCGTCCCTACAGAGTGCGGGCACAGATATCAAACGTCCCCCATACATAACAAGTGTGTCCCACAGTTCTGACAAGGGGGGACAAGAGGGCTGAAACAGGAGAAACGTCTGTTAGACTAATAGCCCTGCTCCCATCATACCTTGCGGCCATAATGATGTCCAATTTGGGTGGGAATAATACGCCCGTCAAAGCCTCTGGCGTCACGTGAAAAAAAAAAGCGGAGAGAGTTATCTGCTACCGTCTAACTCGCATGAGATAACGGGGCCATGGCAGTGGAAATCCACTGTTCCCTCTGGGACGCTCTCATAGAGAGCCTCTTGTGCTGGGATTGAGGAGGAGGCCGAATTTAAAAGGGAGGGGGGGAGTAAAGGTCAGTGTCCTGTGTGTGTGTGTGTGTGTCCTGTATAGGTCGCACACAATACCTGAAGCGGGCCCGGGACCAGCTACGCCTCAGTGTCTTGGCTGCAGATGCTTGCCAAGGGCCTTCTTCTCCAGGAGATCTTGTCGCTTGTTGTCCAAACACCTGTAGGCGGGATCAGGGGATTTTTAACCCACGTTTGCTTATCCATAAAGCAGGCTAATGTACATAGAGAGAATGTGGTGTTAAATAGCTATAAAGTTAAATGTACTGTGCTAAAGATGCCTCATATGCATACATACAGTGTATATGTGTGTGTGTGTGTGTGTGTGTGTGTGTGTGAGAGAGAGAGAGAGAGAGAGAGAGAGAGAGAGAGAGAGAGAGAGAGCGCGAGAAAGAGAGACAAAGAGAGAGAGAGAGAGAAGAGAGACAGACTGTGTGTGTGTGGTAAGTGAGTGTGTGAGTGTGTGAGAGGCTCAGAGTAATAGGGGTATTTAAGGAAAGTTAGACAGAAAGAGGAAGCAAAATCACATTTGACAAGCCCTGCTCGGTGTAAACAGAGACCGGCCCCCTTGTGCTGAAATGGCAGCGTATGGGCACACAGGGTTCCTGCGGCCTGTCCTCTTTCAGTGCGCTGCTGAATATTTCATCTCCCGAGCCAGCGTCTCACGTTGCCTCGCCTTCCTGTAGTGGAGGAAAGCGGAGTCCACTTTCTCAGGCTCTCCACCCATCTCGCAGGCGCTACAGGTGAGCTGACCCCTCCCACGGGCGCTGGTATATAGACACTGCACCAGTATCAACCTAACACTCTGAGCCAAGCTTTCAACCCAGGCTGCTAAAGGAGACACACATATTCTGGTAAGACTGGTTTTTGTGGCACTTACCTTTTACAAACTTAGGGATAACTGAGGTATATATATATATGAATGAATAATTTCTTTCATTAATTGTTTGGAAGAATTGCAGAGGTATAAGAAAAGATAGCAAAAATATATAAATATTTCTAGCGTTTCTAAAAATAGAATGCTTACTTAAGATGGATGTGTTTTAGCTGTCTTTATGTGAGGCAATTTGCTTGTCATTTTCAATTTACATTTTATTGTTAAATTTAAACATTCAAATGCAATTTTTCATGCCTTAAGACCTAACACCAAACAATACATGAACATATTTTTTGCCATGCTGTGAGCTACTACGTCCGTAATTCTATTGGGGAAATTAATAAAAAAAAGAATTGGGCCATCTATTCTCAATTACATATCGTCAAATTACTTTTTGTTCCATTTGCTCCATTGAAGAGTGTTAAACCCTGGGCAGATTATCTTACTCAAACATTTACATATCTCACCTCAGACACCTGTGCGCGAATTAACTACTTTGTTAGAGACATTCTGTAGCCTCGGAGGCCCCAGAAGGTTTGGACTCTCCATGGCCAGTTTCGTGGGAAGTGGGCTAACAGAGGTTCTCCAGTTTTAAACAACAAAGCATAGTCAAGGTGTCAAATGCTCAGGGGGTGTACAGTTACAGGCAACCTGGTGAAAAGCTGGCTTTCACAAAACTAAATATCAACAAAGAGGAACACTGTTTTTTTTTCTCTTTCTGTCCTTTCAACTGTGAAACGCGATAGTGCCACTACATAAACTTTTTTTTTTTTTTCGTTTGAACACCAAATATTGAACATTTGGCTTAAATTATCGCTGTCATTTTGACACACACTGTCATTTTGGACATCTTCCTGAAGCTGTATCATTACCACTGACGTAATATCCATTCAAGTAAATGTGGGATAGCATCAGTTTAGATTACACACAACAACGGAGGCCTCCTCCCAAAGCTACCGAGTGTAACACGAGCCCTTGAGGTAAACCTATCACAATCCCCCATCTCCCTTCTCCTCCTGTGCTGCTGCTGTGCTGCCGTGCTGCCGCTCTGCAGGGTTCATGGCGTCCAGCTACTCGGTGCGAAGCTTCTCCGTGGGCCGCCAGCCCTCCTTCTCCAGCCTGTCGCTGCGAGACAGCGGGCGCAAGCGCTCTGTGGCGGCCGTGTCCTTCTCCAGCCCGCTGGCGCGCTCGGCCTCGGTCAGCCATGACCTCAACACGCTGTCCCACAACGGCCTGGGCAACAGCACCAACGAGAAGGAGGCCATGCAGAGCCTCAACAACCGGCTGGCCAACTACCTGGACAAGGTGCGCACCCTGGAGCGCTCCAACGCCGACCTGGAGCAGAGGATCAAGAAGCTGATGATCGAGAGGGTGCCCAAGGGCCACGACATCGACAGCATGATGGCCCAGGCCCATGCCCTGGAGCAGGAGGTATGGTGTAAAAACACATACACACACACACGCACACACACACACACACACACACACACACACACACACACACACACACACACACACACACACACACACCTCCTAGACACACCCTCAAAATTACTCTTGTAGGGCTGAAGTTGCATTTGCAACAGGTCAGTGTCAAATTCCAATCTGCACTGAAACTGACTCTTGAAATTCAATTACTTTCTTGAATTGGAGTTGAATTTTCAACCGAGTTGACAAACAGGTCCTGAAATACACAGCACGGACCTACAATTTGGACCTGTTACTCCATTTGTTCCTGTGGTCGCCTATGTGACAGCCCAGTTGTGTTATAGGGATGAAGGGATAAGTCGAATGAGCACACAACGACACTCCACCCTCATTGGATGCCTCCGAGTTAACTGACCATGCATTCTTATATGGGGGCGCTGACAGCTCTAGGGATAAGTGTTAATCCACTGGAGTCCTGGGGAACAAACACTATTGTGTGTGTGTTTGTGTGTGTGTGAGAGAGAGAGAGAGAGAGAGAGAGAGAGAGAGAGAGAGAGAGAGTGTGTGTGTGTGCATGCATATGCGTGTGTTGATATTGTGCCTCCAAGGCAGCACATATAGAAACACATGCCTGACTAATCCC